>CM032399.1:7312051-7862444 GCA_019049475.1 Eueides isabella | reverse complement strand
ACCATCTTAAATACTGTGAATAATTCTTTAATTGGAGAATAAATATTTTTGTTTTATTTGCCTGCTGATCGGCAATGATGAAGTTAATTTTTTTTTAAGTAGAGTGATTTGATATTATTCTTATAATTTTTTTATGTAAATATAATACACAATTTATTTTTTTTTCCACAAAAGAAAGATAAACTACTTGAAAAATGTTTTTTTTTTTCAGCTTCACACTGTATCCCGCACGAGGCAGGGTAGGCAGAGGGATCCCGGGAACCTAGTGTTAAGACACTCCGTTCCACTTCTGTTCCGCACTTTCCGCCGAATTTGAGGCATTGCGTGTTGAGTGGCGGGACTCAACGCCGCGCTTTGCCTTATTACCAGAGCGAAGAAATGAAACATTAAATATTTAAATTGAAAATATTAAATCCCATTAGATCGAACCCTGAACCTGTCGGTTACAGTCTCACTCTTGTGCCGCTTCGCCACGACAGGCCTCAAACATCAAAAATATACATTTCTATTATTTTTTTGCAGTAGAAGCAATTTTAGATGCACACAATGGTACAGGCGATTATATCATACCAGATAAGTACAGTCTACAAAAAAATATGATTATTGATCAATTAAACATTATTGTGGAGAAAAAGTTGTATGAACCGAAAGAAAAAAAATGGTAAGTACTTTTTATGTCTACAGTACATAATTTTTTTTAGAATTCAATTCTATATCGCAGGGTAATCAGGAAACTAGTAGGTTCCCCGATTACCCTGCGGTATTACCCGATTACACTGTTCACAATTTTTGACGCATAACATCTTATTAATTTAGAAAACATATATTTCTTTCTTTCTTAGCTTCACGCTGTATCCCGCACGCGGCAGGGTCCGATCCCCGGTCGAGGAAATGAGATATTTAATATTTTCAATTTAAATATTTAATGTTTCATTTCTTCGCTCTGGTAATAAGGCGTAGCGCGGCGTTGAGTTCCGCCGCTCAACACACAATGCCTCAAATTCGGCGGAAAGTGGGGAACGGAAGTGGAACGGAGTGTCTTAACACTAGGTTCCCGGGTTCCCTCTGCCTACCCTGCCTCGTCCTGGATACAGCGTGAAGCTGAGAAAAACAATGAAAACATAATATTTTATTTTGTTAAATTTAATACTGCAATTTATCATCTAACAAAATTAAGAAAATAAAAAAATACTCTTAACCCCAATGTAGTAATGGAGCCCACAAGTAATTTGCCAACAATCAGATGCTGCTAAGCTCTTATGACTTATCACGCACGTAGCAGGGTAGGCAGAGGGAACCTGGGAACCTAGTGTTAAGTCACTCCGTTCCGTTTGCCACTTTCCGCTTAATTTGAGGCAGTCTGTGTTGGGTGGCTGAATTCAACGCTTTGCCATGTCATTGTCCATTTCATTTGAAAATATTTCAATCAAACATACTAACAGACACACGCTTGTGCTCCTGCGCCTTAAAATTACCAGACAGGTCTCAAATGATATCTTTTTAAAATATAAAAAAAATAAAGTAAATAAGATATAAATATATATAATTTTCCAGTGTTACCAGTAAACTATTAAATGAAACTGAAACAGATTTAAAAAAAAATAAAGATAATAGCGCAAAAACAAATGATATACAGAGTGAAAAAAATGTTGACAACACATCTCAAGGGTCACAGAGTAAAAATGATTTGAAAACAGAAATGCCACAGAGTATAAATGTTAAAAGTAAATCACCTACGCCTGGAATGGAGAAGAAAATAAGAGGTATGTATTTAATAATATTACGCACTGGCGACCAGCCCGCGGCTTCGCCCGCTTGAATTACACTATGTTATTTCCTAATCTCAATTACTCTCTTGTTCTAATAACATTATCACTTTTAAGACAATATCTATACATTGAAAACTATTGTTTTTTTTTGTCTTTTAACCAATTTAAATATGTAAACTAAATGTTGAGGGTAGGTTGCCTGAATATAATTGTAAAAATTGCATTTAATTCTGGTTCACCGTTTCTGAGATTAACGCGTACAAACACAAAGGCAAACTGACAAAAAATAAAATAACTATATTACATCAACAAACATCCCCTATAAGATGTCATTTAATATATCTTCCATGAACAGACAGAGATCGGTTACAGATTTATTGTATGTATATATTGAATCAATTTAGAATATAAAAAGAGGTCTGAACGTCGATTTGAGGTACCTAGTGGCGGAGTTCAATGCTGCGTTGGTACCTCAAATTCGGCAGAAATAAGCAACGGATCGAAGTGACTTAACACTACGTTCCCAGGTTCCCTCTGCCTACCCTGCCATAGCTTGACGTTGAGTGAGTAAATTTTAATAAATAAATAACTAAGAACCATTTAACTTCCAGATTCAGACTACCGACCCATAGTGCCCCCATCCAAAAGACCTGAGGAATATCTAAAGGTTGTGTTACCCCGGGGCAAGATGGCGGAGAAACATAACCAATCTGCCCCATACCATATATTTTATACAACAATAAATGATTCTAAACAGACACACAATCAAGCTTTTTCTATAACATTTTTAGGTGATTTTCTTTTGTATTGGGGCTTAAGTGTTCGTTTAATTTAATATATATTTTTTAATTTTATTTAATATTGTATATTTGCTTAATATTTTGTAATAATATATGTATTTAATGTTTTCATTTCTTCGCTCTGGTAAAAAGGCAAAGAGCGGCGCTGAGTTCCGCCACTCAACACGCAATGCCTCAAATTCGGCGTAAGGTAGGGAACGGAAGTGGAACGGAGTGTCTCAACACTAGGTTCCCAAGTTCCCTCCGCCTACCCCGCCGTGTGCGGGATACAGCGTGAAGCTGGGTAATATTGAATATTTATAATTCTAGAACTTCTCGACCCCAGTCTCGGGGAGCTCAAGTGTTCGTTACAAATCAACTTCATGGTGGACGCGGGTTGGCTTCTCGCCCATTACTACTTCGCTGGCTATAGGTAATATAAATGATTTTTGTATTAAAGTAAATTAATTTATGTAATGCTCTTTTGTAGATAAAACGCGGCGTTGAGTTACGTTTGCATAGATTTTTTTTAAATTGCACCTTTTTATTTTTTTATCGCTCGGTTAAGAAAATGTGCGGTGTTGAGTTACGTCACGCAAACGCTTATTGGTATCGAAGTTCGTCAAAATATAAAAAAAATATTTAAATATATATAATTCAATAACTATGTGTAATGTGAATGTGCATTGAAACCAAATTAGGTTCCCATTTTCCCTACATATCCTGCTATGTGTGGGATACAGCGTGAAATTATGAAAAAATAAATAAATATAAAATAATCAAATACTTACGGCGTTGAGTTACGCCACTTAACACGTAATGCCTCAAATTCGGCGGACAATAGGGAACGGGAGTGGAACTGAGTGTCTTAACACTAGGTTGCCAAGTTCCCTCTGCCTACCCTGCCGTGTGCGTGATACAGCGTGAAGCTGACTATCAAATACTTTTTAGTGCAAAAAAATTAACCATTCTCTATGAAGATGATTGTGGGCAAGATTTGAAAAACATAAGCAAAAAGAAACCCAATGTGGAAGCACAGTTCGTGACTATGGCAACACCGTTTGGAAAACATCATACGTGAGTTATTTATATATATTACTAGCGCCCCGCACGCGGCTTCGCCCGCTTGAATTACACTACGTTATTCACTAATCTCAATTATTCTCTTGTTCTAACAACATTATCACTTTTAAGACAATATCTATACATAATATTTCAAATTGATGTAACTTTGTTTTATTTATTGACCGATTTAAATAAAATCAAACGGTTTGTGTTTAGGCAAAATTGCCAATATATAATAGTGAAAACTACATTTAAATTTGGTTAGCCGTTTCTAAAATTCAACGTACAAACGAACAGACAAATTTTATAAATCAATATCTAGTCCTCCTCCTACTACATAAATAAACATCCTCTATAAGATGTTATTTAATATATCTTCCATGAACAGACAGATCAGTATTTCTTATATATATCTATATATATATATATATATATATATATATATATATATATATATATATATATATATATATATATATATATATATATATATATACATATATACATATATATATATATATATATATATATATATATATATATATATATATCTAAAATAAGTGTATTGGAGGCCCTGTAGTGGCGTTGGGGCACAAGCGTTCGATTGTTAACGCTAATGGGCACAATATACACTCAGAGAAATGAAATATTTAATATTTTCATTTCCTCGCTCTGGTTATAAGGCAAAGCGCGGTGTTGAGTTACGCCATTCAACACGCGATGAATTTTAAATTAGGTTTCAAAGTACCCTCTGCTACTCCGCCGTGAACGGGATTCAACGTGAAGTTAAAAAAAAATACGATTTAACTAAGAGATTGGCTTGTCCGGTGGTGAGTTCGATCCCCACTCGAAAAAGGGATTTAATGTTTTTATTTCTTCGCTCTGGTTATAAGGCAAACCGCGGCGTTGAGTTCCGCCACTCAACATGAAATGCCCCAAATTTCGTAGAAAGTGGGGGGCAGAACTGAGTGTCTTAACGCTAGGTTCCCAAGTTTCCTACCCTGCAATGCGGGATATAGCGTGAAAGTGATACGAAAATGTATTTTTTTTTTTAGAAAAATGATGCTTCTATGTTACGAAGACGGGTCCATGAGGGTAGTTGTGTCAACTGCCAACTTGTACTCTGACGATTGGGAGAATAGGACTCAGGGGTAAACTTTGTTATTATTATTTACTAGCGTACCTCACGCGACTTCGCCCGCTTGAAGGTCCCGCGTAAATCGGAGCACTGAAAAGGTCCTCGCGCGGCTTCGCCCGCTTGATGGTTGTCAAGGGATAAAATTTTGTCTATATGTTATATAATAAAATAATTTTTAGTATATAAGCATTTTCTATGAACTTTGCTCCAATTCCTTCTTTTTGAGTGAAAGTCCGTACAAACAGAAAACAGACGTACATATATTTTTTTTAAGTTCTATATATGTTTTTGTATCGTGTAAGTAACTATAGGCGCTTAAAGCAAAAACTATTATTTTACAAATAACAGACCGACACATCAATTTTATTTATAGGTATATGTAGATTGTATATTTGAAAGATAATTTTTCTTTTTTTTTTTCATTTCATGCTTTATCCCGCACGAGGCGGGGTAGGCAGAGGGAACCCCAGTGTTAAGACCCTCCGTTTCGTCACGCAGCGAAATAAGCTTGTGACTGAAACGACAGGTTGTGGGTTCGATCCCCACTCGAAGAAGTGAAATATTTAATATTTTCAATTTAAATATTTAATGTTTCATTTCTTAGCTCTGGTAAAAAGGCAAAGCGCGGCGTTGAGTTCCGCCACTCAACGCGCAATGCCTTAAATTCGGCGGAAAGTGGGGAACGGAAGTGGAATGAAGTGTCTTCACACTAGGTTCCCGGGTTCCCTTTGCCTACTCTGCCTCGTGCGGGATACAGCGTGAAGCTATGAAGAAGAATATATCCATTTCTTCACTCTGGTAAAAAAGTAAACCGTGGCGTTGTGTTGTGCCACTCAACACGCAATGCCATCACGAATGGAACGACGTATCTTAACACTAGGACCCAGGTTGCCTCCGTCTACCCTGCCATGTGCGGGATTCAGCGTGGAGCTGAGTGAGTGAGTGTTCGAGTAATATAATACTGGCCAAATTTCTTGACGTAGAGTGCTTTCTGCTAACTAATATAATATAATATTATTTTTTAGTCTCTGGTTCAGTCCACTTTGCCCCGAACTGCCCCAAGACTCTATGCCCTGCGACGGGGAATCGGTCACTTTGTTCAAACGTTCTCTTATAAAATACTTGGGTCACTATAACTTGCCACAGTTAGTGTTTTATCTGGAGAGAGTGAAAAGATGCGATTTTAGTCATATAAAGTAAGTATTATAGTCATATAAGCTAAG
Organism: Eueides isabella; assembly: GCA_019049475.1. Classification (NCBI taxonomy): domain Eukaryota; kingdom Metazoa; phylum Arthropoda; class Insecta; order Lepidoptera; family Nymphalidae; genus Eueides; species Eueides isabella. Next base: position 7,856,470 of record CM032399.1, on the reverse strand, counting down.
TATTTTAGTTATATAAAGTAAGTATTTTTAAAATATTTTATAGGCAAAAGTGATTTTTTTATAGGCAAAAGTGATTGAGGCCTGTTGTTGCGTTGGGGCACAAGCGTTCTATTGTATATGGAATAGGTTATGGCTTCGATCACCAATCGAAGAAATGTAATATTTAGTATTTTTTTATTTCCTGGCATATATAACAAGGTAAAACGCGGCGTTGAGTTCCGCCACTCAATACGCAATGCCTCTAATTTGGTTGAAAGTGGGGAGGTTCTTAACACTCAGTTTGGTTTAAGTAATAATGATGATAACTAAATATGTCTTTCTTCATTCTAGTTAAATACAGTACAGCGTTGTGTTCCGTAAGTTAACACGCAAAATATTTTAAAACTTTTCTCAGCTTCACGCTGTATCCCGCACATGGCAGGGTGGACAGACGGAACTTGGGAACCTAGTGCTCCGTCCCGTTCTTCACTCTACTACTATCACACATATGTACAATTAATATTTTTAGAATTAGTCTTAGCTCACGTAACAAGGCTAGCGCGGCGTTGAGTTCCGCCACTAAATACGCAACGCCACTAAATTCAACGGAAAGTTCGGAACTAACCAAGTGTCTTAACACTAGGTTCCCAACTACCCTACATTTGTGAAGTTTAAAAAAACATTTTTTTTTAGTGTTTTCCTAGTATCATCAGTCCCGGGTTCACATTTCGATATGGACTACGGTATGACTAGGATGGGTTCACTTCTGAGGCAGCACGCGATGGGTTCATGGCCTCTGCACGCCCAAGCGAGCAGTTTGGGCAGTTATGGGGCTAAGCCTAGTGTGAGTTTGGGCATTTTCGAGATTTTTTAATTTTTTTTAAAGGTTATACTATTGTTCAGTTTTCAACGTTGTTTAACGCCGTGTTTTAATATAGAAAGTCAGAATAATTTTGTGTAATATTTTTTTTTGTTTAAGCTGTATTCCACAAGGTAGGGTAGGCAGGGGGAACTTGGGAACCTGGTGTTAAGACACTCCGTTCTATAAGAACTCAGCGTTGAGTTCCGCTTATCATGTATTGAAATAAAGATATAGAAGAATAGATATTTAAAATTTTAAAAAATAGTTTAACATGATGTATTTTATATCTAAAATATTTTTGTATTTGTAATTACTATCGTTGATATTCTTTGGATCTAACAATACGCAATGCCTCAAAATCGGCGGAAAGTGGAGATCTGAAGTGGAACGGAGTGTCTTAACGCTACCCAAGGTTCCCCTGTCATGTGCGGGATACAGCGTGAAGCTGAGTAAGTGAGTAAAAAAGCAGTAAAAATTTAAAGTTAAACTAATATTACTCACTTAAGACAGACAAAACTATCTATTCTTTTAGAAAAAATATAAAAATTTTAACTTGGGATTTGAACCGTGTCTTTTTTTTTTTTTTTTTTTTTTTTTTTTTTTTTTTTTTTTTTTTTTTTTTTTTTTTTTTTTTTTTTTTTTTTTTTTTTTTTTTTTTTTTTTTTTTTTTTTTTCAGATTCATTGCAACATATATTAAAATTATAAAAAAATAAAGATGAATAAAATTATATTGTTTATATATTATTTAATTATGAATATATTTACGAAAACTGTACTTTTTGTAGACATTAGTCATGATCATATTGCAATATATTTACATTGAAATTTAAATTGAGAAATCTATTTCTTAATTTTTTCCTAAAGACGAAACGTACTTCTGTAGGCCTTCCTTGTGGGCAATGACCCTCTGACTCGCAGCCTACGTAAAGCTTCACGAAGGTGTTTTGGTTGCAAAGGCCCAGGCTCTCCAGATTTTTCTAACACTTCCAAAGCTGAAAACCGAGAGTAAAAGTAGGAGTTTTATTGCTAATATTTCCTTTCATTGCAATTGAAACTTATTTAAATAAAAACCATCTTAGAAAAAAAGATTTTTTTTTGTTTTCTGGTAATGCTTCTTAGACTTTAAGCCCTTTAATCATTATAAAGGGCATTATGTATATTTTTCTTTAATAAAACTGGAAATATATATTTAAATTTTATATAACAGATAATAACGGTAAAACATTGGGACAAACAATGGTTTAAGTTACAAACTTAAATATACACTAATGTTATAAAGATTATGAAACAAATGTTTGAATAACGTACGATTTCATAATTATACTTCCATCGGGAAAATATATAGCTTAGTATTATGACTAACTTATTTTCCGGAGTGGGTAAGGGAGCGATGCAGCGTCTTGATTTCGAAGAGCAATATTACTTTTATGATAATATTTGTATACATATGTCAATGTGATTGGCCCTTTAGGTGCAAGAACACAGTTTTAACTACTCTATAAAACATACGAGGTTTTGCCAAAGATTAATCGTTCGCATTAACCAAACCACCGGGCGACCTGCTCTTGGATACGTCGACGTCAGGAAGTCCAGTCCGATGATATACTTTATATAAAGCTATCGTGTTTCATGGCGTATGTTCCTAAGTTAACCTCGGTATTAAGGCGCTTGTTCTTTCTCTCCTATACCACGTAAATGGTCCCTAAGAAAGGTGACGGTTCTGACTCATCCAACTTTCGGCTAATTGTGATCACCTCCTTGCTATCTAAGGTGATGTAACGCTTGATAAACAGCTCCTAGGTACATAGTATATTGAGGAGCAACTTATTAGAGGTCGGCAATACGTCTGTTGTTATGGTCGTAGTGATAGTGACCTATTAGTACACTAACCTCACCCGTTAAAGGGTTATTTGGAGAGCAAGGCCAAGTTGGCTGTAAAAAAGCTCCGGCTTCTAATAAATATCGTTAATCCTCATGTTAAGTACCCCCTCAGCAAATTGACAATGAGCCTAAGCTAGCAAACTGCTTAGAACTTTTATATACCTGGACAGACTTTGGTTCTCTCTTATTTTCTTACCGTCCTTACCTCCTTCCTCTTTTTACTATAGTGCCTCCCACTTCAAGAGTAAATATCATCCGCATTAATTTGATGCATTTTTGGTGCGTACATCAAGACCATTATTTTAACGCACGTGAAAACTGTGTAATGATCTTCCTCTTGAGGTGTTTTTCCAGCGCTATAGTTTAATAACCTTCAAGCGTTGTGTGTACAGACACTTTTACCTTAAAGACCGGTAACACAACTGTAATCCCCTTAGGTTGTAGATGACCATGTGCGAAGGTTCCACTTACCTCAGTGGTCAATAAAACAAGGCAATGAAAACCATGGTTGGAGAAATTTAAGTAATGTTAACCAAGAAAGCTTACACTGTTCAAGAATATTTGAATGATAAAAATATATTTAATTACGATCATTTAAATTTCATACAGGATAGTCACTATTATTAAACAAAGAATTGAACATTCATGTTGAAAAGAGCAACTGTTGAGTTTCTTGCTGGCTCTTCTCAGCAGAACCACATTCTGAGCCGGTGGTAATTTTTTGTTCATTTGACGATTCAAATTGCTTTGAATTTGAAAGTATTACTAATATAGATTACTTTACATGTAGCATAAACTAGTATAAAATATTTATGGACCAACTAAGGCAAGCAGAGGCGAGAAATAAGTTACAATTGCCCTGTAGAGGACTCAGATCCGTGGGGTTACTTGCTACTCCCCATCACCTCACCACAATCTGCTCTGCAGATATGCTATTTTTATTATTATTGTACAGGTGCTGTTTTAGAGTGTGTCCCACACAATCCTTTTTTTCTTTTTTATTTATTTCTTTAAGCTTCACACTGTATCCTGCACATGGCAGGATAGGCACTGGGAACTTGCGAACCTACTGTTAAGAATTGAATTTGTGGCATGTAATGTATGTATTGAGTGGTGGAACTTAATGCCACTCAATGCCGTAACTCAATACAATTGGTTAACTGATCTAATTGCCATAAGTGATTTTGAAGCCCTATTTTTATTTCTTATACATATTATAATCTAAACAAATCCATTAGCAATGCTATTTCTAATTAGTTAAATATTCAATACCTTCTTCAACAACTTCTCCAACAAAAACTTTAGCTATACCAGACATAGCTATGACCACATTCTGGCCAACTGAACACCCAGTTATAGTTTGCATTAATCTTTTAACAGCTGCTTTAGGGAATGCTGCCCGTCTATACATTTCATATCTGTCCAACTGCTCTTCTGTGAAATTGGATACTAGTACTCTGAAAAATGAATGTTAGATGAACCTAAATATATTGTTAATACCATTATTTTTCAGCCTAACATTGTATATAGCCGAGGAGACAAAGCTTACTGCTGACACTCAATATCACTTTTGAGCCAAAATTCAATCAATGTGTATTGAGTGGCAGAAATCAATGCCAACGATTGTCTTGTGCAAGCAGAGCATTGAAAATAATATATTTTTCAGAGGGGTTGAAACCCACAACTTCTTCATTTTACAGTCAACCACACATTGTCACAGTATGCAGTAGTAAAATGATTATAAGATGTTAATAGATGTATATATAAATACAAGTTTTATTGCAATGCTCTAAAAAGATAGAAGAATGTATTGATTATGACTATTCAACACTGCTTTATGAGAAACCTGTGCTTTTCAAATTCAAACAAGTTTAAGACTAAATTCTCAATGAACTCATTGTTATATGTTACTTAAATATTTGATCAACAATTAAATAGCTTGATAAACAAATGTCTGAAAACATACTGCATTTTCTCTCTTTCCTCTTCCTCTAATTCTTTTTTTGTTTTCTTCTCCCTTTCCCTCTCACTCAAAAGCATTTCTTCTGTTGTTTGATATTCATTATTATTAGTAGACTCATTTTGGGTCAATTCACTAATATTTGTCATCATATCAGTATCAATATTCTGTTCACTTACATCGTAATGGACACTAGTTTCTAACTGGCTATCATCTATTATAGTTGTGTTGTCAAATGTATAGTCATTGATATAAGAGTCATAGTGATCAGAAGCATCAGTCAAAGTATCATGTTGTACATTTAAGAAATCAGAACTTTTTGTGTAGACACTACCAAGTCCTTCAATATCATCTTTATGTAAGCTGTCATTAAATTGTTCTGTAACTATCCTCTCCTCAGTTTGTATACTTTCTCCATAGTTAACTAATGTTGTATCTAAAATCATTAAAATAAATATACATTGTTATGTAGTCATATAGTTATTGTTTATAATATATAAGGTTAACTATCATACACTCCGGTTCATCTTTAAGTAATTTTTCTTCTATTTCCAAAGATATTTCTTGAGAATCATCTTCATTGGAATCGCTATGCTCCAATTCCCGAGCCAGATCCTCTTCTGTAAAGAAAGCAGTATATATCAACACAGAATTAAAAGCAACAATGTATACATATTCGTAAATAAAAATATTTACCTTTGAATCTTTCTGCTTCAGACAAACCTTCACTATTTGGGTTATCAGCCATTGTGTATCTTATGTCGATTCGAATATATAATTCACCTAATTCATAAAATCATATAACTAATAGACAAATGTGTGTTGTTGATTTATTTTTAGCGACTTTAATATTACAATTAGGACTAATGTTTTGTAATCCATAAACAATATTTTTTTTATATTTTGACATGTTGGTATCCGGATAAAACTTCCTGTTACAGAAAATAAATAATATTTAGATTAAGTATAATATAGTAAAAAGGTGTAGATGGACACATTTTAACAATGCTTCCGTATTATAAATAAAATGACTTTATTAGATAAACATTGAACATATTTGTGTTAAAAAAACTGACATTGGTCCGGATACATTTGCAAGCTCAAGCCTCAAAGTAGGTGTTTATACAGTAGTGTTTGCGGAAGAACAACAATTATTTAAAAGCGTATAAACGCCCTGTTATATAATTTTATTTTTTATGGACAACACATGGGCAACGAGCGTACGGGTCACCCTGATAGTAAGTGATCACCGTCGCCCACGACCGTATACCGTATACTCCAAAGTAGCTACAGCGTGACATGCCTTTATGGGCTCCGGGGCCCGGCAATACCCAATGCGAAATGCAGTGGCCGAAGCCACTAAATGCTGGTTTTAAATGCCGGAGGTGGTAATAATCCAGTAAAGTCTGACCATGCGTGTGCCTTTGCTGACAACTTAACTCTCCCAAACGTACTTTTAAATACAAAAAATAAATAATTTGTATTTAAGCTAAATAAAGGGTCAATGGGTACATCATAGAAATTAATACTTACTAGGGTATATGACAGTATTTGTAGCATAACAAAATTATATTTTGTGATATCAATTTAAACATCTTCAGTGTCTTTATAATTTAATTTGTCTATACATTATATTTTTGAAACCCGTTTCGCGTTTTTAGAAAACCTTATTTCTATCATACTACGTGTGGAAAATGGACACGCCTTCAAACGAAGAGCCTTTAAATATCTCTAATACACTATATATAATTTTATATACCACGACTACTTAAGAATACAGTTGTTACTCTTTAGTTGAATGTGTAATATAAATTATAAAAGTAACAAAAACAATGTATAAGTAGCGTCCTTTTTTATGCTGAGTGTATACGCTTATCGTGGTTTCCCAAGTTCAATTCTTGGCTCTTACAAGCAAAATAAAGTCAAAATACAAATTTAAATTTAATTTATTGATGAATTTACTCATATCTTATTATTATTTCCTACACAAATATTATTAACTAACGTTAAACTGACACTGATTTTCACCGAATTTTTTGTCATATGCGCAAGCAAGCAACGCAAAAGATAAAATAACTAATATATGCTTGAAATAACTACTATTGCTTGTTATGCTTGCCAGCATACAGTATAAATACTTTACTCTTTTATGCTTGCATACACTCTTGTTTACCAGGAATATAGTAACGCCATTATAAGCGTAGAAATAGTTGCCAAGCCCATGTGATGGACTGGAATTGTTGACGTTTGCCCAGCCATTACAAGCGTACAAATGGCCTATTAAGTTAAAATTTTAATCTATACTACGATAAGCCTAAAAACTTTGACAGATTCCAGTCAGTCGTCAAAAATTGGTCGAGTGAATGTCGGTCGTATAATTATTCTAGAAAATATTTTTAATATTGTACTCCGGTGCGGACAGAGAGTTCCATCATGAGTGCATTAATGAAAGCAGCTGTATCCCGTAGTCCTGCCTCATTGGTTTGTATACAAATTATATTGTTGCGCATAAATTATTATTTGTTATGTAATCTAAAGACAAAATGTTTTGGGGAATGGCATGCTGTGGATTAAAAATATTATGATAAAGCATTTCATCTCTTGTATATTAATTTCAACATTTATCATTTTGCATTCCCATCAAAATTCAATTCGTATAGTGGTCGAAAATTCCCTATATCTTTTATATAATTATAGCTATTTATTGTAAAATTATTATTGTTTTAGGCATCCTATTTATATAGGAACCTCCATCTATCCGTTGGAGGTGCATCACCATTAAAAGATGCATCTGTTAACTCAAATGCATCTCAATCTTACCAAGTGATCGACCACAAACACGACGCTTTGGTAATTGGTGCTGGTGGGGCGGGTCTTAGAGCTGCTTTTGGCTTAGTTCAAGAAGGATTCAAGACAGCTGTTGTAACTAAACTATTTCCAACAAGATCTCATACTGTTGCAGCTCAGGGTGGCATTAATGCTGCTTTAGGTTGGTTAAAATAGTTTTTATTTATTTATTATTTTTCTTATAAACGTTTCATTGTGCCATAGGGTTTTGCCATTATTACTCTGCTCTTGCAGACAGAACATGTTACATGTGCCAGTTACATCACTCAATAAATGTAGCATTGTCTTGAAATATCTTTCAGTTTCATGCAATTTCCATATTATCCCATTTAGAAGCGTTGACAATATTTTTTTTTCTGTGTACCCTTCTGAATGAGAAAATAATTGCAAGCTGCCAAAATAGTTGAGTAATAAAAGTTAAGTAAAAATTCCAATTACAAAATATTAAAATTTTATCAATTACATAATGGCCAATATGTATTATTTTAGGTAATATGGAAGAAGATAGCTGGTTGTGGCACATGTACGATACTGTTAAGGGGTCTGATTGGCTCGGAGATCAGGTAAACATTATTAATATGTTTTTTATTGCTTTAAGGAATGTCCCAGAGTGTAATTAAGGCATTCTACAACTAGTTTTATAAGTAATGATCTTATTGATTAATTTGTAAGGTATGCAATTCTACTTAAGTACATGAATAGTTAATAAATGTCAGTAATATTACCGGCACACACTAGAAACTGTTAGAACAAGTAAATGATTCGAACTACAATTAATAGCAATAATTGTGACAATTGTCACATTGTATTATCCTAGGCCTTAGAGTAATTAATTTTTTTAACTAAATATTAACTTACTGACAAATGCCTCAATTATAGTCTTGCCTAGAGTCTATACACATTAATTCCGTTCGTGTGCGAAATCTGTTGCTTGCAGCCACCAATGCCACCTTTTTACACTTACTTAACCTTCCAGCGGTTGCACCCTTGCGTCGAACACAAGCAGTAGCGCTCGGTCTGATATTCCGCAACTCTCCGTGCTTTTACTAAAAAAACTAATGACTATTTCAAGCCATTGTGGAGCATATATAATGAAATGAAGTTTTAGCTGTATGAATAAGAATAAAAACAAGTTATTTATGCATATATTTGTTTATTTATACTGGATAGAAGAACAGTCCATAAAACCTAAAAAAAAACTAGTAACAGTCGTGGGACTGCCGATAGAAGTGAAAACGTAACTAATAAGTTGAGAATAATTAAAACTATATGCAAAATTATATGAAATTTTTTGTTTTATTTATAGTTACATATGATGGGTTAAACAAATCATGAACAAATATAAATACAAAGTGGTTGAAAAAATAATTAATATACAATTATCTTAATTATACATAGTATTTATATTTACACGAATTTCAATGAATTCAGTTTGAACATTATTTTCATTATTTACATCATTGTGATCATTAATTTCGACAATACTTAGATTATCTGTTCGTTTAATCATTTCATTGTATTCTAAAAAAGATACAATAGGTACTGCTACTATAACGTATTGGTGACGTGACTCACAAAATGATACTTATCCAAAAAGCGTCCAACGCGCACATAATACAGTCAGAAATAGTCGATGTATTTTGTATACGTGTACACAGGCTATATTAGTGTATACGTGTACTACTGCGCATGCGCTAGTCGCACGCCTGCTATTATCATTAGCATGTCGGTGACGCGAACCGAGATTTTAACCCTCTACCAAAACGCTCAACGCGCCTAAAGAAATTTTCACTTCAAAAAAAAAAAAAACAGTAAAATGAAATTTTCTTAATTTTTCCTTATAACTAATATATAGACTATAATTATACTTGAGACCAATCATTATCCATTATCAGTAATACCTCTTAAACTGCACTCTTAAACTGCACTTGTTTTTCAAATTTCTTCAAGACTTCATCTTCTGTTTCCACCTTCTCTAGCATTCGGATTTTTGAGGTTAAAAATGTTCCTAACTCGTCTGCCCACAACAAAGAACATGACAACATTAAAATTATAAAACCATAATATTATCACAAAATCAAGTAATAAGATACAAATAACGTGAGAACCTTACCTAGGTATTAATTTTCTTTTTTAATTTTTTTTTTACACGATCGGTCGCGCGCGGAATCTAAGACCGCAATAAGAAATTAAAAAAAAACGTGCAAGCATGCAATGAAAGTTATAGGCCTGCTCATGTGTAGTACCTCGACTCCGCGAGGATATCGCGGAAGCTCAACCGTCTTTTGTTTATAGTTTTAGTACACTGACTAAAAAAAATTCTTTACGGTCTCACAGACCGCACGCGACCGCTGGAAAATTAAGCTTATAAAAATTACTCATACCCTAAGTGACAATTGAATCCACACCTTTGTATGGTCAGATGCTGTCTCACTACACTGTATACATAATAATAAAGATTTTTTATACTGTGTTTGTTACATTCATTGTATTAGTAAAAGGAGGCCAGCTTTAAGTCAGTTTTAGTGCTATTGCACAAACATAGACTGTAAACATGATATTGTGGGGTGCAATTCCCACATGAGGAAACAAAATATTTTCATTTTCTGATAATAAGGCAAAGTGCAGCATTAAATTTTCTCTTCCTTGCCCTTCTGCATATTTTATTATATGGAAAATACAGTGTTAAAAACAACAAATGTAGCCACATACTGACATTTATAGAAGAGTAATAATAGCTTTTATAAACAACAGGATGCTATACACTATATGACCAGAGAAGCGCCTCATGCTGTGATTGAACTCGACAACTATGGTATGCCATTCTCAAGAACACCTGAGGGCAGGATATACCAACGAGCTTTTGGTGGACAATCCCTGAAGTTTGGAAAAGGTGGCCAGGCGCATAGATGCTGTGCTGTGGCTGATAGGTGACTTAGACTTTTTTTTACAGATATATAAAAAAAAAGATTGTAGTAGGGTTCCACCAAACCTCTTGATAACTACCAAGCTCTCTCAATAACTAAGCAATATGTTCTCAGCTAGCTGCGTCGAAATTCTTGTATGCTTATTACAACATACTTCTGTTGCATCTCAAATTTTTTTTAAAAATCTCCAGTATCCAAAAATATTAACTTGGAATTATATTCACCGAGAGAAAATGCTATTTATTAAGTAGAGTTTTCTCTCATTCAGCTAGATGAGAATACTAAACATTTTCAAAAAGCAATATCACTAATTGTGTTCAAATCTCACTACAGTAATTTTTTTTATACATTTACTAATAAAATATTTGTTTTTGAATATTACTTAAACAAAAGTCTCAAACTGAGGTGAAAATATTATTTTATATATTACAATTTGAATAGAACTGGCCACTCTCTCTTGCACACACTTTATGGACAATCTCTACGATACGATTGTGAATATTTCATTGAATATTTCGCTTTGGACCTGTTGATGGAAGACGGAGTCTGCAAGGGCTGTATTGCCTTAAACCTTGAAGATGGAACTTTACATAGGTAAGTAGTGATTAATTCATGTAACATAATTATTAAATTTATTGGTGTAATTTTAAAAGTATTATCATATTATGTATATATGAACATCCAAATGAAAAATTATATCACTAATATTTAGATTTAAAAAAAAGTGAAAAAAAAAACCTTGACACCAAGTCTATTCTTATATTTTAAAACGCTCCCCTTAAAAGTCTTTTTCTGTATATGCTACATTACATTTATGTAACCCTCCTAAACTAATTCGGAAAACCATCATTTTGTCATTTATGTCCTCTGACAAATATTATAGCATGGTAGAGAAAGGAAGCTGAGAAGATTGTGTCCAACACTCCATTCCCATTAACTCACTTTTGCCGAATTTTGAAGGCATTGCGTGTTACGAAACTCAGCTTTGCCTAGTTATATTAGTGTAGTATCTGCTGTGCATTTTCTCTTCCCACTCACATCTGGACCTCTATATTTATTTCATCTTCACTCTTGTATGTCGCCTTCTGGCTAAACTATATTTGTACTCACGTACGTCTTAATTTGGTTGGAAGAAATCTACTAACTAACCGAGGCTAATTTAATTTCTATCAAATGTTCATTTTATATTTGTTATATGTTAAATACAATAAAGAATATTATATTATGTTAAAAGAGTTTTTTCCAAGGATGGTGGGACGAATATTAATTATATTAGACATGAAGATAAATTACATAAAATAATGTTTACAAGCGCTTTACCAAGTATGGTGGGTAGATTTCATCTTTAAAAATTGGGTTACCAACCTAAAACAATTGTCTTTCATTAAGTAAAACTATATAGTTTTAATAATTTCTTTCCACACTCTTAGTATACTAACAATACATAACAAACATCAGAGATATACAATGTTAACAGCTTATCAGCGATTGGACTATTTCCACGGTGCGAGACCCACTACATGTAAAAATTGTATGCGTATTCTTAAAGTACTTAATATTTGAATGTCGGATAACATTTTAAATATATTAAATGAATCCTAATCCCCACCAGATTCCAGCCAAGAACACAATCCTGGCGACGGGCGGCACCGGGCGCTCGTACTTCAGCTGCACGTCGGCGCACACGTGCACGGGCGACGGCACGGCCATGGCGGCGCGCGCCGGCCTGCAGAACGAGGACATGGAGTTCGTGCAGTTCCACCCCACTGGTAATCACCACATGGCGATTTTTTTTTTGTTCCTATATAAGAAATGGAGTATGAATGTAAAAAAGATACTTTTATAGTAAATAGCACGAGATTTAAATTAATTTAATAAGGAAATATGTTATAAATTGCTAAAAAAAAACTAAATGATACTTTAAATATTCGATTAATTACTTCAAATCTTTTGGACTTCCCGATATGTATTGAAGTGACCATAATATTTTATGGCTTATAATAGGATACATTATAAGTATCACATTATATGCCCCAAAACTGATAGAGAAAAGCATGATACTAAAATAAATGTAACCATTTTGCCAGGTATCTACGGCGCTGGTTGTCTGATGACGGAGGGTTGCCGCGGTGAGGGTGGTTTCCTGGTGAACGCCAAGGGAGAGCGCTTCATGGAGCGATACGCGCCCGTCGCTAAGGACTTGGCGAGTCGAGACGTCGTGTCGAGGGCCATGACTGTCGAGATCATGGAAGGTAACGGTTTTTAAACGGTTATATGTAGCTTTGCTTCTTACTTATATTGTAAATGTGAAACATAACAATGAATGATTGTTGTATTTTGACACAAAAAAATACTAAGTTATATACATAAGAAAAACGCAAAAGCTATAATTTATGTAATAATTTAATATAATTATAATTTGGCTATAACATACTTATAAGTTTAAGCGGACCAGTCGGTTAATAAAATGAAGGGTTATAGTATGATTTCTTTTGATTTATATTGACTGATAAAAAATACATTCAAAAATAATTCTTATGTGAAACGGTATGAATTGCCGTGTGATTCCGGCTTAGAATAGGATCACCCTGTACTGATGGTGTCGTAAGAGGCGACTAAAGTGCGTGTGGTAGAGTCACGTTGCCAGCAATTGCAACTCATGGCAGACTCGACCGGATTGTTACCACCCCCGGCATTTAAGACCGGCGTTAAGTAGTGGCTTTGGCCCTGCGTTTCGCATTAGGTAATGCCGGGCCCCAGTGCCCTTCCACCTTAAAGGACGGCAACGCTCCTGTAGCTCCTCTGGAGTTACTCGGGGCCGTGGCGACGGTGATCACTTACACCAGATGACCCGTACGCTCGTTTGCGGTCTTTTCCATAAAAAAAAGAATTACTATTTATATAATATATTATTTGATATAATAATATATGTGTATATTTAACAAAAATTCTGGAATTCAACAAACAATCTAATAAATATTTCATTATTGTATTAACGACGACATTGCTTATCTTCAGGTCGTGGTTGCGGCCCCGAAAAGGATCACGTGCACCTCCAGCTACACCACTTGCCCCCAGAGCAGCTCAAACAACGTCTCCCTGGCATTTCTGAAACCGCCATGATCTTTGCCGGCGTCGACGTCACCAAGGAACCCATTCCTGTGTTGCCCACCGTACACTACAATATGGGTGGAACACCTACTAACTTTAGAGGGGAGGTAAGTAATTGCCGTCATCGAAATACATGCCGTCGACCGTCGTCGAAATACAATCTGGGGGTATACGCTGCTCCGAATCGTTTCCTGCCAAAATATCACAAACACAAAGTTCTAATTGACGCTAACTTTAGTCCATTGAATATACTAAACGGTGTTTAATACTATTATAAAACTTATATGCCGACATATATGTATATTAGTAGGTAGATACAATGTGTACTACGCATTACTACGGTAGGAGAGGAAAACTGCACTGTCTGTATACACTGTATACACAACATAAAGGTAGTATACTAAATATTAAGATGTCGAATGGCAATGAATGGCAATGAGGTCCGCAGGTGATCACGCACCGCGGCGGCGCGGACCGCGTGGTGGGTGGGCTGCTGGCGGCGGGCGAGGCGTCGTGCGCGTCGGTGCACGGCGCCAACCGCCTCGGCGCCAACTCGCTGCTCGACATCGTGGTGTTCGGCCGCGCCTGCGCGCTCACCGTGGCCGACACCAGCCGCCCCGGCGACGCGCAGCAGCCCCTCAAGGACGTGAGTAGCGACACCGACTAACAAACTACTCAACTAAACATAATGCCTAACAAAACATATCTTCCTTCCCCTTCCCTATTCAGAAATACTCCCTGGGTTAAACCCTTTCTAAGCTCAGCCCTCTCCAAAGTTTGTAGAGCGACCTTACAATATGTATATGTCCTAGTTTAAGAGTTGCATTTCATACATTTTATAATAAATTCTTTTCTTTTAGTTATTTATAAATATTGCTTGTTTGCAGTAGAAATATATGATGTTTAATATTACAGCTGTGGGCAAATTATATTTTTATTGAATATGACGAAAAATTAGATGTCATTTTCTTAAACTTAAAATACATATTGCATATATTAAAACAACCCTCGAATTTAACCGAATAGGAAATGAATGGTTCAGTGTTTACAGTTTCACTTACATATATTTCACTATGACATGCATTTTTTATTATATTTCCGTTCATTAATTGCGTTTCAGATGACAGTTGACACATTGTTTTATATTACAAATAACTTTTCGAATAAGTTTCACTTTCTCAACTTCTCAACTTATAATAAAGTCAAAAACTGTAGTTTATAATAACATTCTTATCTGATATTTATATAAAAACATATATACACATTTAATGGTATTAAAAATAGTATCTATTTAATTGAGGCCTGTCGTGCGCAACGGCACAAGCGTGTGACTGTAACCGAGAGGTTCTGGGTTCGATCCCCAGTCGAAAATGAAATATTAAATATTTTCAATTTAAATATTTAATGTTTCATTTCTTCGCTCTGGAAAGTGGGAACGGAAGTGAAACGGAGTGTCTTGACACTAGGTTCCCGGGTTCCCTCTGCCTACCCTGCCCCGTGCGGGATACAGCGTGAAGCTAAAAAAATCTATCTAATTGGACTTTCTCTCGTATAAGTTCTCACAAACGCCGTTGGAAGTCATGTTCATGAGTATGTCATGCGATAGATAATGTGGTTGCTGTCATCTTACAAAATCATGTCTTATTATAGATATGTTCATAGGCAAATACAATTTCATATAATTTACTTTTTTATATAACGTATTAAAATTTGAACGTAGCGGGAGTTGAAGCCGCGCCTCTTAGTATCCATCTAAGATGATACCAAGAGGCGGCTTCAACTCCCGCTACGTGTGTATATTATAGTAATTTGTTATATTTTAAATGTTTGATTTATCCCATGCTGCATAGCTGCAAGTTTCAGCTCGGCTATATCAATATGTTCATTTAATCATGTGTACAATAATATTTGAGGTGGAACATATATCATATTAAAATCATAACCCTTCTAACAGTAAGGAAATCCTAAGGAATTCATTATATTTAACCATATAATACGATAAATCATTGAAAAAGATTGTGTTTCATTTAAAATTTGTAATAATCGCGAAACTCAAAGATCTTAACATTGTGTTATATTTTAAAAGATACACATTTCTGAAGCACTTCAGTGTTATATGAAATACATCAAAATTGTAATTATTTCATTGTTATGGAAGGATGGAAAATTGTCTATGTGACAGAGAATACATGTGATATAATATACAGAAATAACATGTGATTAGCAAACACAGTTTACTCTAGCTAACATTTACCGTGGCAGGGTAGGCAGAGGGAACTTGGGTACCTAGTGTTGTGACACTTCGGTAACGGATACCAGAGAAGAAATAAAAATATTCAACATTTCATTTCCTTAAGTGGAGATCCAATCCATAAATTGCCGCGTTTGCAGTCACATGCTTGTGCTTCTGCGCCACGGCAGGCCTCACCCATACTATAAAGTTTATATTTTGTTTATTTTGTCATTTATGGGCCTAAATGTTTTATATGAGACAGAGTAAATTGACACCTTTTAATGATAAGAAATAGATCTGTAGGACAAGGGTTATCGAAGTCTACTAGTGAACCCATATAAGTCACTGTTACTTTGTATAGATACATACGTGTGTGTGTGTGTGTGATATATATATATATATATATATATATATATATATATATATATATATATATATATGATATTATATATTACATTTCACACAGCTGTGGCCAATACACACTGACCTAACTAAACTTGTTACTTAAAATATTTATTCTCTATAAAGCTCAGGCCTATGTTATTATTGATAAGGGAATCTGTTTTTGACTTTTAATTGTTTTGAGTATTATCGTTGCTATAAATATTTGGTCATCTTTTAGACCTTCCCAGATGTGGAATCAACCTTGGTTTTCATTATTATTTAAGATAAGACTCTGACAGGATATAACCTAAAATTAATAAATTGCTTTATTAAAACTTAATTTACTATGAAAATTACATATACCAAATCTTTTTAACATATTTAAAGTGAGATAAATAATACTTTTTAAGTTTTTATATCTACTTTTTTTCTTTTTTCTTATTCCTGCTACGTTCAGTATATATACTACATAGATATATTTATTTACTACTTTTTGTTTTATTACTACTTAGGTTGAAAATTTGATCACATTTTTATTTTTTTTCTATTCCATGCTCGACTGGACAAGAAAGTATTGCAAACTTGGACAAAATTAGATACGCGAACGGCAGCATTTCGACGGCCGACCTGCGCCTGCGCATGCAGAAGTGTATGCAGAAAAACGCAGCTGTGTTCAGACAGAAGAGTACTCTTGAGGAGGGTAATGTATATTTAATATTATAGTATTCGATTATAAGAATACACACAGGTAGGTGGAAGAAGTTCAAGTACGGTTGTTAAGTCTTGGCCTCCATTATGCTACACCTTACAGCACACCTTACAGTATACCTTACTAAATTGCTACACCTACTTAATGTAAAGTATACTACTTTACATTATATTACTTTCCCCCATGAACAATGTGTAAAAGTTTCAACTCGTCGTCAGCTTCGGTACATGTTCCAATTTTTGTGTTTGTTCCGTCTTTTTCTTTTTACGTACACGCTGTATCAAATAGGTCTATATTTTTTTTATATATTACAAATTACAGAAAGAAATTGTGGTCTTTACGAAACTATTTTTAACAATACAGTATAATTCCTTATCCGTTTGAATACGAAATCACAATGTATCTAACATTGTGCTTTTATGTAGATCAAGAAGACCTAGTACGACATATCAATAAAATGACTATTTTTGAAGGTATCATAGTTTTAAATTGCGTGAACATAGTAATTGTTGCGGCGCGCGTGGTCATACTCGCGGGCGAAAGCTGGCGGTGGGCGGCGGCACCGCTTCCGCCGGGACAGTAACAACAACTCTTGTAATTAATGGAACGTCTTAAGATCATGGTGTAGAATTTAAAGGTCGTATAGTCGGAACTGTTCCAGAACAGACATCTAGCATATTACATTGTGGGAGCATGTTCCGATCGGAACGGAACATCCCTATACTATAGTGCTACGCAGATAGCATTTTTCTCTAAATTTGAAAGATTGCGTGTCGAAACTTATCGCATCGCTTCTTACCACAGCGGAGATTGAAATTTGAATGTTATCGTACCCGTGCTACTGCGCGATGATGGTTTGAAAAATATTATTATCATATTTTATTACGGATGTGAAACATATGAAGCCGCGGATAACACCGAGTGTCGGCGTCCCCAGCTAACTGGTTGTAGGTGCGAGAATTTCAATCACAATCCAAGCAACTAGATAATATAAAAATAAATCTTTATAATGTTATATCCAATACTTTTGTCGCATACTACTTTAGTTATCATAAACCAATAGGGAATATACTTGACATTAAAATTCGTCTGTTTTTTTTATCTTTATTATCTTGACATTACAATTAAATGATATTTTTTTACTTGTTTATTATTCAAACCGATAAGTATTTGTAACTGAGAAATACGAAGGTTAATTCAAATTAAACAAAACTCGCCACCATAGGTCGCGTGCAACCAAACGTGAGGTCACATACAGTCCAAATATTTGATTAATCGACGTGAAAATGTACACTGTTTTAGTGTGTTTGCGAGAATAATATAGATAACCATTATATTCTCGTAGTTATTTCTAGTTCTTTTTGCTATCCTTTCTACGACGCATGTTATATAATAGTGAATTTAGGAAGAAAACTGAAGCAGTTTTTTTACAGCTAAACTAAATAACCTACCAAAAATAAATACATTTATGATGATATTCTACTTATTTAGCTACTAATCCAGATTTCAAGTTCAATCCTAGATATAAAATTATATAAAATGATACTTTATATTATCATTAGAGTCTACTTAGTTTTTATATTTTTTTATAGATTTCATATAAATAAGTAAACATTTGAAATAGGTATATTATATAAATTGATATTCTCAACAACAACAACTTTGTTGAATACATAAATACTGAAATATTTATTTCTTTTTATTTGGACTAGAATCTTACAGTCATTATAGCATTTGGCTAGACAAAGTAAATTTTAAGTATATTAATAATATTTACGTAGCACTAATATCAATTTTACTATAAATATTTACTTTGAAAATTTTGTACGTGCTTAAGTTAAATAATTGTAATACTTTACAAATAAACATTTTGTCTTTTTTAAAAGTGGTTATATTATTAGAATAACAAAATAGTTGAAATTAGTAAATAAAATATTGTTATTCAAGTGGATGAAGCCGCGATATATAACTATTACAGCAGTCATGCAGTTGGGGAATTGACTTGACAAATATATGTTTATTGAATAACCAGTCATTAACTGCTGGAATTTGTCTTGTGCAAAATAACTTCGATAATTTCACTTCTGCCAGGCGTGGCGACTCACAGTTTTTAATTATACTAATAATTACATCTATCTGTTATGAGTGCGCTAATTAAAGTATACATAATAATAATAAAGAAAATATTTATATACATAAATGATAGTGTTTTTTTTACATGAGAAAAAAATATATAATGACACCAAGTATATGTTTACTTTATTTGATAGCTCTGTTTACCACGAAACGAGTCAGCTGTCTCTTAATAACTACTTATTGTCATTATTTAAATTTCACAGGTCAACAACAAATTCACGAAATCTACAAGCAAATGGTGGATGTGAAGGTATCAGACAGATCACTAATATGGAACAGCGACCTCGTTGAGACCTTGGAGCTTCAGAACCTTCTAATCAATTCAGTGCAATTGTGGAAGGTGCTCTTGCTCGTGAAGAGTCCAGAGGAGCTCATGCCAGAGAGGACTTCAAGACCAGGAGGGATGAATACGATTATTCCAAGTCTTTGGATGGACAGGTATTTTTGAGTTTCGTTTATTAACTATACTCAACTCTACTTAGCTTCACGCTGTATTCCGCACATGGCAAGGTAGGCAAAGAAACTTGGGACCCTAGTGTTAAGACATTCCGTTCCACTTCCGTTCCTCACTTTCTGCCGAATTTGAGGCATTGCGTGTTGAATACGGAGCTCAACGCCGATATATTAACTTATAAATAATTATCTGTTTAAACATTTAGATTATTATGTAAATATACATAAACACGTATGTATTGTGTTATTAATAATAATAATTTGTATATAAAGAAGCAATGTTTCGCGTTGTAATTGCAGACGAAGCTCCCGTTCGAGCAGCACTGGCGCAAGCACACGCTGGCGGAGACGGAGCCCGCGAGCGGCGCCACCGCGCTGTCCTACCGCCCCGTCATCGACCGCACGCTGGACGCGCGCGAGTGCTCCACCGTGCCGCCCGTCATCCGCACCTACTAGACCACCACCACCACCACCACCACCACCACCACCGAGCGGTAAAACTATAGACAACTTTATATATAAGGTGGCTGTTGTGCCCGCCATTACACTTGTTGAACTATTGCCCAATGTACACATCATATATCTTAGGGATAGTATACAAATGTTAAAATAAAATCTTCTGCACAGCCATATATAGCTAACTTCAGGAAGGCCACGGTAAATAACTTAACCATGACAAAAGCTTGTGTTTATGGAACGTTAATTGTTATAGCTGTAATCATACATTGGATATTATTCGCCGCGTAATCAAAACCTATAGGATATATCCATAATATTATTAAAATTTATATATTCATTTATACCAAAGGCAAAAATAATTACAAAAGATTGTTGTTTATATCATACAAAATGAATACATGCACCCACAAACTTAAGCTTGTCAACTACGGGTACTCTATAAGTTGTGCTTCTCGAAAGTACGTTGGCTATTCTCACGTCTCGAAGTCCGACTTGCCCTTAGTCGTGTTTCCTTTTTTTAATCTTGACGAACACCCGTGCCGAACCATTCCTCCTTTTCTCTTATTTATAAAAAAAAATATTTTTTTCTCGTATAGCAGAATAATCTGAAAGAACCTAAAGCTAGAACACTGCTACGAACATTTTGAACACTTTGTTCACATTGCATATGATCTTTATTGACGTTGATAGTTAGACACTGACCTAATCGCCCATGTGTTATAGTATTCTTTATTGCACTTGAAAACATATACAAAGAAATTAAAAGTGCGAAACGATCCTGGTGCCAGGTTTTATGTTCACTTGGTTGTGTGTGTTAGTGTCATAATTTCGAAATAAATTACATTTAGGACAATTATAAGGAATTGAAATCACGAATCTGTAAATTGTGCAATATATTAAAATTTACTTTTTTTTCTTATATTTAACCTTTTTTTTAATGGATTTATAAAAATATTTCTATTTTTTTTAATCAAAGGATAATCCAGGAGTGGGTGCTGACTGAGCAAGGCAGTATTTTGCATCGCATCTCGGCCCAAATAATATTCAAGCCGTTATTTATTTCATTAGTTATTTTGTTTTATTAGTGTGTAAGCGTAACACTATACATTTTTCTGTATATTCTATATATTCTGTACACTATTTATATATATATACTCCTTACACAAGTTCCACGCATCAAGATTACGTTCCCAATATACCTACATTTTGGAATATTTTTTATTTATTGAATTAACTAAGAAATGTAAATATTTATTAATTAGCAGCATTTTTATATTATATAATTATATTTTTTAATGTTAAATTGTCTAATTATTTTTTGCCAGCACCAAGGTACTTAACTAGAATTAATGTGTACCTTTTTAATATAATATTTTGTTTTCTAAATTCCATTTCATGATATGAGCTCCAGAATTAGTTTCGAAACGACCTAAAGTTTTATAAAGCTTGATGAGCATTACGAAGATGTTACTTATGATACTGATGTACAATTTTGTAGATTTAAGAGCCGAAATATGTTAAATAAAATATTACACGTAATTTTATGTAATGTGTTTTTATTTTTTTGATTATCTTCAATATATTTCTTATCCACGAAACGAAATATCGATATATATATATATATATATATATATATATATAATATATATATATATATATATATATATATATAGATACATATATATATAGATATATATATATATATATATATATATATAATATATATATATATATATATATATATAATATATATATCTATATATAGATATATATATATATATATATATATATATCGTAGATATATTATAATATAGATATATATATATATATATATAATATATATATATCTGTATATAACGTATAATATATATTAATCTTATATAGTTATATATATATATATTATATGATACCTAATTCGAAACTTCAATGAGCCCTAGACAACCCTAGATTCGAAACTTCAATGAGGCCCATCTGTTTTTTCTTGCGGACAGACTACGCTTCGCTGCTTACGCTGTGGGAAATATGAGACAGCTTACGGATGATGATACTTATCGGCTAGTGTACTTCAGTTATTTTATAGCATATTGACCTATGAAATATTACATTGGGGCAAAGCTGCAGATATAGAGCCTATATTTTAAAGTAAAAAAAGAGTCAGTTTGCTCCATTTACAGCCTGGGTGCTTGGGAATATGTTCATACACATTTAACTACATATATAATAATATATTACTTGTTCGCAAAATAATCACAATTACTTAAGGAATAGTGATAGACATAGTACTAATACAAGAAGTAAGTAGTAGTATAAAAAAGCTGAACACTCCTAGTTTTCGTCTTTAAAAAGTTAGTAATCTTTTATAGGACATCATTCACGTATGTATAATAAATTCCAGTGATTTCCAAAACCAGTCAGGTTTACCAAAACAACAATTTAAAGTGAAAAAATATATTATCAGCTAAGCCTAATTCAATTCACTTTAATTCAAGGCTATTACCATGATAAGAATTCGTGGGATTAAATACTATTGGTACTCAATCAGGAAGCTACTTATGTTAGACATTTACTTTACTTTAGTTATATTTTGAAAAGAGCCACTGTTGAGTTTCTTACCGGCTCTTCTCATCGATTTAAACTATAGACATATCTATGTAACTTAACAGTTGAATAGTGCTTATAATGGCCTAATTGAATAAAGAATACTTTGATTTGATTTCAACTATTAATTAAATATGCAAAAACATTAAAATACATTGGATTTCAGTATGCAATAGAAAAAAAATTAAATTATTGAGGTACGTTTCGGTTTAGGTTTCGGCTGAAAAACCTGTTTCGGTCGGTCACATAATTACAATATCTTGTTTGTGCGGTTCAGTTCTATAGAAAAAACACGATAGGAACGAGAACAAGGACAAAGTTGTGACGCCTAGTTAACACCTCCAAAAAGTAAATAAATAATAGTATACGTATCTATAATAGTATTCCGCAATGTATTCTGAATTGTAGACTTTAAACTAAATGTTAATACATTGTTAACTAAGAAAGCTTACTACACTGTCCGAGGATATTTAAAAGATAAAAATGTATTAAATTAAAATCAATTGAATTTCATGCAGTATAGTCACCGTTGTATTAAACAACTAAAATGTAACGTTATTCAATATTGAAAAGAGCAACTGTTGAGTTTCTTGCCGGCTCTTCTCAGCAGAACCGCATTCCGAGCCGGTGATAATTTTATGTTCGTTTGACGATTCAAAAGTGCTTGTTATAGTCTATTTGAATAAAGAGTAATCTGAATATAACCTCGTCAAAATGGCGCCAACTATATTTCAACATAAAACGAAATAAGTAAAGCTAAAATATTTATTGGTTACTGTATACATTTGTTATTTAAGTATTTATTTTTCTTTCATCGGATGTAATTGTTGTACGGTTGTATGTATGACGTTGAACAAGAATTGGACCTCCATGCTCTGACGCACAGCTGTGCTTGACGTCAAAAACACATATATAACAAAATTATTGCAATCAACAATAACAGAGTTAGATTTCTGTGAAACAGTGTAATCGATATTTCATTTTTAAGGTTTCCGTATCTAAATGAAAACACGAGAAACTTATAGGATTACTTTGATGTCCGTCCGCCGAGACCATTTTTATCCAGCATCTTACTTCATCACGTGCAGGTACCAAATAGAAATAAATATCAAACACTCTGGTTATTGGCTACGATCATTTGTAAAACCAAAAAAAATATTAAGTGAATACAATCGAAAGATACAAGCATTAACATATCGTTTTTGTTGCATTTTGTTTGAAGAAGTTTCGTAGAAGAATAACAATTACAAACTTATATTTGTTGTTAATTTCATACAAAATTTGTGAATACCGAGTGTATTAAAGCATAATTTTTTAATTTTATTCGCCGCGTAAATAATAAATTGCAATACAAATTAAGAAAATTTGTATATATATTAGTCAAAAGTCCATTATATTATATATTTATAAGTTGCAAGTGTTTTCCATTTACCTATAATCTTGAAATACGGATTCCTTCAAAGCGAATCTGACTGGCACTACACTGGTTTCTTTGGCAATGGTACATATACATATTATGGTTGTACATATTTACATTTAAGGGGAATATTTTTTAGCGCATCGTCGACGTGAGTTTCGTCATTCAACATGCCATTAATAGTATTTTTTTATTTTATATCATACAAAAAAAAACATTATTTTCCTTATAACAAGGAATTATACGTTGGGTCGTTAGTCTCTTACGTTTTGAAAAAATAATTTATATTTTTCTCAGGAAATAAATGAGGACATGATACATGACGGCTGGTAGCAATATGAAACTTATCATATGTAAACATTTTTTATAATTAAGTAGGCATAAAAATTATAACATTAACAGTTCCTATTTATTATTATTTTAATAAATTAGTTTAATTAAAAGTGACCTCAAATGATAATAACGTTTGTAAATCTGTTGTCATGTAGGTAATATTTAAAAATATTAAATGATAAATTTAAATCTTAGTGTAAATTTGCATACCCTTTTGATATTTTTGTTTTTTAATTATTATTTTTAAACTTTTTGTTTTGTTAACGTCGTTTACTTCAACATACTTAAAAGGATATCGTATTACGTAAATAATAACAAACGAATAAAATACTAAAATACATATATCTGTTGTAAATATCAAAACAGTCGGTGCAGTGGAATGGTTGTTAAAACAACTTAATTTTTTTATATATCCTAAACTGTTACTTAAAACCGATACGTGACATATTGCCTAGTTTAAAATTTAAGTAGGTACCTCTGAAGTATAGGTATATGAATGGTCCCAGCATCTCACTTTTGCTATAAAATCTATAAATAAACAGCACTAAAATGGTTTAGAATGATTTCGATTCGATTCCGGCGAGGGGCAACAACATGTACGGTCATTTGTGTCGTTGTTCTTGTCTGGCTGACGTGCATGAAGATTTCAGTCCCCTTTTTAACTCCCCGGTGTAGTCACATTGGTACCCCAGCGTATTAAAGCTAAACTGTCGCATTGTATTTCCTATTTTTGTTATTATTACGGTAATGATAATCATGATATTCCCTTCTATTTAAATCCTTGTATTGATCCCTTTAATTTGTTACAAATATTGTAATATTTTAATATTATAATATTTTTTTCACCATACGTCACCTATCTAAGAACACTTGGTGCTAAGACGAATCTAATATAACTCAATTATGTAAATCTTTTCATCAGTTTTGGAGATGTCAGGTACTAAAGAATATTACATACAGATATACAAAATGCGCCCGAAAAACACGCCGTCCTTTGCAGTCGCGAACAATATCAGTTTCACGCTGTCTCGCGCATGGCAGGGTAGACAGAGGAAACTTGGAGCTTGTATTAAGACACTCCATTCCACTTGGTTCCCCACTTTCTGCCAGATTTGAGGCATTGCGTGTTGAGTGGCAGAATTCAACGCCTTGTCACCAGAGCGAAGAAATAAAAATATTAAATATATAATAAATTTTATCAAAATTCGCGCGAAATACAAGCCGTCTTTATTCAATAAATATAATATGAATGAATGTTTGAGAAACTTTATTTTCTTTGTTTATATTTGATCACCAGCTATCAGACCTGGGCAGAATCTAGTCTAGGCTATAGGTATTTTTCAAAAACTTGTACACAATAGAAATAATGAAAAATCGTCTTAACAAAACTAGTGGAGTGTAATTATACCATATAAATATAATTGATGTGTCCGTGCTAATCTCCGGAGCAGCTGAACTGATTTTTATGCAACTAATACCGCGAGATAAAGGGGAAGTTGTGGAGCAACATAAAGGCGACTTTTAATTGTAAAATTCGCGAGATCGCGATTTAGAGGATAATAATTCCGATTATTGTGCGTGTACGTGTGTACAAGACTGCGTGCGTGTGCGTGATTTGATTTTGTTTTTTGTTTGTTTTGTTCGTATACGAGGTCATGATGAAATAAAATAGAATGAGTTAAGTATGTGTCTAGTTTACGATGGTTGGAAATCCTGTACCTTCCAAATACTGTACTATAATAAATACCTGTAGATAAAAGCAACTCGAGAGACATTTAAGATGATGATGAAATGTAAGAAAGAATGTGCTAGCTGTGTATGTAAGTAAAAAAGAACGTAATATAAAATAATACTAATTTCCTACGGTATGCTCTGAAATAGAAATTATTACTGATTATGTCAATGCTAATGTACTTTTCTGTCGATAAAGTTCAATCACCGGTCGTATATTAATTATAAAATAAATACCTACATTTATTGTATAAATTAAAGCAATTTTCAATCACAGTTAATAATGTTAGAAAAAATATGAACGTTTAAACTATTAGATAAACAATTAGAAATATCAGACTAACTATGGTTACATTAAAAAGAGAAGAGCGGCGTTCATTCGTGCCAACGAAGTCATGCAATGTCTCAAAAATTGGGCAGTACATGAGTAACAAAGTATCTTAAGGCTAGGGTGCTCTTTCTACCTAGATAAGTATACGCTCTAAGAGCTAAAACAATTATATATTAGTTTTAAACGACAAATTTATGATACTGAATATTATTTTATATGTTATATCGTTAAAATTGTGTTTTATTTGTGCGAAATTAGGGACAAAAGCGTATCGTACAAATGTAGATAGAGGGACCTAATCACAAGCCATTATTTTTTTTTACTTCCGCGTTCTGAGTCGCTGTGTTGCTTTGCTGAGTCGCAGTTAAAATAGATAGCTTCAGGTGCTATTGTATTTAGTTATAACCTACAAATAATCTATTGTTAGTGTGCTAGCTTCAGGTTTGTAATCTTTTAACGTAATACTATGCACTTTTCACTTACACAGTAACTTGCACTTTCTTCATAAATTGAATAATTAATTTTGCATCAAATCATTTTTCTTTTATAGTAACAGTTCATTTCACTTGATAAAATATTAAAATTTAGGTAAATATCTGTAGTCAAGTTGAACATTAACATATTATGTTTGTACGTAAATTTAACGTTATCTCGGAGTGACCTGTAGAGACTAGACACCGATAACACCGCGGGGGTCAGTATTTCGCAGCCATTTTGAACAGTGCTATCTGAGACACGCATTGTTCCACTCGCTTCGGTATCTTCACAAGACTTCTTCGTACTTTCTTTATATTAGAATTTTATATTTCCAAGATTTGATGGTGCTGACTAAAGCGTTCCATTCCTACTCTTTTATTGGTCTCCATCCAAGCCCTATTGGAGACTTTGTAAACGTTGCCTTAAAAGGCACATTTTACAAAGTGTGTAAAGGTAAGTACACTTATTATTATTGTGTAAAAGGAAACATTTGCAATTATATAAGTATAAATTAAAAATGAGAGAACTTCCAAAGTATTGGTAGGTAGGTACATAAGATAGCGGACTTCAATGACCTCATAAACTTTTTGATTTAAGATAATTTTAACTAATAAGTTGTAATTGGATAAATATATTTTAGACATAAACTTAACTGACATTACTTTTAATAATCATATTTAAATGTGTATTGTTTTAGCCTGCGAACGAAACATGGCATCAATTCCTCCTTCAGCGTTTTCGGCGGGTCGCATTCGAGAAACCCAGCGTGATATGAAAATTTCCAATTTAAAGAAGAGGGAAGAACCACCTCAATACTTCGACACCAAATGTAGGATATTAAAACTATAATGACATTGCTTAATATTAAATGTAATCATATTATTTATTACTAGTTATAAATTGCTTATTATTTCTTACAGGCGTACTTTTCTCAGTAACGCATAACGATGTTAAACAATCACAAACAAATAACACAACGATATTTTATTTTACAGTGATGGAGCTTACTCCGTTGAAATATAACAGCAAATTGATGAACAGCATCTGGGGCTTCTACAACCGTTACTCTCCTCATAACGTAAAGAAAATCAATGACGCTTTTACATTCAATGGGGAATTGCAGCAGTAAGTATGATTATCCTTAATTAGGTATTGTGAATAGAGACAGTGTTTACAAAGATAGAGAAAATAAAAACTAAAATAAAAACTTAATAATAAAAAAATGTAATAATATATACTAACGACGAGCTCTGTGATAGTGACATGAGAATTAACAAATTTAAAGCATTTGATAAATAACAGTTGTAATATTATTTATGAATGTTTTGATAGACAACATATCACTAATGCTGCTACTGCTGAAAATTTCTCAGTTTAAACCACATTCCTTACAGCTTACTATAAATGTCTTTACTTTTGTGTAGTAAAAAGAAGAAAAATAATTACACTTTTACGAGTAAAATACGTTTCACAATCACAATTTAACCTTTTTGTGTTGTGAGGCCGTTGACGTAATTCGATACTTGCAATATTACATTGCAGTAAACGTGATCTTAGAATGAGCGTACTCACCTTTTGTATTTTTCCTTACTATGAAAATAATGTTAAATTATTAGGTAATTTAATATTACACTCGTTACTTGAATTTTTCCCTGATATGTATATTATCTGCATTTTTCAGATCTGCTGTTAATTCCCCAAATAAAAATCAACCAGAAGCAATGATCACCCTTCCGGCCAAGAAATTTGAAAGTGTATGGACCACTATTAATGTTTCACAATCTCATTAGTTATAAAATTATTTTAGGTACTGTAACTGTTACATATAAAATAAAAAGTTATTTTATTTCTCAAAATCTACATTATGCTAATAGTTTAATAGTATTGACCATAATATAGACAATGTGCAAAAGACCAGATTTTTATTTAACCGCCTACACTGTCAGTCTGTCTGTACTGTATACAACAAATAGTGACTTATGACAATTTTACGTAAAAAAACTAATCGACTATTCTTATATGATTATGAAAATCAATGAAATGAAAACACTCAGATATTAATATCACAATATTATTATCTGTGTGAATGTATAAGAACATCGATAAAATAATTTAATAAAAATGACATGATTCACATTAACTTTATATAGAGGAACTTTAATTCTATGTTTTGGAAAAACATTTTATAAGAATGTTCATAAAATTATGATTTTTAGGGGTGTTTTTTTTAATAAGAAATAAGTATGTATGATATAGAATAGTAGTAGTAATATAGACTATTAAGCAAAACATTAACACAAACAATTAAATCATAACATTAAAATCATTTACTATAAAAAGATCTCTTTTAATCAACCTGTGGGAGTGGATCAGTGACCAGAAGCAGGTAAGATCGAAGTATAATTAAAAGTTAAAAAAAGTAGAACAATAAAGCAAAAAAAATCAAATACATGTATGTTATTATAAAATATGTACTTAGAAAGTTGGTTCTATAAGAGCTGGCATAAACTAAGAAGAATTTCTAGAGGAATTAAGTATTACTAAGGGGTATTTCGAGTGTTTGTATAACACAAGACCGCCTATACCGTGCGGGATTAGGAAATATAATGATAATATATTAATGAAGCGGGAGCAAAGAAAGGAGGGGAAACTTTGATTATTAAGGATTTTAAAATGCTGTAAAAAATATGTTCATATCTCGGTAAAGACAGATTGGGAGCTACATAAAGCTGAGCTCGAAACTGGGAGACGTGGTCATACTTATGAACGCCATAAGCAAAGCGTATAGGGAGATTTTGAAGACGCTCTAGCTTGTTAAATTGCGTCTCGATCACAACAAAATAGCAAACGTTGACTTATAGTAGGTAGGGATTATTTCGGTTTTATACGAAAGAAAAATTGGAGACACTTGTGAGCATGATAAAAGAAATGCATTCGTTTGCTAACTTAATTTCAATAGGATTCCATGTTGCTTTCGAAAGTTACACCTTAATTCCTCACTTTGTCAAATTATTGAATTTTATTTCCACAGTATATAATCTTAGGCAATTGGAAATCACAATTGATCTTACTTCCAAATTTACTACATCTTCACTGCCTTAATCATCTTCACTGTCTGGTGGTATTGTCAAATAATTTTCAATTTCAGCGATCAATAAACTTTTTTTTTACATTATCTAAATTACACTGAAATTGAAATGAAAATATCACTGCATGAGGTCACACTCCGTCAATAACTACTATATACTATATTTGAAAATGTTATTCGTACGGCACCCTTCCCGGAGAGAGTGGTCATGATCGTCATGTAGGCAAGTTCTTGGCTTTCGTGATTCTTGCCACAAAATCTCGCCACTTTGTCCCAATTACATGAGTGCACCTGAATAACGACCAATAGGTCGTCATTCTGGTGCACTCATGCAATAGGCCACCCACAGCTAATTTTGTTTGGTAGGTACATCACATGGGTGACCTACCGTGTGGTCTGGTACCCTCCACTCTCCCCTGCACCACGAGCCTTTCTGTCGAGTCGCTGCCTTTTCTGGAGATGTGGCCGAAAAACTTCAAAATGCGGGTTTTTATAACAGATGATAGTCACTCTTTGTTGCCGAGTTCCTCTAGTATGGATACATTTGTACGGAATTTTGTTCAAGATGTCATGTTCGGAATAGAGCATCTTTCTCCAGCACCACATTTCCAGCTCTTCAATCTTTTTCTTGTCCATCTCTCGCAAGGTCCATGTCTAGGCAGTGTAAAGAAAAATAGGAAAAACAAATTCCCAAACTTATCCATCGCATTTCTGGTTAGAGCCATACATACTTTGATCTCTTCAATACATCCTCCATTGCTTGTGATTAAAGTACTAAGGTATATGTAGGACTAGACTACTTCACAATTCGCAATATGGGCCACATTCGGCGAGTTATTGTTGGCGCGGTCCACAATCAACATTTTCGATTAGCTGTGATTGATCTTTAATCCAATTTCAAGGCTGACGCATTTCATGTTCTGGAGTAGTTCTTCCATTCCATTGGTTGTGTCATCGGCGTAGCGCAAATTTACAATCCTGTAGCTGCCAACCGCTACACCATCTGTCCAGTCCTCAAGGGTGATACGAATTATGAGCTCTGTGTAAGCGTTAAAGAGTAGTGGTGATATAATGTACCCTTGACGGACACCTGCGTTAGGATGGAAGTTGCTTGATAGGATGTCGTCTGTTCGCAATGAAGCAGTTCCTCTTTTATATAGCTGTCCTTAAAGGTGTACTAGGTCCATAAAACGGGCCACTTCACAGAATCATACACTTTGGAAAAATCTACAAAGCAAATGTAAATGGGTTTAGTAAACTCTCGTGCTTATGACTTGGCGTACGATAAGTAGTAGTTCCCTAGTTCCCTTACCCACAAAGCCAGCCTATTCTGGAGCAATTTCCTTTGACAAGTAGGACTTCAGTCGCTCATTAAGTATATGTAGCAGGATCTTACTTGCATGTGCTATGAGCGCAATGAGATGGTAATTGCCACATTTTTTTGTAGAACCCTTTTTGTGTAGAGGAGTAAAGATTGTGTGAATCCATTCGGCTGGCCATACTCCCGTCTGCCATATATCTTGCTATAAATAGTACGGAACATTCGAGTACCATATTCACCTAGGGCTTTGATAGTTTCGATTGGTATTCCATCTCTTTCCGTAGCCTTCAGATACTCCAACTCTCTTTCACCGGGTTCTGTTGGTGAACTATTTTGCGATTCCAACAATCTTGAAATAGAGACTGACAGCAACTCTTCCAGGTCTCAGAGATCTTATCGAATTAAGTAGCTATCTGGCCATCACTGTTATCAATGGCCCATGATTTGGAAGACAATGAATTGGTGATAAGGCGAATCTTGCGGTATAAATCTTTGCATTCGTACTTTTCAGTGTCGATTTCGTTGCATATTCTATTAAGGTAGGCGTTAAGATCCCGTTTGCATTGTGCTTGAATTTGCGCGGATAATCGATTCAAAACCTTTATATCGGAACCTCTGGCTTTCATTTCACGTCTCATTGCCTCTTGTGTCTTGTCACAAATGGATTTGAATCTGTGATGGCATTTGAGATAAGATGTTTTACTCGATCCCAAAGGTTGTCAGTGATTTCCTCGTGATGTTCTGCGGTAGTCCGTTTTTCCCAGTTGTGCTGTTGTATATTCGCTTTTGTGGTTTTTGTTTTCTGGCTGCTCTTAACTTTACTCTTAACTTAGATATAAACTATTGATATCTGACCCACAGTTGGCTCCCGGTAAGGTGTGGACATTCTGAATGTATGTTCTCCACCGCGTCCAGGATGAAAAGTATGAGTATATAATCAATCTGATTGCGGTATTTTTCATCAGGCGAAGTCTATGTGTATAATCTTCGGGGTGGTGTTGGAACATCCTATTCGTAATCGTAACATTGTTTTCCGAAGCAAACCAAATTAACCGTTCACCTCTTTCGTTACGCTTTCCCAACCCAAAATTACCTACACATTCACTGAGTTAACTAGAATTAGCTCCAATTTTCGTGTTGCGATCGCCCAAGATTAGAAGTAGCTCTCTTTAGGGATTTTGGCGATGGTGCTCTCAAGCTCAGTGTAGAAGTTCTCTATGACTTCATTACTAGATGTGCTGGTAAGTGCGTAAACTTGGATGAAGTTCAGGTTCACTGGAGTTGTTCTGAGTTTTATACATTGTCATTTTTCATAATCATAAACTTTACTTGATTCAAATTAAAAGTAATATTAATATTATTGGCTCTCCCGCAAATGGCACTAAATGCAATGTAGAGTTAAATAACTGATTTGGATATGATTCATCAGAATCATAATCGGAATTGAAATAATTTCAACAAAAATATTTACTACTGTAGATTATGTTTAAATTAAAAACCTTTAATAGGAGGACTCCTTTAAAATATTTAAGGGAGAATAATTTCGTTATACATGATATTTTAGCGCGCATGGCTTTAATAATATTATTTCAGTGTATTTGGAGAAAAATGATTAATTATTTTAACAGGATATAGATAATATTGGATTAATTAATCTTATTCTATATCCTATATAAAAATCTCATAAATCGGTACCTGTTCCCTGGTTGCCAAGAAGAAATATCACCTCTGAAAGCGTGGTCGTGGTACCTTGGGAAAACACCACCACACAGCCCTTCTCCTAAAACAATAAAAACCTGGAACAGATTCTCAGGTCTGGAGATAGATCTTACAAATACACATTCTAATTTTATTTTATTTTAAAGTGCCATAGGCAAGAATGATTTCACTCTAAAACTGGTAAACAGAAATCATTCAAGAAAGTCATAAGTAGTAAAGACATTAAGACCAACAAAGCACTAATTAAAATCGTCAGAGAAAATGGTTTAATAGAAAGGACCAAAGATGTTTCAGGGTGGTCATTAGAAACCTTTATCGGACAACTCGTGTCCGGAGAGATCATTGCCGCCAACTACAATTAACGTTTGGACCTGAAAAAAAAACAACTTCGATATTCTTCGTTAATATCCTACCAGGGTCAAATAATTCCACAGTAAAAGTACTCAAATACATCCACAGCCAGTCTGTAATCATAAAAGACCTACGGGAGGACCCAAAAGAAAAACAATAATTCAGTGCCAAAGATGCCAACAATATGGGCACTCTATAAACTACTGCATGCGCCCATATCTTTGTGTAAAATTTGTTCAATCACACAAAACTTTTGACTGTACAAAGTGAGATCAGACTACCGCTCTTCTTAATATGCACTTAGTGACGGATCACAACCAGCTAACTATACAGATAGGTCTACTAAAGACCTCTCTGTAAGACGGCTTAAATTCACGAACCGGGGGGCAAAAAGTACATATGAAAAGTGGAGTGACAAACAAAACACGAAGCTTTCAAATGAAACCAGTGGGAATGTGAGGAAAAGGTACTTTAAACCTGTACGAAACAATAACGATCCACCCTTAGAGTCACCAAATATCCCGACTACTCTGGAACAAATACTGCTTATACAGAGTAAAAAGGTGACAACATCCTAAAAAAATGAGCACATTGATGATACTCATAACTAAACTCATTGACAATCTGTCAAAATGAACACATTAAGAATGGCAACATGGAACATAAATGATTTGACTCCTAACAAAATAGAAACTGAAATACTAATGAATCAACATCAATTGGACTCGTTATTGGTGTCAGGAGCTCACTGTACTTCAGTTACGAATTTAAAGTACATGATTATCAATGCTACATCACTCCCCAGACGGAACATGGCATGCTGGCATTGCGATTATTGTAAGGATGTCGCTGAAACATCATTAGATGCCAGAGTATAAAGTCTACTATATTTAGGATACTACAAAAACCATGGAAGACATACACGGTTATCTTAACATCTCTTCGGTATATTGCCCACCTAGACATAAAATGGCCGAGGACATATTCACAGATTTCTTCTCGACACTTGGAAATTTGTTCGTAATGGGAGGTGATTGGAACTCCAAACACACTCACTGGGGAGCTAGACTAACCAGCGCGAGAGGAAGGGAATTGAAGCTAAGTGTAGATAGGAACGGACCCATACAGTGTACTGGCTTACGGACAAAGCTAGGATAGATCTAGATCTGCTGGACTTCTTCATTGTCAAGGGAATTACAACACACTACATGAAGGGCAGTGAAGCGAAAGCTCCGATTATACACTAGTACTGCTCACATTAAGCGCAAATCTGTACAATAAATATACAGACAGGAACTCATTTAATAATAGAATATCTTGAGAAAAACTTTGTATTGAAAGTAGCATATAAAACTCCGAATGACATTGAACTAAATATATAACAAATTTGATTCAAAGAGCTTGTTGGAAAAGTATAACCTTAATAAATTAAAGCCTACGAATGGTGAACTTCGAAATCAAGACAAATCTCTTAGAAAAGGCAGACAACGTTAGATCTGTCACCAAAAGAATGAGAGGTCAGGAACGCTACTATAGAGTTCAAAAATAAAAACGTACCAGCATAGCTAGGAACACCATAGACTTCGAAGAAACGTCATATCAACCGATTAGTCTGTTGCCTATTATGTCGTAGGTATGCGAGAAATTGCTTCTACATCGTATCATTTCTCTACTAGAAGACAATAGTACGATTCCTAACCAACAGTTTTGTTTTAGACGCCGTCTTTCTACTGTTGAACGAGTGTGGTTTATAAAATAATAAAATCTATTGAGGAAAAGGAGTATTGCTCATCAGCATTTCTAGATATCCAACATGTCTTTGACAGAGTCTGGTATGACGGCTTGGTATTTAAAATCAGAATGTCTCCCTCACAGTTATTATATACTTATGAAATCTTACCTCTCAG
This sequence comes from Eueides isabella, assembly GCA_019049475.1. Classification (NCBI taxonomy): domain Eukaryota; kingdom Metazoa; phylum Arthropoda; class Insecta; order Lepidoptera; family Nymphalidae; genus Eueides; species Eueides isabella. Next base: position 7,821,255 of record CM032399.1, on the reverse strand, counting down.
AAAGAATTTTTCAGGTTAAAGAAATGAGGACGACCTCCCGATTCTATAAAATAAACGCAGGTCTGTGCAAGTCACATTTACACTTTGTAAGGAGACTTGCCCTCCTGTGCACCTGGGCACCTGGGGGATAGGAGGATCTACATTTTGACCGACGGTTGACCTGAAATAAACATATCAAGAGTAAGAGAGAAAAAATCAAATTTAAGGCACAGAAACTAATAACACATTGTCCCTTTTTTTTTTTATGGAAGAGACGGCAAACGAGCATACGGGTCACCTGATGGTAAGTGATCACCGTCGCCCACGACCCCGAGTAACTCCAGAGGAGCTACAGGAGCGTTGCCGTCTTATAAGGTGTAAGGGCACCGGGGCCCGACATTACCTAATGCGAAACGCAGTGTCCAAAGCCACTACTTAACGCCGGTCTTAAGGCTGCCCATGCGTGTTGCCATTGCTGGCAACGTGACTCTACCACACGCACTTTAGTCGCCTTTTACGACACCATCAGTACCAGGGTGATCCTATTCTAAGCCGGGATCACACGGCTAAAAAATATTGCAGATTGACAATATATTGCAGATTGAACGGAAATAACAGGCTGTCCCTTGACAATAAATTGCTTATGTACACAGTAATACTAAAACCAAAGTAGATGTATGACGAAGTACTTTAGGGATGTGCCAGTAAAACCAGTATTTCTATTCTGCAAACGATGCAGAATTTTATTACATTAGAACAATAACACAAGTGCCGTAGTTCTTTACTAACTCGGACATTTATAATAATGTAAATGAAGAAATTAGGACCTCCACATATAAATATCAGCAATACTTGGGAAGTCACCCCAATGTTCTTGCAAGCAATCTAACAGCATGTAGCTATCAGAAGTGCCTTAAAATAAAAGACATAATATAAAGCATGTGTTAATAAGTGGAGAAGCACTACAAAGTAAATAAAAGAGAACCTATGCTGGCTGGAGCTAGCACTTGCTTCGATAACGCCACACAAAACATTTGCTTATAGTGTAAACTGATTGCAGATTAGCTCTCAGAGAAAAAAAAATCATGGAGTCAACAAAATTTTATATACATGTATAGAAGTAGAGATTATTAAGATTTCATAATAAATGTACGAAAATATCATAAATGTTTAATAATTTAGAGATAACTGTTACAAATATTTTAAATTTTACAAATCCAGCAAAAAATCTACATACCTTAAAAAAATAAAGTGTATAAAATTTTAAATTAAACTTTGGTCATTAACTTTTCAATTACTAGCCATCATTGCCGACACAGTCTACAGCAGGACTGTGTTGACAGACATTAGAGGTGAAATATTAAGAGGTAATCTCAATCTATTTATTACAAAGTAATAAGCCAAATATTAATTTTTAAATATTTGATACTATCGTACTATAGTTAGAACTATAGTTTTAAAAAAATATGTGTTAAAATGTACAATATAGTACAATAAGTTAATATAATCCCAGGTACTTTAAAAATTCAAACATTTTACCTTAAAATGTAATTATGTAAACATACAAAAATAAAAAACCAGTACAAAAAAATTGTTCTAATATATAATAGAATGTTGTATTTTTTTTTTATGTTAGAGACAAAAAAATAAAAAGAATTGGTTTTATTCTAACATGTTTTATTTCATTGGTTTGTACAATGTTTTTCAATAAATAATAACATTTAAAACTAATCAATCTTTATGGAAAAACTTGCTCCACATGAACAACCCAGATCTGCATTTGGATTTTGTACTACACGGAAAGCAGATCTTATTAGCTCTGTGTGGTAATCAATGGTTGATCCTTTAATGTACTCTAGAGAAGTTTCATCAACTACAACCTTAACACCATCTTTTTCAAAGATTCTGAAACATGGTTAAATGCAATGTTGTAAATGGAATCTTTAAGAATTTTTATTTAATAAAATATTTATAGTTATGGCCTATTGTGATGTAAAGTGTCACTATAAACACAACAGGTTAATTTGATTTTCACTAAAGGCAATGACATATTTAATATATTAATTTACTTGCTTTGGTAACAAGGTAAAGCTTAAATTTTGAGTATTCAAAACAACATGGATCAAATATTACAATATAAGAGCAGAACCAAGTGTCACATTTCTAGGTTTTCCCTATAGCATGCAATATGCAATAATAAAGTTAAAAAGCAAAATGACCTATCGTTATAATTTACAAAATAGAAAATCATTAAGAGAAGGTTAAGATTTTAATATATTGGATTTATTGTTGGACAGATGGAACTAAATTATTATATTATAAAATGATGTACTATTAGGCATCCAGGTTTCTCATTTTATGAGTTATATGTTGTCAAAATAATTTGCTCAACAGATCAATATATGCATATAAGTAAAATTAATTATATAATTAAGAAATAATCGATTGAAGTCTTGGTAACATTTTATTACATGTAGTGGTAAACAAAAATAATTTATATCAACAAAAATAAATGTCCAATCCAAGCATTATAATAATAAAATTTTCAATTCAATAAGTATATAAATAATTCTACATTAAGCAAATAACAAAAAATGAATGACATAATAATACGAAAATCTAATATAACTTACTAACTTGTCATCGTCAGCTAGTTTATCGTCCAAATCAAATTTATACTGGAAGCCTGAGCAGCCTCCACTTTCGACACATAATCTTAAAAATATATTTGTATCACATAATTCTTTTAGCTTATTCACACAGCTATCACTCAAAGCTATTGCGTCGTTTGAAAATATTTCTGGTTTGTTAGAGTAAAAATATTTACTATAGATGAAACCGAGCCGCAATGTTTTTAAGGATCTAAACATGTTTTATTAATTAAGAGATTTATCTAAAAATAATAGGAATTACTGTTTCGTTACCCATTTCATGTACATAAATTTAAGAATTATGGTCATCTTTTAGTTTGACAGCTGACTTTCGTACTAGATTATTTTATTGCCACTACTGAAAAAGTTACAATTTATACCTCCTTCTAATTGAAAACATTAGAAAACAGTATTAGATGTAAATAACGAGGCACAGGACACTTAAATTATAGATATTATTACAGAAATACTATCTCATTAGCTTATCGCGAGATCACGTATGGCTAACACTAATATAATGACCAACCGGAAGTACCTGATTTGCTGTTAACCAAAGTAAAAAAAATCATTTTGTAAAAAAAATTAAAATTAAATTTTAATTCTGTAATGCAATATAGAAATAACGATTGTTTCCATCTGCACTTCTTTTCAGTTAGACTGAGTAAGAAGAAAAAATCTGGTGTTAACATACACATACATCGAAAATAATAATGATTAGTATTTATTTCATTTTAAATTGTTTTCATTATATACTTTAAATAGAAAAACAAATGAGATATCGGTATTATATACGAGTATACCGATATTTAAACTTATATGGTTAAATGTATTGGGTTCCTTGTATAAATATATATATATATAATATATATATATATATATATATATATATATATATATATATATTATATATATATATATATATATATATATATATATATATATATATATATATATATATATATATATATATATATATATATATATATATATATATACTATTATTATTATATAAAATATATGTAATTTATAAAATAATTACGTAACGTAAAAAATTAACAAATTAAAAAAAGATTACGTATTAGAATATGTTCTGATTTGAGTACAGAACACTACATTTATCGCGTATAGTTTTTCACTTTTGGGTCCCAAAAACGAATATCATCCGATGCCCTATGGCAGGGTCGGCAACCTTTTGAGTCAAAAGAGCCAAAAGTTACAATTTACAACATTTTTAAGTTTTTAAAGAGCCACAAAAATTTTTTTGCCTACAATAAATAAGTAATGTAGTCCTACTCTCACTGACATCGACTTACTGCGCAGGGACTTTGCTTATTGTGATCAACTAGGTTTCGCATTCTAAGAGTTCACTCTCTCTTCCTTTCACTTTCTATATCCGATGGGATAGTTAACCGACACGACCGGTGAGAGATCAGGCGCAGGTCCAACGGCTTAACGTGCCCCACGATGCACGAAATCAACTACTTTCAGTCAATCATGGTGATTCAATCACAATTAATAGCACTTGCATAAATAAAGTAACTCAATAGGAATTTGGCTTTGCATTTAAGTAAATTATAATCTTTAAATATTCTTTAACTTGTAGTTAATAATTAAAAACTAATAAAACATATATTTGAGCAAACAAATTTAATACGAGCGTTGGCTTTGCATGGTTTTTGATAATTTGGATAAATCTGGCTCATAACTAGTCGTTTTAAGTTTCAAATCACGACTCCAAATTTTCATTTGTTAGTTGGCTTCTTACTTTACTTTTAATTATATTCATGCAAGAGAACGCTTGCTCGCAAGAATATGTCAATCCAAAGATAGTCAACACTCCAAAAGCCAACTTCTTCGTCGAACATAAGACTCTCAACTCGCGCCATTTCTTTTAAAGCTATCCACTTTTGTTGCGTTATGTACGTACATTTCTGGATCTCCAGCTCTTCCAACTTGCTTTTTAACTCTGTAAATTTACCACTCCACAAAGATTTAATTTTTTAATCGATTAACTGCATTTCTAGACATCCAGTATCAACTCCAAATGGCTACATATGGATTTCTTTACTATTTGTGTTGAGAGGATTTACTATGAATGCTAGAGTGGTTTTCTTGTTTTTGAAATGCCGAAATCTATGAGAATGACTATGCTGAAGTAATTCGTGGCAACAGTTGCATTGGTTTTATCGCGATATTGCTTTAAAAATTGAAAATGAAATCATGTACCACACTGAATATCTTCTGCAAAAATAATTATTTTTTCTTCAAAACTAACCAATTCTTCTACCAAAACATAGGCTGGGTTTCCCTTTCCTTGCAGTTTTACATTCAGCTCATTTAATTTTGCAGTGATATCTACCATAAAGTAATTTTTTTCTAACCACTCGCCGTCCTCTAATTGGGGGGTGATTAATGCCTTTTTCTCGGAAGAGTATTTTTATTTCATTTAATAATAAAGAGAGAGGTAGCAATCCTAGAAGTTCTTCTTTTGGACCTTGGGAAGACTTGTACTGTGTGTTTGACTGACATGATAACAGTGATCGACGACGGCGAGTATCGCGGGCGCGGGGGAGGGGTGCTGTGAAAAGCAAAGACTATGTGTGGTTGAGAGGTAGAAGTGGTGCTGAATCTTTAATAATTGGTTAAGAAAGTTTTAAAATGTGTTTTTTATAAAATAAATAATATTTGTGTTCGGAACTAAAGAGCCGCAGCTTCCCAGCCAAAGAGCCGCATGTGGCTCGCGAGCCGCAGGTTGCCGACCCCTGCCCTATAGGATTACTCGTTGGTTTGTCCATCTTTTTATGACGGCCACATGTTTGTTATATCACCAAAATAAGTTAATGAACAAAAACTGTCACTAATGAAAACAATCGCTTGCCGTAGGTATTTAAAATATATACTCGTACATATTGTTACATAAATTAAAATGCCCACGACTATCTTTGGCGCTAGCACGCTACTACTTCTCAAACAAGGAACTTTATTTTCTTAAACCGTATATATAAAGACGTAATCGTTTTTATTATACTTCTTTGACATACTAGTATTACTTGAATACAAAAAGTATCTCAAAGATGACGCAAATTAGACTGAAATTAAGACTTTTGGTAAACGACAAAATTTACGAGAACTTAAATCTCATTAATAGATTATCTGGTCATTGCCGCTTCTTTCAGCTATTATTTTACTTCCCAATCTAACTTATTATATAAAAAATAATAAAATATGATTAAAGAATTTAGAGTATGAAAAAAATAAATGAAATAAGTCATAACATACTATTATATTTTATTTAAGAATGTTTAATAATTAAAGAAATGTAAATAAGCAGGTAATTTTTTTTCGAAGCAACACTTGGTTTTATTTCTCTATGACGAAAGGAGAGCGTAGTATATGAAACAGAAAGAGATAGATGATATCTGGGTAAGCTGGCCAGCGGATCTTTTTAGTTACCCATTCGCTATATATTCTTTAAATTCTTACTTTCTTATTTTTGTAGTCTAAGTCGTGATGAATATGATAATTTAATTATTTATGATTGGTAAAGATTAATCACTAACTAAACTAAGTATTAACCTTACAGTTTTAACTTGTTCTACCTTTTAAAATTCTTTTTAAGCGCGATAATTATAAATATACATTTCTAGAGAAGGTTTAAAAATTGATAATATTATTTGTTAAGCCCAAATTGAAATATATTCTAGAAGTAAATGTTAACGTACTGCATTTGGCGTTGGGAAAAACGATTTTGAAACTGGTCACCCACTCCACTTTGCGCGGCAGCGGTCAGAAGGCGGAGCTTATCGGCAAACTCGCGTCTAAGCTGGCTTCACTGTCAATTCGAGAGCCGCGAAGAGTACGCTCGCGTCTATTACGTAGTGTGTTTATAGTGAAGTGTATATTGTGAAGAAATTTCGAATGTCGTGAAGTGAAACATAGTGTTGTTTTTTCATAAAGTGCAACTTGTGTTACTAACACAATGCTTATAGTGTATTAAAAAGTGTTTTCATCAAAATGTGTGCGGCACCGTTGTGTGCAAAATTGATTTTTGCCACGTAGTGACGCGAACGGGTAATGATTCCTAATGTGGAGTTTGAAGCAAGATGGTTAGAGAGACTCGGCACCTGTGGGTTGGAAATTTACCCGATAACATACGAGAAGATCGAATAAGAGAACATTTTAAACGGTATGTTAGCATAATTTTAAAGTAAACAATTTTTGAGTGTTTTTGGCTGAGAGTTCAGGTATTTATTAAGTAATAAAGTTATGAAATAGCGCTACAAGTGATCTAAGATCAACGTTTTATATGTACAGTTAATTATATTCTACTAGATGCAAGGACATTGTTCAGTAAAGGCTGTTATGTTTACTTTCATCTTGTTATGATTTTTAATCCTATATGTACATAAAATCGAAAAGTATTTTAACCTTTCTCATTATTTGTCGATACATTTATGGCATATTAATTTATATATATGTTTAGGGTAAGTTTGAAAAATAATTTATAAGTAATATAATAATAAAATATATAACAAAAAATTATCTATTTCTTCCTGCAATACTTTTTTGATAACATCAAAACTCGCCTAATTTTGTTACTGTTTAATACGCAAGTAATTCATAGATCAAATCTACATACAAAATATAATACAAATCCATGTAGGGTTTGGTTTGACATTATAATAATACTAAACTTCACCATTGTGTTAGTGACTGGGATAATCGTCAAAATAAGATTTGTAACAAATATCATTCATCTCTATTTCATCAGTCATTCGTATCATGTCATGTTTTTAAATAAGATTAACTTGCCTAGCTTATTTACTATTTCATGTTAATGTGGATTATATACAAATGTATAGAAAATAACTTAAATCGTCTGTCATATAACAAAGTCATCAAAAATGTGTTCATGGAAAATCATTATGCAACGTATTTTGCTAAGGCTTAGAAAATATCATGAAAATTCAGCCGAATGCATACTATATTTAAAGATATTGCGACAATTCAAACCAGTTATTTTGGTGGGGGTGGGGTCTTTCATTATAAATATGTATTGTACATGTTCGTGTACATTTCGATTTATATAAACGTGTCTTCAACTTTGTACTATGTTAGTTGTTATTATCGATTTCCGACATTCATCGTTCTTATTTAGTATTAAAATTGTCAGTCTTCTGCTGTTTAAATGAAATGTCTAATTTAAACGTTACATAAAAACAATGATTATAAGCATACTTAAATAGTAGCATTATTATGCTGAGTACTTAATTTCCTTATTGAATCATGTTAAATACTTATATTAAATTATATATTCCTATATTTATAATAAGTACGATATCGACTTCTTAACCCTCCCATTAACATTAACTAACAAAATCCCTCTAAAATTATCGTCGTAAATTATGGCATGACAACGTTTTTTTAAGAAGTCTTAAATTTAATTTAAGTAATAATTGTTTTTCTTTATTTTATATTTTATTAACATTGAATTTAATTTGACTTTGCTTTATGTATTTTGTAGGCCAAAAAAATAACTGCTCACCCCATTGTTTTTGAATTTTAATTAAATTAGTATACAATTGATTACAATTGGTAATATCGACGTCCTCATCTTTTGACAGAATGTCGTTATTGTTGTCCATTAAGTAGTGTATTTAAAAAATACCGCGAATTTTATGTTTTTTCAAATTAATGTTTATTTTGTCCCCTTCAAAGTAATCCCCATGAGATATACACTTATCTCTACGTTTTCCCAATATTCGAAGCACTTCAAGTAATAATTATTTTTATCTTGTTCAGCTATTTTTTCGATGCCGTCTTTATCTCATCAACCGTAGCGTAGCGTCGTCCTTTTATGGACCTCTTCAGTTTCGGGATAAAGAAAACGTCACAGGGGGCCAGATGTGGGGGATACCGTGGCCTCAGCATCATAAGTGTGTTGTTTTTGGCCAAAATGTCGCGCACAAGCAACGGTGTGAGCAGATTCGTTGTGGTTCAAAAGCAAATTGTTATTCTTCTACAAATCCGGGCTTTTCTGCACAAATTGTTCATAACTTGCAAGTAATATCCCTTATTGACCGTTAAACCCGTTTTTCGTTTGTTGTAGAAGTGATCGGGTGTCCGGCACGCTCGTCTTCTCCGTATGCCACAGTCAATTCAAGGCATCCGCGTACTTCATTTCGTTTTAAATACAAAATTTGATATTAGTTCTTTGATCCAATTTTTAAGAGGTTATTATCGAAGTCGAGCATCAAAATGTAAAGTAAAGCAACTGTCAACAATTAATGGAATATTCAAAATGGACGAACTTGTCGGCATAAGTGAGAGGAGGCATGAGTACCGACTTAACGCTACAAAAAAAAATCACGATACTTTTTGAACACATTTCGCATATGCAGACATACTTCGATTGATTTCGAAGACAAATTTCATACGAACAGGTGAACTATTAAAACAATACCAAATTATATAGTTGTAAATTGACTAACAAAAGTGTCAATGTCATATCATCAAAAATATTATTTTTTATATATTTTGTAAATATGATTTAAATAAATCCCAAAAAAAATATGATAAATTTAGAAACATCCAGAAACTATATAGTTTACGAGAAGATGACAAATAATGATCACAAAAATAAATAAATGAGGAATTAAAAATATACATTGGTAGGTTTATATAAGTGATAAAACGAAGTAAACTAAATCTCATTTAGCCAAATTAGTTTTAACTTCAGTTGTTACATTTGGTTCTTCAACTAATACTGAATATTAGCTGTCTCATATATTTAAAATATCGTGATTGTGAATTCTGTGATAAATGTGCCACATAAATATTATTCCAGACATATGATTACCATGGAATTTAGCTTAAAAAGAATACAAGTTTAATAATTGACTGCAGCAATATGTATTTTTAATTTAATTTAAAAGAACGTATTAGATTATATTAAATGCTTACATCCTTATTGCCTCATCTTAGATGACCGTATTAAACAAAAGCACATTTGCCACGTTTTACTGGAGATCCAAGTACACTTTCACGTAGTCCGACGTAAACGAAGTGCCATGTAGTTGCTACTGCGTAGAGGTGTTCGTTTTATTATAGAACCGAACGAAAGAACTCATATTTTTAAAGAAATATGTTCATTCGTTCATTTTTTAGACGCCTAAGTGTTCTTTTCGTTATTTTGAATTTACAAACACTTTCGTAGGCGCACAAATACATAAACATTCAGCGATAACTCACTCACACGCACTCAACTTTTATATGCAAGGATCGTTAATTCGTTCCCCGAAATTAGAGATGATTTTTTTTTACATTTCAAATTATGCTTTATCTCCATGGGTTAGGAACTATAAAAGTAATTAATTTACTTACTATTTTAGATCATTAAGTAAAAATATGAAAAAAGTGACTAGTACATTAGTGTAAAAAGTAATTATTTTATAAAATGCCACGAAAGGGACATTTTATAAAATAATAACTTTTGAAAGAAAGAAATGTGGAATTTCTGGCATAAGTAATAAATATTTTTATGTTTATAGACAAACAAAACATTCCGCTAAATGATAAAAATATAAGGAACTTCAAAATGTAGACATAAAAATTTCATAACGTTAGGTATGGTTGTTGCGAATATAAAATGAACAAATTAACAAAGTTCATAAAATGTACAGGAATAAAGAACTTAGAACGTAAAAATGAACAGGTTCTTTAAAATGAGTATATTATTCATTCTCGTTTGCAAAATAGAACTGTTCGGCACACTCCTAACTACTGCGTGCAGGATAATGCAAATCTATGGCCTTGGTGACACTTGCGTATCGAACATGTTGTACATGTGTCACATATCCAAATGGGCGCAGCTTCTTTCTTTAATGTTGATGTAATAGTATGGTATGTAATAGTATGGAGGCCACGATGCTAAATCGGGATTTACTCGAGCGTCATAGAGACCTATTGGGTTGTGAAGCTTAGATGGTGAAAGGGAAAATGACATATAATACATACCATTTCATCAGTGGAGGGAGCGGCTATAGATTTTCAAAAATGTAAAAAAAACAGTTCCATGGATATACTCGAGCGTGTCAGATAATGATATTTTATATGTCCTACGTACTTTTAAAAATGTACCTATGTTAATCAGAGTATTTCAGTGATGGGGATGGTGGTCGTACGTAGAGGTGAGAAATGTAAAAAAAAACTATCAAGCGCGTTAGATTTTCGAAGGGGGTGTTAAGTGAACCTAAAAAAATGCTCTTGTATAATATTCTGATGATTTGGATGTGGCACGAAGTCATCTCCGTTATTAGAATGTGCAAAAAGATTGGTCATTTTGAAATACTCAAGCGCGTCAGATTAAGATATATATGGTTCATCTCGATGCCTTAGACTTTAGGATTTGGCTAATCTGATAATTAAAATATTGTTTTTGTATTTTTTTAAAACTTTTAAACTTAATTAATTAAAAAGCTCTGGAAATAGCATGCAAATGAGAAAGTACATGCTTTTTAAAGTAGAATATTTGTATTTATAAATATTTTTTTTAATCATCTTTATCGATAGTCTTCTTCCTGTATATTACCATCACTCATAGTTAATATTTATAAGCTTTAATTCAAATGACTTATTAAAATCATAAAACACGTAAAAACGTTAAAAATACGTTGTAAACATTCACATGACACGAACGAGTCTCTGTGATCAGATAGTGTGGTGTCATGGCTACCGAAACAGGAGTGGGTATGGAGTGAGAGAATAACAGAAAGAGATTTAGTGAGAGGGGAATAGAAACCTGGAGAGGGAAATGTAAGTATCACGTAACTGCACGCATTAAACTTGACGGGAGCGATCATATATAGAAGTCTCATATTTGGTGTGTCTTACACCAAATATGTAATATTTGGTGTAAGACACCAAAAGTAAATCTTAATAGAGTACAAGGTATCCTCTGTATATTTTTCTATCGCGCTCGAGTAAATCTCGGGATCTCCCCTTCGGCTCCTCTACAATGAAGACTGTGACAGTGCCGCAACAGTCACCATGACAAAAGTCACCAATGCTACGCGCTACTTATAGTGTTTCCTACTAATATTAATAAAAAAAGTGAGAGATGATATGATTCCTATAGCTATGTTATAACATAGTGTTTAGCGTAACATAAAGATTTGTTATATCAGTATATAAATTAATCCTTATAGTCAATAATTGAGTCATTAATTCTGTTTATGCCTTTGTAAAGAAGCTTAACAATTGAAAAGGTGTATTTATTTTTAAACATATGACGAACTTAACAGTAATAGATGTATATAAAGTTGTAAAAATAACTATTTAACACATACAGTAATGAACCGATCTTGATAGTAACACTTATGTGGTTTTTTTATGTGGGGTGTGTTATTGTGAAACATTTCTCACTATTATAAATGCCCCGCAAACTTATATTAGAGCAATCGGTGCGGTTGAACTGGGTCAAGCCGTGGCCTGTTCACTTGTATATACATAAGAAAAATTATAATTACAATAATAATTATCCAGAATAAGGAGAGCCAGTGGCAGAGTACGAGTAGTGTACAAAGCCACGCCCAGAGCCTAGATCCGATAAGGTATTATATGTATCTATCTATCCGATAAGATGATGGATACAGATACTTATAAATAAATAGATCTTAACCACATTTATAATTAAAATTAATTATAAAATAATCGGTTTCCAAAGTAGAGGATATGGTGCGGCAGAATATGGACAATATACTGAACTACGATCACCAGAGCCAAGACTATTCGTAGGTCCTTTCATACTCACTCAGCTTCACGCTGTATCCCGCTAGGCAGGTTAAGCAGAGGGAACTTGGGGAACCTAGTCTTCACTTCGTTCTACTTCCGTTCCCCACTTTTCGCCTTATTTGAGGCATTGCGTGTTGAGTGGCGGGACTCGACGCCGCGTTTTGCCTTGTACCAGAGCGAAGAAATGGAAACATTAAATATTTAAAATTGTAAATATTATATTATTTCTTTCTTTTACTCGAGTGGGAAATTTCATTTACGCCACGATAGGCCTCAATTTCTCTCAGTCCTTTCATAATCACTTACAAATAAATTAAAGCATAGAGGCCTGTCGTGGCGCAGCGGCACAAGCGTGTGACTGTAACCGATAGGTTCAATTTAAATATTTAATGTTTCATTTCTTCGCTCTGGTAATAAGGCAAAGCGCGGCGCTGAGTTCCGCCACTCAACACGCAATGCCTCAAATTCGACGGAAAGTGGGGAATGGAAGTGGAACGGAGTGTCTTAACACTAGGTTCCCGGGTTCCCTCGTGCGGGATACAGCGTGAAGTTAAGAAAAAAGATAAGTAGAATAAATTCAATTAAATTCCTCTGTTTACTTAAATAATTTTTAAAATAATTGGAGTTTAATTACATCGGACTAAACGTTTAGTTACCATAACCACGTATAGATAATAAGGCATAAATATAGTGTTTGTGTATCAATGAATATAAATATTCTAGAAAACTATCAAAATGTTTTTGAAAATTTAGGGACACTTGGTCACCCAGGAGAATGTTAGGTAGATGCAAAAGAATATTTTAAGAATCTGTTAATTAAAAATAAAATAAAAGCAAAGAAAATGACAAATGCAACTATTGCTTTGTAGAAAGGAACAACCATAATATACAGTCGTTTTTAAACTGATATCTCATTTGATATCATTTTAAAAACGACTGTATATTATGTTGTTGCTAATCGTGTAACTGTTGCTAATTTTTCGCATTCGGAACCAACATAAATTTTAAATTTGCTTACATTATGAAAAAGTAATGATTTGTTTAGGGCGCACGAAACGATGTTTTAATACAAATTTTCACTTCTCGAATTTTTTTATGGGTGAATCACATATTTGGGTTCTTTGTGTTCCTGAACAAAAATATCAAATAATTTTCATATGATATTGATAATTTAACTAGATAACACTCCTAGTGAATATATAATGTTAAGAACCACAGTTTTTTTCGTTAATAAACAACGAAAATTAGTTTACGAGGAAGAGACACTATTGGCAAAGTAGTGCAAAATTGAGAAAGAGAAGTTTCAGGTCATTAATTATTAGCTGTAAAAGGTGAATTGATCTGGGCGAATGATTATAGTTTCTAGGGCAATTTTTTATAATATTGTTCTGTACAACGGATGTCGCTGAATGTTAATTAATAAAATTTATTTATTAAATTTCTCTAATATTCTTAATTTTTAATTTTCTTCGATATACATTTTTGAATATCAACAAATATTTTACATTATATTTCGATAAAATACGCTTATTTAGTGGTCCAGCTGTCACTTTGCTGTATCTTTGCTTGACAATAATATGTCAACGAGGGTTAAGTTAATGACGTAGGTGGATTTCTAGCAGCGAGGAACGTCATTGCCCCAGTCAAATTTCTCCACTGCGTTCCATTTGCTACTGAGGTCTGTTGCTTAATATTCTTGGACACAGCATGATTATTTGGTCATCGAGATGTGTATTGTACATTGGTGTGTTGTTTCTTTATCCTTTTGGTCTTCCTTTTTCACGAAAACAAATTTCAAACTTTATACTTCCTGTAGGCATGTTTGGGAAGTTACTTTAGACATTTCGACATATTATTGTCAAAGATACGGGCTTTCTCTTCCTCGAGTAAGTTTGAAGATCCGTCTGATATTATCGCAAAAAAGATTATGAAGCCTGCTTTATGCTATTTTATTTTTATTATAGCTGATTAAAAATGCGTTAAAAGAAAAATGTATATACTAATGTTTAGGTAAGCATGGTAGGGGGAGGGAGGATTATAAGCTTTGCTTACTTTTGCTGATATGGAGGGGCGGATAAATATTAATAATAAATTTGCTTACATAAAATACTTAATCTGCCCCTTATTAGTCAAAGGACTTTTGGTTGAATATTTGTTAGCAAATCAGCTGATGTCAGAAAATGTAAAAAAGAGATTAGTTGGCAGGTGAAGATCATTTAAGAGTGGTTGGCTACTAGAATAACTTAGGTAGTGTATTTGATAGCATTCTTTGTATCGCCTTTTTTTTGTTCCTTCCAGTTGAAAATTTGTTTAGATACAATATTTCTTTTGTATTCATTTACTAATCTTTTTTTCTTATGGTATAGTTTCCAATGGTTCCTTTTTGTCTCTCCGTTAACTCTCGGGACTGTTTTCTATCACGTAAAATAACGTATTACACCAGAATACACCAAATTCGAAATTTAAAGAAACTTGTTTTCATATAGAGATATAATTTACGTTAGACTAAATTTAATACCGTATCAAAAAAGTTTTTTTAAATAAAATATTTTTTATGTGTTGATATCCTTTACACAAAAGTGTGTAGTATAGTTTAGACGCACTGAATGGCATTTTTGCCTTACGTTTTGTTACTTAAAACAAGATATTCAATGTATTGTGAATAAAACTTTATTTGACGTAACAAGATCTGAATTTCAAATTTATTTGAACAAAATATACAATAATACATTTTTTTCTTAAATGAATGTTGCACAAAGTAAACAATATTTCTATACCTTTTCCTACTGTACCGATAATGAAAGAGAATTTTTGGAAACCTAGCCAACAGTATAAGAATTATCAACTAATATTCAAACAATGCAAATCAATCACTGTGGGTAATTGTGAGAATTTGATCAAAATAGGCGTTCAATTCAGATCATAAAGCGAACATGTTTTTATTTGTCTTTTTTAATTTACACGAAAAAAGACCTTTAAAAGTTAATAGACACATATCCATATATTTTGTTTCTGTCGGTGGCATTTTAGAAGTGTCAGCGATAAAAATTATTAAATTATATATAAAAAAAAAACAATTATGTAAGTCAGGGGATGGTGAGTCAAACGAGCAGGTGGAGGGATCTTCCTAGAATATATTAAAGTTTGTAATGATCATTAAGTTGACAGATTATGGTATTTCACTTTTATATGCAAACCACAATTTAAAACGTCAAAATATAAATATAATTTGATTGCACAAACTGCAGTTTTATTTTAAGACATATTTTCCGATATAAATTGATTTATAGGGGACTTGTAGTAACAACAACAACGTTAAAATAAAATATATTGCCCTCACTACTACCTATTGTGCAATGTCGCGCTCCAAAAGCAGCATGGCTGTAAAGGCGGAGACCGGTGTCAGGTCGTCAACCTTCTGAACAAAAATATATAATATTGACATCTATATTAAACATTTGCTGTGTTTGTTGAAATTAATTTGGATTATTTCAATTTTTGTAAAATACAAAGACATTGTAAGAAATTTAACAACAGCACAGACAGATATGAATTCTTAATTTTGTATTATGTATGTCAAGAAATGTACAGGAAAAAGTGTCAAATAAATACTAATAATTTAAATACATCAAACTTTTACAATTAAATGTATTATATATATTTAATAAATTCATTATTAATAGTTAATAGCAATTCCGTTTCGCTCATATAAAACTCGCAACTAACCAACGATCTACACACCTTACAGCTCTGTTCGCCTTGGACAAAAGTAGTGGCGCCCTGCTCTGTGAGAAGTGCGGCAACGTCGCGTATTTAATACGTATCGGGCCAATTCTGTCATGCCTACCTAGAGATAGTCGTCATTATGGATTATACATTAACGTTTATATTATTAATAAACAGTCATTCGTTGCCAACTTGTATGACAGCTAGAAAATAATATACAGATATAACAAAGACTTTTTAAGCAAAGTGAATGTCATGTCTATTTTTAAATTTATAACATTCTTATGAAATTAAAATAAATATTAGTTCTTGTATTTTTTAAATATTAATTATATCATATAAAACTTTTATTCATGAGGCCTGTCGTGGTGCAGAGCCATAAGTGGGTGACTGTTAATGCGACAGGTCGGTAGGTCCAACTTGAAGACTCATTCTTCTTTTTTCTTCACTTCTTCGCTCTGGTAACAAGGAAAAGTTGGTGTAGTAGTCAAGTAGTCGGTGTTGAGCTCCGCCACTCAACACACATTGCCTCAAATTTAGCAAGAAGGTAACGAAAGAAAATGTCTTACACTAAGATCCCAAATTCCATCTGCCTATCGCCATGTGGGAGATACTGCATGAAGCTAAAAAAGTTACATGTTTATCAGAATCTCAAATAACCGAAAAAAAATATCTGTAAGTTACGTAGTTAATATTTAATTTTTAATTAAATTAAGTATGAACGTGTATAAATGATTGTATTTTTTGTTTCAAAACATGGTAATAGTACATAACTATATTTTTAGATAGTTCTTGCTAGAAAAACAGTTACCTACTTAATTTTTATATTGACATTTATATTCAATAAACCAAATTAAAGTTACAAATGGAATGATAAATTCTTTTTTTTTTTCATACTAAATTATCTATGCATATTTATATATGTTTTTGGTTATTATACTATTCCGTAATTGATGAATCATACAGATTAAGTTTATTTTGAGGTTAATTATAAGATTTAAAAAATAAATTATCATATTGCATTTATACAGTAGTAAGTATGACAATATTTAATAAAAATATTTGAACTTATACATGATTTAGAGCAAGAGATTAAATTACAAACAAAAAATTTTTAAATCGCCAGAAACGAGAGAAACTTACTTTTCATTTATTATTTGATTTTAACTCGAGTGCCGATGCTCTCAGCATTTCACAATTTTGTTCAGGACTGTTTTAGATTACAAGTGGCAACATATGTCTTAATAGTTATAGTCTTAATTGTTTTTATTAAGTATTAATAAAAACAGCCCAATTGATGAATCCTAATTCGAGTGCAAATATTATATTAAACTTTTGGGGACATTAAATATTTTAATTTAAAATACAAAATCGTCAATAATATTTTATAAAAATATAACTTTAAAGATTAACATGTCTTAACACAGTGTTATGTTTTAGAAATTAACTACTCTTAATTATTTATATTCGACCATATAAAGCGAAGACCAGAATAACGAAGCCGTAGATATAAGCTAGTTTAATATTAACTGTAAAAATACGAACATAAAACACGAAATACAGGGCACAACCTTTAAAGCTAAATGATGCTTAAACGAGTCTATCGTATATATATTTACATATAAGGGCTATTCTTATATAAATTCTGGTTATTTATAATTCGATTACTTATTAAAACCTTAAATATAATTTGTAGGGCATGTTACACACTTGTGTCGCGAGCACGAGGAGATGATCGCTATGGACATTACTGCTTCCTTCTTTTTTTTTGGTTTACGTTTACTCCACAACTTTTCTCTTCCTTGTTCCCATCGCGTTTCAAGATTAGTCGTTTTACAACGTAATCTGTATCCACGCTTTTGGTGTGTCGTGAAATTGCCACAACCGCGTGAAAGACGCTATAGTGCAACTGTAACTTAACCGAGTTGCTTTTTACGACGACCACGATACCGGTGTTCAGTCCCCGAGCATCATCGTTGAATGTTAGTACCCTAGAACCTGTTTCTTGTTCCTAGTTTATAAGTGTTTCTATCCCCTTCACTGTAAAAGTACAGGATATTTTATTGATCCTTGGATGTTTTTAATAAAAAATAACTCGGTACTCAGACTTTTTGCGAGGAGTATAATCCAGAATATATCTCTCGTAGAACGAAGACGCACAGAATAAATATTCGAAATTATTTATTTATTTATAATTATAAATACAAAATGTAGTGTTATGATGAAAGGCGAGCGTTATAACGTTATTATGCAACTTTTGCGTAGTGACAGTGAGGGCACCACCCCGTGCAGTATGGTCGGCCCCACCCGCGGTCCTGCTCTATCGACCTGCGCAAGCAACCCGGGCCGCCGCAGGCTTGCCGACCGACCCGACCGGATTGAACCCCTATCCCCTCACCCCTGCATCGAGCTGGCGGCGCTGGCTCGTTTTATACAATCGACTTATGGGCGCCGGCCGCCTCAACGCTCTGTCTACAAAATAGATAGATATTCGTTTTAACCACGTCAATTCCGCGTACTTTTTCATTAATAAAAAAAACTACATATATTCCAATTAAACCTATCAATAATATTTGTAAATAATTACCTTGTAAAATACCATAAACCCTGTGAATTCATATTAAGAAAAAGTTAAATTTATAGTAGAAGTTACAACGAAGTATTAGTCTCATATTTGAATATGTATATATTACTTTAAAAATAATTATTATATAATTTACATATAATTCATATATTCACTCTTTGGAAAAAGCTTATAACTAAATTTAAGACACATGACTTGTTATTGCATTGGTGAAAGTACTAGTACAATTTTTGAGGTCAATGAACTGTTTCATGTATCTATTTCCTTGTTTCAAATAATGTATGTCAAATTATCCACGAATTTTCATTTTATTTTTCTCCCTGCCAAGTGGTGAAAATTAATTTAATGATCAATTTTACTGTATGCCATCCATTTTATCTCTTACCTACGCGAAAATATTTATGATTGACCTTTAAAATCAAAATGAATATGAATCGTTTTACATATATTTTTCTGTTCTTTTTATTTTGAAGCATATCCTGCACACGTTATGACAAACGATTACAGTTTATTTTACACATATATAATATTTGTGTATACTTAGTTGGTTGGTAAACATTATTTGTATAGTATAAATGTTTCTAAAGTGATTTTACTTTAAACATCAGAAAGCGCGTACTCAGTACGCGTAGTCTGTATGTAGTCAGCATAACAAAGTAAAGTAGTTATTCAGAAAGTAGTCTGACGTCATTGAGCCAGTATCTGCCCTTCCCCCTACCCCCACACCCTCGCATCCTGCTGCTCGGTTCGCTTCGCGCTATCATCGTCGCACCACTACCAGTGCCTATGCTTTTATACACAGACGCAGCGTGTTGGTTTCACACGGAAACGGGCACAGCGGGCGCGGCCATGTTGTAAGAGTAAACTTGGCAACGTCGCACTAGACATCGACCGATTTAATCACTTTGCCGCTGTTAAGTTTCTCGTTATCTATCTATTTTATGTTGTATTTCTCTACAATAAATGTAATATTACAAAATTATGCATTTATTTTGCTTTTTAGGTTATTTTAAACAAAGCACTAATAACTTATTAACGTTAGATTACCTATGCAAATACAGATATCTTTAATGAAACGAGTATCTTCATTAACAATGTTTAAGAGTGTTAATGTTAATAACTAATCGTACTGGACTCCTATTTTCTAATACAATAATATAAAACTGCTTTAGTTTGTGTTGTCATTATTTATGAGGCTGCGTGAGGTATAGTCATTGTTCTTAAAATAGAAAGCTCATATATAAATATATGAAATGGCCATTGTTTTATTTGGAAATAATGTTAATTAAGTATAAACGATATTTAGTATCTTGCCACTGATTCACGCTCTATATTTATATTGCCCATAACAAAGATAAAAAAATCGCTTAAAGACAATCGACGAATGACTAGCTATAAAGAAGAAATATAATGAAATATGTAGTAAAGCAAGTCTGACGAAGTGGCAACAGCGCTTGTTGTTCGATACCACGTACGGTGTGGCAACAGCGCATTTTTTGTAGTTTCGCCGCGTCATGACGGTGCGCGCTGCCTGCTGCGGCGCGGTCGTGTTGAGCGAGGGCGCCTGGTTAGACGTGTTCGTATCAATTATGGCGTGTTCGTGCTGTATAATTTTCTTTATTATGCTTTATTTAAAATTATAACTTTAAGTTTTATAGAATATTTTAATCATAAAGCTTTTTTTTCGTATTTGTAGTAGGTAAATACTGATTATTCAAACTTACATACAATGTTGTGCTATGATGTTAAAAAATATTAGGTATTTTTTCAAGCAGTCGACCTCTTGTAGGGGATTCCATTGTGTTTTGATATAAGTGTATCTTCTTTATACTCGCTATTTTACATGATAAGACGTGGCAGTGACTACGTTAACGGCTTCTATACGCACATGTTTTTTTTACCAACATTTATCGAATTTCTTTATTTAAATTAAACCAAGAGTACTGATAAATCCTAAATAATAATATGGTAGATAATGTCTTATCAAGCACATAACATATCTGTGAGTTTATATATGTAAAGCTAGTATATTATGACAAACTATTTTTTGTATATGGTAGTATTTATGCTAACAACCCGCTTTAAATTCAGGATTATTTACTTCGCGACCAATATCAATTAAAAGCTCAAAACAAATTAAATTAATAATTTAAATTGATCACGTGTTCCAATATTAGTTTAAAGCACACTTATAAAGACGTTGCATGCAAAATTTTTATCAAAATTCACAAAATGTATTTATATTTTAATAATTTAAGAAATAAAAATTATAACTTACGTTGATGTCAAATAAATTATTGTAACTAAACTAAACATTACCTTTAAAGGGTTCAGTAGATTTTGTAGTATTAAAATATTTTTCCTAAGGCTTGTCGTGGCGCAGCGGCACAAGCGTGTGACTGTAACCGACAGGTTCTGGGTTCGATCCCCAATCGAGGAAATGAAATATTTAATATTTTCAATTTAAATATTTAATGTTTCATTTCTTCGCTCTGGTAATAAGGCAAAACGCGGCGTTGAATTCCGCTACTCAACCCGCAATGCCTCAAAATCGGCGGAAAGTGGGGAACGGAAGTGGAACGCAGTGTCTTAACACTAGGTTCCCGGTTTTCCTCTGCTTACCCTGCCTCGTGCGGGATACAGCGTTAAGCTAAAAAAATATATTTTTCCATTTATTGTTACTAGTAATAATGATAAAATCCGCGAGATACTATCTGTCGGATCCTACTCGCTCTCGGTTTTTTTGTATTAGTGAAAATATTTATTGTGAATCTTATTTTAATGTAGGAGCTAGTAGAGATATTTTTTACTTAATCGATAATAGGACCTTAACAACTAGATCAAATTGCTTTTATACGCACTAATGGAAATAGAGAAAATTGTTATTTCATGATGAATTATTTTTTAAATAAATTTAAAAAATAATATTAAAAATATAATGAAATAAATACTGACTATATTTTGAGCTATTCTTTGATTATGAAATGATATTTTTTTTTGGTTATTGAAATAAACTATTACGAGAAAACAGGAACCATATTTAAAGTTCTTGCAATCAGAACATTGGAAAGGAAAAGCAACAATTAAGATATATTTCCTATGTGCCCATTCTTATCAATTTTTCTCCTGGTAAAGGTTCATAATCATTTTAGTGATAATAAAAAAAATGTTGCACTTTTCACAAGAAACCGTGACGTGACAACAAAATGTACCTATCGACAAAAAAATCAAAACCGAACAAGGAGATGTTATGATGCATTAGTGGCATACGAGCAAATACTCAAAGTTAATTTAAGCAACGTTACCGAGTCGAGCCTTAACCATTATTAGCTAAGAGTTACATCTTTTGCTACAATGTCTAATCTAATCTTTTGTATATTTTTTTTATATACATTATTAAAAGCCGTTTTATTTTTAATAAAACCCATGTAAACAATTTGAGTAGTCAACTATAATCTACAATACACTACAATATATTTGTTAAGGAAAAATAATACTTTGGGGCCGACATGGCTCAAAGGTACAAGCGAGCGACTGTAAAAACTACGGTTGTGGTTTTTTTTATGGAAAAGACGGCAAACGAGCGTACGTGTCACCTGGTGGTAAGTGATTACCGTCGCCCACGGCCCCGTGTAACTCCAGAGGAGCTACAGGAGCGTTGCCGTCCTTTAAGGTGGAAGGGCACCGGGGCCCGGCATTACCTAATGCGAAACGCAGTGGCCAAAGCCACTACTTAACGCCGGTCTTAAATGCCGGGTAATAATCGAGTCTGCCCATGCTTGTTGCCATTACTGGCAACGTGACTCTACCACACGCACTTTAGTCGCCTCTTAAGACACCATCAGTACCAGAGTGATGCTATTCTAAGCCGGAATCACACGGCAAGTGTGTGGAGTGTGATTGAAAAGAAATTAAAAAAAGAAATGCCCTCATCAGAACGGAATATCTCAATACTTGGTTCCCAGATTTCCTTTGGTTACCCTGCTATGTGCATCACGTATTATATTAAATATTGACGTGAATATTGTTTTTGTTGTGTGAAAATTTTAAATATAGTTATTTTAAACCAAAAAAATCCGCGATATGTACTATCGCGGATTTTTTTAGTTTAAAATAACTATATTTAAAATTCACTATTTCACTATTTCATAAGAAATTATTTATATTTAAACTAACTTGGCCCTTGGTTCTCTCTGGCTGACTACCTCTAAAAGCCAACGAGAACCCATCTACATAGATGAGACGTCGAAGGATCGTTTGCGCAACACCAATGTCCAGTATGGTGGTGAGGTATGCATAGTAAAAGGAGCTGATTATTCTTTATTTAGGCCAACCTGTAGCACATTCGATGCTTGCTTTAGGATCAATATGTGAAGCAAGTATTGTTGTGTCATTTGCGAAGGTGGCTGTAGTGATGCCTGCCGAGCCGTGTAGAGCGTGTAGAGCACAGGTCCAACGCCTGTTTTCTGCGGTACTCCTACTTTTATTTCATAAAAAATCAGACATCTCCCCAGTGTCTTTGATATAAAATATCCTCTCAGATAGGTATGAATTAAGCATGAAAAAAAGGCCTCTAGGTACTTTGTCAAAGGTCCACGAAAGCTGACGAGCAGTACTCGTTGTTTTCTAAGCTCTTTCTTTTTGCTACACATACTCTATGTGCCTGTTTCACTGTTGCGTATTAAGATCTGAAGCCAACTTGGTGATTTGGTATGATGTTACGTTTTGTAAGAATTGATGCAAGTCTTCGCAATAGTAGCTTTTCAAAGACAGCACCGGTAATAGATTAATTGGTCTATATGATGTTTTTTTTCATATAGTGTTTTACCATCATTATTATTTATGAGACTTTCCATTGCTATGTGTAGGATAGCGAGCTTGGGTAATGTTGTAGCCTAAGCATTGCATTATAAAGCATTGTGATGATGACAATAGCCTGGTAATTTACACAATATCTCTTTGGTAATTAGGTCAAATCCTGGAGACTTCTTGTCATCTAAGGTTCTTATAATTTTCTAAATTTCTTGTGGACATGTAAATTTGATAGATGGTTATAAATTCAGTATCTAAATAAATAGTAATAATCTTGAATAAGTATCAACTCCACATATGGCTCCGTAATTTCGTCTGCGGTTTCGTTAGGTGAAAAGTCCGTTGATTAATGCTCAGCTAACATGTCCATTTTTTGTTGGTGTGTTCTGGTCCATCCGCCGTCACCATATCTAATAGGATGCTGTGGCGTATCACGCTCTTTTGCGCATCGCCAGAGCGAGTAGTCGGTAGAGCTGGTTAGTGTCAAGCTTTCTAATTTACTCTGTAATGTGTTATTGTCAGCCTCTAATCATCAGGCTCAAAATTTCAAAGTATAATAATATATAGATACAAAACGTGTAAAATATACTTACTACTAAAATAATGAAATTTATATATTTTTTGATTTTTAAATAACACCTTATAATTAATTAAAAAATATTCTTATATTATTAATTTTAATGTTTTTTTTTATAACTACTAATAATCTATTGTATATAATAGTACTATAAAGAAATATAATAACAGTTTCCGTAGTAACATTACGTTGTAATTATTATATTTGTGCTGTTAACATTGTGGCTAGTTTTTTTTATTACGTTATAAATTCTTTGACTCATATTACTAAGTTATTAGTGCAGCGTTGAGTTTGCGCCACTTAACATACCAACTTACAATATCTATAATTTGAATAGATAATGCAGAATAGGCAGACACTATCTGGATTCTGTCTGTCTTTACCACTCTGTGCCATATTCAAAATGTTTAGCTGGAAGTTAAAATTTGATAGAAAAAAGTATATTGTCAGTTAGAGATAGATATACTTAATATCTGACAACTATTATTCTTATGAACATAATCAATCTTATTAACATCATAGTTAAATTCACTTCGTACCTGTGCAATGTTACTTTACACTTTTTTGCGATTTTGTGCTCCTTCCATCCATTTTTTTATAAAAAAAAATTGGTGTTAAACTACATTAAGTTACAGTAGTAAATCTTATATGCACAAAATAAAACCAATATCTTGGAATAATATAAGTAATAAGTTGTCGAGTTGTCGTATTCCAATTTAATATTTTTTATTACAATCTACGATTACTGCTTCATATAAACAACTGAACCAGTAAAATTAATATAAACTTTTACACATAAAATTTGGTTCCGGCTTAAATGTAACAAGTATTTCGTTGCTAAGTGATATATTTTTTTCAGCTATGGCCGAGTCCAGAATGTCAAGTTACTGGGACGAATGGAGAGCGCAAACCCAAGTACGAGCGGAAGTACTAATAGCGGTGTTTGTGCCACTGTTGCATTTATGGACATCAAGTCTGCATCAAAGGCACATAACGTGGAACACGTACTGGACGAAAGAACGCTCACTACCGAGTATTACGAGCCAGCTGCGATACCATCGTCCGCGGGCGCGCCCTCTGCTGGCTCCTCACCTGCTGGCTCCGGCTACTCAGGTTCTTCATCCTCCGTGAATTCCACACCTGCCCCTGTCTCCACTTCGCGTTACCACCTCTCGTAAGTACTATTTATTTTGCCAATAGTCATCTGTTGATATCATTTTGTTCTCCAAAGTAAGAAATATGATGTAGTAGTATTTTTTCTGTTGGATTAGACTTAATAAAATATTTTTCTTAGCTATTAATATATTGATTGGTTATAGTTGAGCGTTTTTGGTCCTTTTTTTTATAATTTTTAGTGTTATCGATCGATATGTCCCTATGAATAAAAGACAAATAGCTCCTTCCCCTCGTTCTGATAATTTGTGCATATTCTGCTTACTATCACGTTAACAAAAGAATGACAACATGCCAACATTCACTTTTCATTCATTGTTTACGATTAGTTTGTTGTAAACTTATTGAATAATTCATAAGATTTATTAATTAATATATTTAAAAAAGTTATTTCTATGTTTCTTAGGATACACATTTACATGTAAACTCAAATAATCCTTTAAACTCAGTAATCGGCAGGTTTTAGGTCATACAAAACAAATATGTAAAAATTAAAATAAATTTATTCTCCCTTAGCTATTATTTCGCCACGAATTACATTAATATATAGTTATCAAAATATTGTATACTAAATGATATCAGCAAATGGTTTTATTATTTCTTTCTGCTGCGACAATCCTTTTGACGGTATCTGTCGCTCAATGTTACCTGTGTCGTTGTTGTCGACTACTTTTATAATTTTTTACTACAGCAAATAATATACAAAAATTAAGAAAACATTGCTTGAGCTTGCAATTTTGTGGTTACAAAGTAATAATAATTTGTAAGCATGACCTCGTCATTAGTCAGCGCACAAAATATGGATGCCGCCGCCGCCGTAACGGTGTATCTTGCTAGCATCTCTCAAGGATTGCAGTGTCTTATTTGGATTGCAGTGGGGAAAACCCGATAAAGTGTTATAGTGCAGTGACAATAATGTGTTCGTGCGTGTTTACGTGCTGTAAGGAGTGCAGTGTAATTAATTTTGGAGATAAAAATTGTGATGAGATTCACTGGCTGGCGGCGGTTCCGAAAATGATTATATATGCACCTTGTTATTAACGCTATGTTGTCGATTCTGTGTTTCTTCTACCTGTTAACACATTTAACAACATGTTTTACTAAAAGCTTTGTTTATTTAACTGTTATATTTTATACATTTATTTGTAATTAATTTGTCGTGTATAGTAGTGAGAGTAACTTTTTTCACCTAAAGAAAATATTATATTTAAACCAATATTAAAATAAATATTTAACCTAATTCTAATAACCTGAAAGAATGATATGGAAATTAAGGACGGACTTGAAAAATAATAATGCGATCCTACTATCCAATGTTTGTTATTAATATAAACCTGTGCCCTAGTGGAGCGAAAGATGTGCGAATATATCTTTCGTGCAATGCTGGACAGGTAGAAATAACATAACCCAGGGAATCCCATTATATAAACATTATATACTGAATAGCTATACTATATGACACGCTTTATTTAACATACGTAGTTGAAATATTGCTTTCAGAAGTTTTATGTCTACGTTATTTCGAGCAATAAGTACAAAAAAGTGTTTCCACTAGGCGTTGTTAAAAAAATATTTTCAGAAAATGATTGCTAAATTACATCACCGCTGCACTTACATTATAAGAAACAATAATTGTTTTATCTTTTTGATGATAAGATTGTGTATATGGTAAATTGGTGAAGTGTACGTATATAATTAGCCACTGAATGTTTAATGTCCGGTTTTTCATATATTCGGTTTATTCTTATAAAAATAAATGCTTCAAGTAAGCAATTCACTCAGTCAACAAAGCATATAATCATATATTTATATTTAATAATTACTAATAAGTTACTTCAGAAAGCCCCTACATCTAAAAATAATTGATGAATTTTCAGTATCATTATATGTTATACGAATATATTTTTCATATAACAATAATCTGTCTTTTAATAAACAATTTTTCATATAACAATAAAATAATTTTTCACATAACAATAACTCTCTTTTGGCATTTTTATTAGGTTAGGTTAGCTGCAGGGTGTTGCGGCGCAGCGGCACAAGCATGTCACTGTAAACGACAGGTTGTGGGTTCTCGATCCCCACTCGGAAAAATGAAATACTTAATATTTTCTGATTAAATATTTAATGTTTCCACTTCTTCGCTCTGGTCGTTACCAGAAGGCAAAGCGCGGCGTTGAGTTCCGCGACTCAACACGTAATGCCTCAAATTCGGCAGAAAAATTTGAAACGGAAGTGGAACGACTAGGTGTCTGTAGCCTTTACCCTTCTGTTTAATATATTGTACTTATGTTTTAATTAAAATTCTTGAAACGAATCTCTATACTACTGTAATCTATTAAGGTGTGTGGTAACGTATGCTAAATTTCGTTCCACAAATTACTGGAAAAATCTAAGAATATTTATGATAGTTTTTTAAGTAATGAGGCCTATTGTGGCACATGTGACTGTAAGCGCGATAGGTTGTGCTTTCAATCTCTACTCGAGGAAATGAAACATTTATTATTTTAAATAAAATATTTATTATTTTTTTCTTTATTCTGGTATCATTGCAAAGACGCTCTGCCAACTGCTGTTCAATACGCCATTTTCCCCTTCAACGTTATTGTATAAAAGTACGTATGGGCATCCAGACATAATATACAGTAACGTTAAAGGGTAATCCCAATTTTAATTCCTGTTCCAATGTTGTACACTGAGCCTAAGTACTGAGTAACTTTACGCTTGTTACAACTTATTTATTTATGTTGTTGGTATGAAATGTTTGTAATTTTTCGCTACCCAAAGATAATTTCTTAGAATTATCGTATAAGAATTTCGACGTAGCTTGGTGACAACGTACGGCTTAGTGGTCAGAGCACTTGGACGGATTGATTCCAAGAGGGGCGGGTTCACATCCGGCTACTTTTAAATTTTTATACGTTTCGGAATAATTGTTTAATAATCCATATTTTCAAATGATTTACATAATGTTTCACAGATTTTTTCCTTTCATCACTATTAGACTCACAAAAAATGTCTTTTCAAAAGCAATATTCAAACAAAGCTATAATATCTTGACTTTAGTTAATAACCCTAATTCGCGACATAATATGAAAATATAAAAATTAAAAACAAAAAAAAACATTCTAAACAGTAGTGGTTTGTGTTTTACAGTTGCTAGTGATCCCACTATTCTCTCGAGATGTCTCGTAGCTAATATTGTTATAGATGTAGGAAATATAAGTGGTTGTCCCACACAAGGCATGCAGGCGACTCGTGGGGTAAAATTTTATTTATAATTTGTCATTTAGTCTTACCGCTCCTACCCTTTACACTTGTTTTATATTTCTTTTTTACTTTTTTATTATTAATACGCCCGACGTGCGCATTTTGAACGTGAGCACTCTTTCTTTATTTTCAATATAGCATCTTCGCTAGTATCTTAGTATTAATATTATGAAGCCCTTGCATCTTTGAAGCATTTTTCCTTCTTTATAATCTTTTTTTGTAACAAAATAATTGTCTTTTATAATAAAAGAAGGCTAAAATTGACGCACTGCATTATTTATATACAAATATGCGTATATATGCAATATCGTGGCGGGCACAAAGGTGCGACTTTAACAACAACGACAGTTTGTGGGTTCGACCCACTCCAGGAAATGAAATATTGATTATTGTCATTTCTTCGCTCTTGTAAAAACTCAAAGCGCGGCGTTGAGTTCCGCCACTCGACATGAAATGCCTCAAATTGAACGGAAAGTGGGGAAATGAACGAATTAACACAGCAGGGTAGACAGAGGAGACTTGGGAACCTATCCCAAGTATCCTCTGTCTACCCTAGTATGTGCAGGATACAGATTGAAGCTGATAACTATTTTTGAACAAAAACTCTCTTATTTATGTACTAATCTGAATTACTTACATGATCTAATAACTTTATAATTTTAGAGAATGATGAGATGATGTTTCCAACTAAAGTTTCGGCCAAATTAACAAAAGTTATTTTATTGTACTTTACTGAACGAAATACTTTAAATTGATATAAGTTTTTTTTTATTTATGAACCAATTAAAAAAAAAACTAACACAATATGCCAAGGAACGTTTGCCTAAAACTACATTTAAATCACTTAAAGCGTTTCTAACGTTAAAATGAACAAACGGCGAATTATTATGCCATAAATGTATATGTTTGGCAAAAATTTTATTTTTATTTTTTAAGTTTATTTTTTTAAGTAACACCAGTTCGTTACAAATATATTTATATTGACTTGTATATATGATTAAGTTAAATATTATTTATTGACTATCAGTAGAGTTTGTTTGGTATTCTGCGAATCGCAGACCACGCCATTGGCCGCCATTTGGCCCAGGCTGCGCTTATTCGGCGATCATTGTGATCAATACCTCCAGACTCTTGCATTACGGATCCGAGGTACCTCAACTTTTCCGTCTTACCGGCTAGTTCAATACCTATATGGATTGTGTTCGAGTCCGGTCTCCCGCAAGCGATGTGTTCCGTCTTCGGCTCAATTGATTTAAGACGCCGTTCTCAAGCGTACCATTCCAGAGCTTCACTTTTTTCAATGAGTGCTATGTCATCTACATACATTATAAGCCACGGAGGAGGTGAACGCCTACTATAATCTGGATAGTTATGGTGTCGCCAAAAGCAGTCCCAACCATGGAAGCGGAAATATGATACATATCTCTGATAATTTCAATATAAAGATCCCTTTTAAACGCAATGCCCACCAGATACACTGTCGAGGCACACAGTCAAAGGTCTTCTGCAGATCTGTGCCACATGCAGAGCTTTCCACTTTTTCCTGTATGCCTCCATCAAAGTTCTGAGGGCAAAAATGGCATCCATAGTACCTCCTGGCTGAGATCCATATTGAGACAGTACACTCGGCGGGGCCTGATATCGATCATGCGCACGAAGAGCTTCATGGTGTGAAACATAAGCTTAATTCTCCTATATCTGCCACAATCTTTAACACTGCCCCTTCCTTTGTAAATAGGATAATGAAACTAAGCCGCCACTGGGGTGGCATCTTCCTAGTATATGTTTAAAAAGGTCAGTAAGTATGAGAACCTAGTGTTAAGAAAGACACTCTAACTCTGTTCCCTTTAAGACGTCATTGCCTGTTGAGTAGCAAAACTTGATGCCGTTTTTATATCTTCGAGTGGGAATAGAACCCACAACCTGTCGCGTTTACAGTTGCGTACCCTGCGCAACCCTCAATAAGCCAATCAATTTATTATGTAACCGACGTACATACTTGAGATTTAAAATAACTTTGTATGTGAAGAAATTAATGTTAAAAACTAGGAAAAAGTAATCAATTTGTAAAGTACATTGTAAATGATATTTTCTTTAAAATTAATTTAAACTTAATATAACATTCTTTAAAATTAATATAACAATTAAAATGGCTTGACTGATCTGACCATCAAAATCCCTGACAAGAGTTCTGTTGAAAGAAATTGTCGGCTACGTAAACGAAACGGCAAATATATAAAAAGAGTTTATTTTGTGTTTTCCTTCTTGACTATTTCAAAACATTATTATTAGACATACATATTTGTATTCAAAATGATCTAACATTTATTTTTGGAACAAGTGTCGTTTGGTATACACGACTTAGTCTTTAAAGTGGACGCTTCATAGTATTTACTGCATTTTTTTATTTTAATCGTTTTAATCTAGAGAATTAATTACTTGTTTTATACAAATTGGTTCTAATTCCTTCGAAATATTTTTCCTAAAAATTTAAATGAATTCTTGTGGGTGCATGTTATATTACAAGCTATCCAAACACTATCATAATAATGCTTGTAAAACGAAGACATTTTTTGTTTCTGCCACTTATTTTTTTTAACTTTCAAAGAATGTTAGCCACTTAATTCGGCTGATACCGTAAGTCATATTTTAGTGACCGACCGAAACAGTTATTTCAGCCGCAACCAAAACCGTACTTTAGGCCTCGCTCTTAGTTTCGGGCGAAATCGAAACTTACTTAAATATATTTAAAATTTCTATTGCAATTGAAATTCAGTGTATTATTTATATTTTGCACATAAATTTGCATGTTAGATTATTAATAATTCCGAGCGTTACCAAAATTAAAATGAAAATCATATTCTTTATTCAATTAGGCCATTACAAGCACTTTTCAACCGTCAAGTTACATAGAAATTTCTGTAGTTTCAATTCTACGGGAAGCTACTACCGGCTCACAAGGCGATACGAGGGGAGGTCCAAAAGTTCGCGGAATGAAAGGGTTGTTAATAAAATATAACAATAAATTTATTTTTTCTTTTCAATATAATCACCCTTAAGTCTAATCTTCGATCAACTATTCACTAGATTAAGCGTTGCATACAAATACTGCTCAAAAAAGTGGCACCACTCAATATTAACACAAATGCCGAACATTATTTCACACACAATTTATGACAAAAAATCTATTTAATAAAATCATACCTTATTCTCGTAACTTAAGGTTTAGTTTCGACTAGCGCGTAATAGATATAAGACATTTAATTTCACGTCATCGTCGTCGCTTTGTAAGTACTTGTAAGAAAATAGAAAATAGAAATCATGGAGTCACTTTATTGATAATAAATTGATAATTTTTGTACATTTTATTAAAAATAAAAGTAATTGTAATCTTAATACGTCTTTTTTTGTTTTAATACTACAATATACATTTTGTTAAAAAGTTACGCTACTTCTACATTTTTCAATCGATCTAATAATACTGAGTCATCGACGGATTTTTTTTATTTTTAAGCACATTTAATTCAAAAAATATGATAATATTTTTTAACGAAGACTTTTTTTCTTAAAACGTTTATTAATTTTGTTTAAATTATTAATTTCTTTCGTTTTAGTAAGTACTATTTAGTGTGATACAATTATTTGTTTTTTAAGTATCCTTTTCTTGGAGTATCTTGCAAAGATGTAATGTCCGATAGTAAAGTAGTAGAAGAATTAGAGCTGACGGAAACAGCCATTGTATTGATTCTGGTATCATTTAGAATTGAAGATGCAGCCTATAATAAATATTTTTTTATTTTTTTTTTATTTTGTGTATTCTGTATATGTAAACAAAAAAAAACATTTTTTAATTTATTAATTATACTTGCAATTTTGGAATCGCCACTTTTACCAATTTACACCGTTGAGTATTCTTCCCTTCTTTCTTAGGCGACAATAGATACCCATTATGCACAGCGAAATGAGTCAGTAGGAAAACTATAATACAAAAAATATATATATAAAGTTATTATAAATATAATAAAAAAAATTTAAACATCTCTCTATGCATTTCTTAGCCCAAACTTACAGTTATTTGACGAAATCGTTGGTAGTGTTATCGTCAGTATTGGTCAAACGACGGAATTTTGTTATTTAATTGGTTAATATTGATTTTTAAGTATTTTAAAATTAATTCTAACGTGTGCTTACCGAAAGAAAGATATTCCTTCTGAAACCTTATTGTTGCGATTGTTATTTACACGATTTTTATAAGCACACGGAGGCATTTTGTCACGTCCGCACATTGGCTATGGTTGGAACATACTAAAAACGAATAAGAACACAATTCTGTTTGTGCTCTTATTTGTCGGGCCGTTTTTTGAAGTGTGACACTTAATCTATGAATAGTTGATCGAAGAGTCTAATACATTTATTCGATCTATGAATAAATTTTTCTAAACCATCGTAAAAATATTTTTTGTCTTCGGCCTCAAAATGCGCCGAAATTGCCTCCTTCACTTCGTTATCGTCGGAAAAATTCCTTCCCCTTAGCTCTTTTTTAAAATTTGGACACAAATAAAAATAGCTTGGGGCCAGGTCTGGACTACAGGAGGGGCGAACAAGTGGTTCGAATCCATGCGTGTGCAGAGCAGCCATAGCAACTCGGCTATTGTGAACCGGCGCGTTGTCTTGCAAAAGCAACACACCCTTGGCCAATTTTCCTCGACGTTTTTCTTTAATTGCCTCCTTTATTTTTCCAATATCGTTGCGTAGTATTCTCTGGTACGATGGTACCCTTTTCTTTATAATCAATGAGTAATATTTCCTCACAATCCAAAAAAACAATGGCCATCAACTTTCCAGCCGATTCTGAATTCACTTTGAATTTCTTGGGAGGTGCCGTACCCTTTTGTGCCACTGCATGGACTCCTGTTTTGGTTCAAATTCAAAGTGATGAACCCATGTTTCATCTCCAGTAACAATCCGCTCCAAAATCTGCACAGGTTCGCCTCCGCACACCTCCCAAAAGTGCTTAGATGCGTCGACGCGCCGTTGTTTTTGAAGCGGCGTGAGCCGGCATCCATCGGATCCGCAAAATGGTTGTATCTGATACTCCAACAAATGCAGATAATTGTTTTTTTTCTCAAAAGTGTTTCTTCGAGTACAAGTTTTTCGTCTTTTCCGATGATATCTGATGTGGTGGCCTCAACTGGCCGCCCAGAGCGAGAGTCATCTTCAATTGAATCTCGACCATGTTTAAAAAGTCCATGCCACTTATAAACCATTGTTTTACCAAGCCCCTAATCTCCATGAACGGCGTCCATTTCATTTAAATGGTTTGAACGTTTTTTCCTTGCTTGGTAAGGAATTTTATTTTCTCCATAGTTGCAGTTTGCTTCCGGATTGACTTGTTTAGCAGGCGAGTACTCGTAAACGAATGGCGCTCGTATTATGAACAAATATAGCTCTCGCCCTCGCAAGGGGAGAGGGGAAACGGCTTCAGAGCAGTGTGCCCTACTGCCGTGAGGATCATTCGGCATCTATTACGATAGGCGCGTGTTTGGGGGTGGGATGGTTCCCGGTTGGTTTTCCCGCAGCTATTCAGCTGTGCTGGGTGAGAGGTTTCGGTGTGTGTTGGGTCAGTCCGGTGGGGGATGAGAGCTGTTTGCTCTCGGGGACGTCCGACCAGTAGGGTGGGACCTCTGGTTACCCAGGGGAGGCCCCGCTTAGGCAACCATCAACCGCGAGAGCAGCTCAGGAGTCAAATTCTGGGTTATGAATGAGGTCCCTCGTGGTTGCTCTCGTTCTTTTGTCCGGTGGCCGTGCATGCCACGGCGCGATTTTTCTGAGATAGACATCCTGTTCGGCGGCATCGGCACGACGAAACGCATTGGCTGCAATTCGCCGGATGTGCTCGTCCAGGCTCTCTATACGGAGGTCTCTATGCAAGGTTGCATTCCTCACGTAATATTGAGCCTGGGTGACGCGTCTCAGTGCAATGTTTTGCACGATTTGCAACGTATGGCGGAGGCGTAGACTGGCGTAGGGAGTACCAAGCTGGTGCAGCGTACGTCAGATGTGGCCTGACGTACGTCTTGTACATCTGCAGCTTGGTTCGCAGAGGAAGCTGGGAGCGCATGAGCGGTTTTAGAAAAGCCACGGCGGCTTTGGCGGCGTTGGCGGCTTTCTGTACTTCGGCTTCATCGACAGTTTCCTGCCGATTTTGACGCCCAGGTACGTGACTTCCTTCAGCTATTCTATCCTCTGGCCTGCCATGACCACAAGAGGTGGCTGTCTTCGCTGGGAGGTGAACACTATGGCCTGTGTCTTGGAGACGTTGAGAGCGAGTCTCCATTTCACAAGCCATACCGGCAACTCATCAAGGGCTCGCTGCAGCTTGCCAGCAGCGTGGACGGCATTTAGTGAAGTGGTCACTAGCGCTATGTCGTCTGCATATAGCGCTAGGGTTGTGTCGCTCGCGATGGGGACGTCGTCCGTGTAAAGGGCGTATAGCTTAGGTGACAGTGTGCTGCCCTGGGGAACACCAGCAGAGATAGGGTGGCTGCTGGAAATAGCGCTCTCCACCCTAACTCTGAATGTTCTTTCCTTCAAAAATGCGGCCACCGTGCGGATAAGGTGGTAAGGGATCTCGGCCGAGAACATCTTGTGAATAAGACCGGGATGCCAAGCCCGGTCGAATGCACTCGCGACGTCCAAGAAGGCCGCGGTAGCGCTCTCCTTCTTGTTCAATGCGGTCGTGATGCGGTGGATGACCCTTACTGCCTGGAGGGTTGTTGAGTGGCTGCTCCTGAATCCGAACTGTTCGGGGCGTGGCTGAAATCGTGCCTGGATTAACGGCAGCAGCAGCCTCTCAAACAGCTTGGACAGCGCACTCAACAAGGTTATGGGGCGGTAACCTTCCGGGTACCGCGGATTCTTGCCCTGCTTCGGAATCACGATTACCAGGCCCTCCTTCCACGCCTGGGGGAAGTATCCCAGGCGCAGAATGGCGTTGAAGAGCCTGGTCAAGGCCGCTATGGTTCTGTAGGGGAGATGGCGAAGTGCTCCATTCGTTACGCCATCACGACCTGGAGCTTTATTCGGTTTCAATCTGTTAGCTGCCTTTCTTACCGCTGTAGGCGAGAAGAATGGCGGTGGCGGAATCTGGGGGCCCTGGAGAAGTTGGATCACCTCTTCCTCCAACTTCTCATGAAACTCAGGACAGTGGCTGGGATTCGGGGTAAATTGCGCAGCGAGATAGTCGGCCCGGATTGACGCCCTATCGGCCGCATCATACCGGAGAGAGCCGTCGTTGCGATACAGCGGTCTCACCGGCATGGGTCGCTTCGTGATTTGGCGGCACAGTCTGTTGAGGGATGCCTGGTCTTCGCTGGCATCGGCGATCCGGGCATCCCAACTCGCAGCATTAGAGTTACTGAGCTCCGCCCGGATTTGCTCGACGAGCTTGTTGAGCTTCGTCTTGGTGGCGGGTTCCCGGGTTCTCTGCCACTCGGCACGGACTTTCCGTTTCCTGTCCAGCAGTGCGGCCAGTTTACGGGAGGGCCTTGGCAGGCGTTTGTGGTGGAGAGGCAGCATCGCCTCCTCCATTGCATCGTGAATGGTGGTAGTCAGGCACGACACCAAACGGTCAACGCTGTCAGGATTGTCCAAGGGCTCGGTCCTATCTGGCGTCTTGCTGTGCAATATGGACTCGAATTTCGGCCAGCAGATTGCTCGTCTCGCCAGAATGGCGCTATAGGGTTGAAATGTTATATATAGACTAATTATAAGTGCCCAATTAGTATGACACTAAGCGAGCTACTCTATCCCCACTTCATCCCTTTTTTTTGGACTTTTGGACCACCCCTCGTACATATAACTCAATTCAAATGTATAAAATAATTAGCTTTCTGAGTGAATACCAGCATTTAATCCCACGCACTCTTATCATGATATGTCACTAAAACACAGGTATGTCAACAAAATTGTACAGCATTTAATTTATAACATTCCTGACAATTTTTATACAAACAGTTTTTTGCAAATTAAAAACAGATTCTAAAAATGAAAGAGGTCAACTAGGCGGGTGGCGGTGCTTGGCTGAGATGGGTGAGCACGATAATTGACAAATACTCGAGTTTCAGTGCGGCCGAAAACTTTTGGATTTTTTTTGGCCGAAATCAAAACTATGGCCGAAAGTAGAATTCTTTGCCGAAACCGAAATCCACTATTTTGTTAAATCATAATAAATGAACCGATCAAGATATATAATGTTAGGCCAGTTTTAGTTCTTCTTTTCGTTTTCACGAATCACTCTTTTGACGTCTGTTAAGTTCAAGTAACTGTAACTATTGGGTTGTTCGGAAAATTTTGGGCTTTTCTTGTGGAAATGAAAGACAGGTTTCGTATAACAAACAAATACTTTATCAAATAATGTGTTGGCCGTTCGGACCGTTCGGTTCGGATTTTGATTGAGGTGGTTTTTGACCTCCTCACTCGAGGAGATTAAAATCACCTCAGCTTTTGGCGAGTGACCAAACTTGTGTGAGGTCTCGCGTTGTTTTGATGAAACACTACACCTACCTTTCCTGTTGATTACTTCTGAAATTTTATGTTGAAGTAAGTTCAGTTTGTCCAGTTGATGACAGTAGACTTCCGAATTAATCGTTGTGTTATCCGGTAAAAGCTCAAAAAAGAACGATTCGATCGGCATCACCTTTTTTTGGTGAATATCGACTTTGGAAATGGTTTGAACCATTTGATCTTTTTGGCTCCATGACCTCTTGCATTCACGTTGTTGTATACAACCCATTTTTCATCCTCAGTAATAACGCGCTTCAAAAATAGGTCATTTTCGTGAATCATAGTCGTCAATTTTATCGCGTCTTTATCAGCCTCAACCGGCCTTCCCGAGCGTAGTGTATCTTCGACATCAACATCAAGTGCCAGATTGAAATTTAACGAACCAGTTCTCTGGCACTGGGCGTACACGGCTTGAGCAGCATTTTTACCCTTTCTGTAGTAAAACAGTAAGATATGTCGACAGGGTCTCTCTCTAAAGGTCAATTTATTAAATTAATAAATTTAGCTTACTATAATGCGGTGTAAAAAGGGGCTATTTTTTTATTTTCACTTGGACCACTTTCATATGTATGGGCAATATGCAGATTAGATGATAACAATATTATGGCACCATCGACTTAATCTGATGATGGAGTTCAAAAATGACTGGTGGTACTTTGGACTGTGACCTGATCTATTAATAAATATAACCGCGTTTTTTAGTTTTTTTTTTAATTGTATTGTTTTATTAAAATCAAGTTAAATAACAAGAAATAAAAATAGTAATAAAAAAAAATGAATTATAAGTCTATTCTTTTTACGGACAAATTATTAAAAAATGTTATCTAATAAATTATTTTTGTTAATTTATACTTCATTTACCCATTAAATCAGTCTTATGACGTGCATGGAGTACACTTGTTTTTAAAGGCTATAATGATATAGATAGAATAGGCACATTGGAATTCTTTGTACGATATTAAACATTATTTAAATTTTATATACATATATATATATATATATATATATATATATATATATATATATATATATATATATATATATATATATATATATATATATATATATATATATATATATATATATATATATATATATATATATATATATATATATATATATATATATATATATATATATATATATATATATATATATATATATATATATATATATATATATATATATATATATATATATATATATATATATATATATATATATATATATATATATATATATATATATATATATATATATATATATATATATATATATATATATAATATATATATATATATATATATATATATATATATATATATATATATATATATATATATATATATATATATAATATATATATATATATATATATAATATATATATATATATATATATATATATATATATATATATATATATATATATATATATATATATAATATATATATATATATATATATATATATATATATATATATATATATATATATATATATATATATATATATATATATATATATATATATATATATATATATTGCTTCATTAATAAAGTAAAATAAAATTTACTCATTATGTGGTCAGAGATTAGTAAAATTATAAACTTCTTTAAAACTGGGAAAGCCCAACTCTGGCACGAATGAAAATGTAGTCATGTTTGACGTGTAGAAAAATAAATATGAAAAGTAGCGTGAAAAATATTAGTACAAGTTGATAAAATGACATATAAAATAGTACGTAGTAGTAGTAGTAAAGAAACAAATAAAATAAAAAATGCAAAAAAAGTAACATTATAAAAAGCAAATAGAGTAGGGTGAAAAATACGAGACCGTGTACTTAGTTTTGAATTTGTTTGGTATATAATAAACAAAATCAAAATACATATACTTGAGGCTGTCACGGCGCAGAGCCGTACAGGCCTGACTGAAGTACGAATACTACTGTTAGTAGCTAAAGCACGTTTTGTAGTTAAAACCACATTAAAATGAATTCGTATTTTAGGAGATATCCGCCTTTATCGCTAGGTAACGACTGTAGATTTATCTTTTAGATTTGCATTTACATGAAATGTTGATTTTTAGTATGGCGATATTTTTTTTTTTACAAAATTTGAAAACTTAATCATATCACGTAATTTTATATAAGTTATTGTTGACCAGAAATAAAAAAATGAACTTTTTTACCTTGAATTACCTTTTTATAGCTCACATGAGATTGTGGGGCTCTTGATATTTTACTCTACCAAATTTCAATTAGTTGCAAGTTTTTATTATTTGACATGTTTTAATTGACTAGACTGGCATATAATACATAAATAACGATCACCAATTATCTATCAACAACGTGTGAAGACCATTTCTTAGTGTTGTTAGTACATATAATATCGATATCGATTCGATAGTAATATCGGTAGATCGATATATAAAAAAATTCAGTCTTTATTAAATTTCCAATATTTTATTTAGTAATTAATAATGTCCGTATCCTGATCGACATTGACAGTGGCTGCGATGTTATTCATT
This sequence comes from Eueides isabella, assembly GCA_019049475.1. Classification (NCBI taxonomy): domain Eukaryota; kingdom Metazoa; phylum Arthropoda; class Insecta; order Lepidoptera; family Nymphalidae; genus Eueides; species Eueides isabella. The sequence continues at coordinate 7,781,598 of CM032399.1, read as the reverse complement.
CGGTCTGGTCTATACACAATATTTAGAGATAATTTGTCTAACTCCTGCTTAAAGGTCACAGTGTAGCTAGTACAGTTTAGCTTACTATATTATCAAATTAAGTAATTATTTTAAAAAATGTCATTGTTGGACTCCCCCAAGCATTTTTATTAACTGTTAGGTATTGACTAAATATATTCAAAACATTTATTAAGTATAAATATTTTTCTTCTCACCAAGCTACGTCGAAATTCTTACACGCTTGTTACTACTTATTTATGTTGTTAGGTAAAAATAGGTTTGATTTTGTGTAAGTAATTGAAGTCTTTATTTTTTTTACCAATCCAATAAGTAATTTCAAATATTAGAATAAATTCTACTTATTATAGTAACTTTATTTAAGGTCTATAACATTTACCTTAAATTTAACCAACTTAACTTCTTAGTTTATTAGTATTGTAAATTCAGCTTCAATAATTAATAAAAAATATGATAAACTTCATACCTTCAACTGTAACATTGAAACATTTCACAATCGCGTAACTTGTAATATTAGTGTATATGAAAAATATTGTTGCTAATACAGACGAACTGTACTTTGTGATGTAATAGTAAAGAAAGTACCGTTACTGTGTTCTTATAAAACAAAAAAATAGTTATCGTGATTTGTTGTTGTTTTTTAGCTTCACGCTGTGTCCCGCACATGGGCAGAGGGAACCTGGGGCCTTGAATTAAGAACAAAGTATTACAACACTTCTGATCCTCACTTTCTGCCGAATTAAGGCATTGCAAAACCCGATAATGGCGAATTAATAGAACAAGGAAATGAAAATAATAAATAAATCATTTCCAAGCAAAGGACCCATGACTGTCGTATTTACAGTTATACACTTCTACCTCGACGGCGGTTAAGTACAAGTACAACTTTTAAAATGATACCAATAGATATCAATATACATTAATCCAAATCCGGTCAAAAGTTTGACACCACTACAGAAAACTTTTGTTATCAATAAATATTTTAGAAAATATGATAAATAGTAATCTGCACACCTGCATATTCTATTGTTCATTTAGATTGCCTAAAAGCTTTTTATTTTGTATAGAAGCCAAGAAATGTCAGCCGCGGAAGCGGTAGGCCGACAGACTGATTGTCAAAAATTTAATACCTCATTACCGCAGCTAGCGCTTCTAATTTTTTTACATCAACGTACAATACAATTGTTCTAAATTCATATAATATCTTTATTATTTTAACCTTGCATTTGTCTGGTCATTTAGATATATACACAGTTAGTCTGACTTTGTGGTTCTATACAGTCAAGACATCTCTAACATGGGAAAACTTTCGGAAATTAGTGTTGAAACGCTATCGGCCGTCGTTGTTCTCCACAACGAAGGCAAATCTGAACGTCAGATAGTGAGTTAACTCAAATTATCGAAGACTTGTGTTCATCGCACTATTGTGCACTACAAGTAAACTGACACTAACCAAGATCTTCTGCGCTCTGGGAGTCGCAAGGGCTACAACGTCTAGTGCAGATAAATTTATTGTGGTGACCAGAAAGCGGCATAGTCGTCTGACAGCCTCAGAAATTCTTGTAGAAGTCAACAAATCGAGACTGGACCGAAGAAGAAAAGTTCTTTGGAGTGACGAATCAAAATTTAAACTGGAGATGATCTCATAAACGAGAATTTTTGTCCCACGCTCCGCCGAAGAAAAGATGATGCCACAGTGTACACAAGTAGTGCCGACTTTCAAGCATGGTGGCGGATCAATTATGATCTAGGGTTGTACATCTGGCTATGAGATTGGAAATCTAGTTTAAATCAAAAGCGTAATGAAAAAGGAACAATATAAGGAAATTCTTGAAAAACGCCATTTCTTCTGGACTAAGGTTAATCCGGCCCAGGATTTATTTTCCAACAGACAATGATCCGAAACATAGTACGAAACTATATACAGGCTATTTGGACAAAATACAGACGAAAAAAGTATTAGAAAACATGACCTGGCCACCTCAAAGCCCCGATCTTAATCCTAATGAACTTTTGTTTGAAGAGCTCGTTCAAAACGTTCAGGAACAGTGTCCATATTCACAGCAGGCCATGTGGCATGTGTTGGAGGAAAGCTTGTATAGTATCTCGCAAGAGACTATAAATAAATTAATTGCTCGCATGCCTAGACTGATAAAAATGTAATAAAGTGCAAAGGAGGATATTTCGACGGAAATTTGTTTAAACTCTCTTGTGTGTTAAGAACAACAGTACCCGTCAAGACGTTTTCTTTTTTTAATTTTAAATGTTATGTGTAATATGAAAATAAATCCAGTTTTCCATAAAGTTTTAAATATCTTGAGGTTTATTTTGTTGTTTTTCTCACGTTTTTTCATAGTGGTCTCAAACTTTTGACCGGTAGTGTAAGTGTAGTGTATCGGATAGTCGTGGCGCGTTGTAATAATTTTATTTGAAAGTAATGTAGTATTGGGATTTTTAATACACAAATAACATAATATGTATTTGAAAAAGTCACCATTATTACATTACGGTATGGTAGCTTAAATACTTTTTGTAATAGAGTGATAAAAATATAATTTCATGTAGTCGTGGCGCAGCAGCACAAGCGTGTGATTGTAAACGATAGGTTTTGGGTTCGATCCCCATTCGAAGAAGTGAAATATATAATATTTTTTTTTATTTCTTTGCTCTGGTAACAAGGCAAAGCGTGGTGTAGAGTACCTCCATTCAACACGCAATGTCTCAAAATCGGCAAAAAGTGGGGAATGGAAGTGGAATGGAGTGTCTTAACAATAATTTATGAAATTCTGTGTGAAATTGAGTGATCAATATGAAGAATCTAGTAAAACCATGCCATGCATAATTTAATATATTAATATTATTTAAATACGCATATAATTAATAAATATACTTTTCAAAAATTTTACTTAATGATGATGATAAAGGTCGGGAGAAATACTTTTATCAACATTTATATTTGATCTCCAGTTATTTTTACGCTAAGAATTTGTACATATGTAAAACCATTAATTAGTGTTCTTTGTGAGCATTTTGTAGCACCTACACAGGTACCGATATTTTTCCAAAATAGTTCTAAAGATGAAATGCAACTTCAAGATCGCCATTAATTAATTTATTGTCTATTTTCAGTTCTACCGACTCATTGTAAGTTTTAAATCTACCAGTCGAAATAGATATTCTGCCCCAAGTAGTATCTATTTTATTTTAAAGTTTACTATTTTATGTTTTATTAAAATTATTAACATATAGAACTTACTCGGATTTTGTAGAATATTTTATTTGTCCTACTCTAAAATATTTAAACCAAAACCAAATTGACTATCTCATTCTAGATCAATCTGTCTAGATAAACTAACCGACAAAACGGTCAGGCAACTTGAATATCATCTAGTAGTTGTCCCCCAAGTAACATATATAAAGTTCAACTTTTATGCTATAACGTAGTAAGTACACTTGTAATTTTTTAGAGTTTACAGATGTTTGACAAGAGGTTATTACCGCATTAAATGTCTGGCCACGAATAACGACATTTCTAACGTCGTGCCCAAGAAAATATAAAAAAAGTTGACCTTTAGTAAACCTAAGTTAGCTACTATTTTATGCATATTATTTACCTAATAAATGAAAAAGTAATCACCATTCAAATTTCATATTCCTTGATAGTATTTACCAATATTGGATGTATGTACAGAGAAATTTTCCGGTTTGAATAACATAACAGAAGTCTGGCTTGCCATACACTCAAAACACTAATCCACAATGCCGACCATTATGGATAGCTAATTTGTAACTAGCTCGCTCCGGACGTCACAGTCACAGAACACGTCTATTCTGGTTGTTGAATAATTAGTAAATAATATTTATTTATGTAAATATTAATATTGTTATAATATTGCGGTGTTTTTAATATCAATATGTTACCGAATTTATTATTATTTAATAAATTCTGTAATATATCGATATTAAAAACACCGCAAAATATTAAGTATTAACCTTCGATCAACTATTCATAGATGTATGCCCGATATTAATAATGAATCTTCAAACTCGAGATTACGTCAATCTTCGATTGTGACATGAGTTTTGATCGAATCCAATCTGCATGCCAATAACCAATCCTAGCAAAGTAAACGACAGATTGTAGGGCGATCTTTCTTCTTTCGTAATAGAGTATACGAAGATAAATACTTAGGTTTAATACTGGATTGCACTATTTCATGGATGCCGCATATTGACAAGATAAAAAAGAAATTAACTTTTCTTACGAGTTTATTACGTGGAATGGCGATGTGTCTACCACGTAAAGTAAAATATAATGTATACAATTCTCTTGTAAACCACACCTAGATTACCTAATAGAGATTTGGGGTGCAGCTGCAAAAACAAACTTAATACCCTTGCAAATAGCGCAAAATAAACTTACAAAGGTTCTGTTCAATTACGACTTCTTAACTTTAACTTATAAAATCTATGGCGAAACTAAGATTATGAAAATTTAGCAAACTTATATTTATAAAACTTGTATACTGATACGTAAGATTCTCAATAAAGATATACATACTCACCTAACATTCACAGAAAAATCTCAAATTAGTAAAATTAGGCTTAGGAACGCTGATCACATTGTACTGCATAGACCAAGAACAAATTACGACAAAAAAAATAATGTTTGAAGGTGCTCAACATTACAATAAATTACCATTAGATAAAAAAGATTCTAAGACGACATTAACATTTAAGAAACTTTTGAAATTCTATATTATAAATAAATATGTGTGTTTGTAGATGTATAATATATACTTATATGTATATAAACATATTTAATATATAATAAACCATACAAACAATATTAAAAAAATAAATAATATATAAATAAATTTTAATCACAAATTACACCGATGCCATATCCAGTTTCGCTTAGTCTAAGGAATCTTTAAAAATATTTTTATGTTCATTTGCGTGCAAACTTTATGTAACTACCTCCAAATCTTTTTTTTTATCTTGATCGTACGTAACTGTCCTTTTTTATGTTTAAACTTTAATTATTCTTATGTAAGTGAATTGTATTATTCTTATAAGAAATAAATGATCTTAAACCTTATCTTTGCCCTCTCGATAGTTCCGTCTTACGGAGATTTTTATGTGATCGACTTCATAACGTATGTGCTAAAGGTATTATTATCAACAAAATCACTTTAATAATATAAAAAAATAATTTCCAAAAAGGTAATAAATATTTAAATCCTAAAATATCAATTAATATTTTGGGATTTAAATATTATAAGAATATTAACTTCTAAATCCGTAAGCGGAGGTACGTCAAATGGGACATTATGTTATTGTCATTATGACTTTTTTTACACGCTTTTATACTATGTTTTGTACTATGTAATAAAAATTAAGAATTTGAATTACACGCACATCTCATTATACATAATAACATGACTATATAATAAAGTGGACATGTTTGAAAATAGTTCATATTTTGGTAAAATTGTTGTAAATTTCCAAAAATACGTCTACTACGAAAGTATACTTTGTTTTATTATGAATGTTTCTAAAGTGTTTTTCTGTGAAATAATTATGTTTTTTTTCAAATTCATAATAATATTAATTTATATGTATTTGATTAATATTATTTTATAAAAGGTTTCATCATTAATCCTTCTGTTAGTTTATTATATTCAGTAAGAATGCGTTTCTGATGAACTAATAAATTCTTTATTTTTTTCCAGTGAAAAAGATAACAAAAACACAACTACCACTAGAAATATCACTCAAAACTTTGTACCTAAAAAGAAATGTGTGGAGAATAAGGCTGATAATAAAGAACAAAAACATTGAAACAAATTAATAAATAAAAAAATATTAATAAAAAGAAAGAAATATAAAAAATGTGTAGGTTACATATAGTCAATAATAAAAGTTTTACATTAAGTACATATTGTGTTCCTTGCACATCCCTTAAACAAAAAGTAGAAGAATAATTTAATAACAATAATATTAAAAATAATTATTAAACAATTAAATACAAATATTTTGTCGTTAGGCCAATACACTACAACCAATCTTGTCGAATATTGGTTGGTCTGAATAAAAGAATGCATGGAGTAATGGATTTTTCTATGAAATAATGGTTGGTATTAAAAATTTGTTTAATTACATTTCTCAATATAATTCATACTACCCCTGTAACGCTTTTAGTATCGTATTGTAGGTTGCACCTTCAACAAATTTAAGTGATACTACATTATCAAGGATAATGAAAAGGGTTTATTCAAGACTCTCCAGCTACAATTAATCGAATCACATAAAATTAAAACGAAACAAATTCATAATATTCATAAAGTTTATAAATGTCTCAAGAAAATAAATCTTCGTTGAAAATGACAACTCCATGACTTTTATATATTCCATTTTCCAACCGAAAATATAAAAATAGAATGAAGAAAAAATACTATTACCATTTTAAGTGTTATTTATCCATAATACAGTTTTTTTTTCCGTCCACGGCGTGCGGTCCCATAATTACACGCTAGTTTAAACTAAACCTTAAGTCACGCTAAAAATATTAGATTTTATTAAATAATTTTATATAATGTCAGTGTGTAATAATATTTTGTATTTTGTTTATGGTGCCATTTTCTTGAGCCGTTTGTATGCAAACTTTAATGTATCTAGTGAATAGTTGATCAAACGTATTAACGAAATTTACAAAGTTTTATCAGAATATCCTCTAGTTTTTCTTAAAATATTTCATAATTACCTAATAGTGGTCTGTAAACGCATAATAACTCGTAATTGTTTTATTGTTTATGTAATGAAAACAAAATATTTATTTAACTGTCTCATGGGAAGACTGTTTTGTTTAGTTGATGGTTATGGTAATTATTATCATTCTAGGTTCAAATTCGACAATCTCTTTAATTGTCAAAAATACATAACGTATCAATATATTAAATAGTAATATATATTTTTTTCAATTTATGTGCAATATAACAAATATATATCAAATGCGTTTGGATTTCAAATGCTTTGAAGGTTTGGATTGAGTTTTTTTTTAATATAACCTGGTCTACAATTAACAATAAATATTAACTATTGTAACAACATTTTTACAGCGAATGCAAAGCACTGCACTACCAACAATTATAAAACTTCTGTATGTGTTTCATCATCCCTTAATTATATATTTTATTAAGTCTTAAATCATCATAGTATATATTTTAAATTCTGTTTAAAGAAGATAATTCCAATTACTAATCCAACATAAAATTTAAATAACAGCACCTGATAATATATTTCTGAATTTCTTTTGTTTTTGAAATGAAAATTATTTTTCTACTTATTATAAAAATAAGACAAAATTACAAAATAAGACAGAATAAATTATTATATAAATACTTTATAACCTACGTTATAATTATTGCAATTAGGACATATGAAAGTAACAGTAACTAACGAGTCACCATCTATCCATTTTTTGAGCACGTGGCTATGTATCTGTTGCCAAAATTTCAAAATCGTTTTAGATGTAAAGCATAATCATATTTGTTGCGGCAACACATTTTTTTTACATAGTTGTATACATTTTTTTTATCAAAATCCTTTCTTATAATTTTATTAACATCGTCTCCCAAATCTCATTTTTCTAGGCACTATCAATTATAATGTATAATTATACTAGCCTTTCTTTTTTCGAATAGTGAGCTAATATTGCCTGGACCTGATTTCGACCAATGTAACTTTTGCTCAACTAATCTCATTCAGACTTTTTCCAGAAAAATATAAAATTTAATTTTAAAAACTAACTTTAACTAAAAATTTTTTTTGAATTAGAGCCTATTTCTATCCAAACATTACTCTAACAATTTTGTTACTTTTTCTTAGTAAAATAAAAAAAAACGGGCATCTCTTCAATTCCATCAACATATACCAAAAAACAGTATAGTAATGTCTGCTTCTTTCTGACTTTAAATGTTTTCTTGTACGAAATATATTTAGCGAAACACTTGCCTAACTAACCCTATTTAATTTACTTTGCTTTTCCCTACTACAATAAACGTATGAATACTTTTTTTTTCTAATGTCAATTACTGATTCTTTACGATCTTTTACTTCTCAATTCACCCATTAGAAGTCGTGGTGAATTCTTGCTCTTACTGTCGAGGTTGGTGCACAAACATGGCAATGCTTTTCTCTCTTTTACGCCCCAGTACCTATCAGTAGCATCAGTTTATCTATTTATATATCAATCATACGTGTCTTGTCCCAAAAAAGATTTGGTGAAAAGGTTGAATTCATTTCTTTACTAATATTATCTCTATCACTCTACTTTAAATAAATGTCAATATTTTGCCGTCAAGCAAAATATGACATAGACAGGCGTAGCCTGCAAATTACCCTTGTTTTCATGGAAAAAATGAATAAAATTTTATACTTATGCACCGATTAAAATAAAAAAGACAAAAACTAAAGGATGTTTACCACAATCTAATATTAAAAAAAAACATTTAAACCGGTTTAACCGCTTCAGTGATTATAGCGTAAACAATTTCAAATTTGTTATTCATATATGTATTTCCGGAGCTATGCGAAAGCAAAGTTCCACTATTTCAACATTAATTTACCAAGCTCACTCATTGATAATCAAAATACGAGAGTGATCCGAAAATTTTCGACCTAACAATGACACAAGATCTTCTGATTTTTTTATTGTTATTTAACAAAGTCTCCGGGTAATTCTACACACTTCTAGTTATGCTCCCATCTTTGTAACTATTAACCCGTCCTAACTACTAATACTCGACATTTTTCTCTGCAAAATAATGGTTCATGAAGTGATTACTTCTTCATTTAACGAAAATCTTTCTCCTACGAGTGCAACTTTTAGATGAGGGAACAAAATGAAGTCGCGGATTGTTAAACAGTTCTAACCATAATCCGTAAATTTCTATTCGTAATTTTTCAAATTGCGCCAAAATGTTCATTTCGAACACGTTTATGGTTTAACGTAAGCAAACGCGGCACTCGACGCGCAGACAGCTTTCAGCAGCAATGTCAAATACGTTCCTTTGACATACGCCACGAATCTGTAGAACGGCCTATTACGGTCGGCAGTATTTCCAGGACGACATTCAGCCTTCCAAAAGCGCGTCTACTTCCACCCTAAAGGCAGGCTACGCCGGGTGCGTAGCCTGCCTTTAGGGTTTACCTCCCTTGATGTTACAGAGGGCGGGAGCGGCGGTTATCACTCACCATCAGCCTTTTCTTTGTTTGCCTTTTCTTTTCCATAAAAAAAAAGTTCATAACCTTTATTATCTCTCACTTGACTTCGTCGGTCGTCTCGCAGCAAGCACCATTTGGTAAACTTTGAGAATGTTTTCGTCAATTTTTTGGACGTCTCTTCGTTTTGATTTTTTCTCTCTTATCTTTTATTTCCGAAGGCGTATTACGTTTCTAAACCAAATCTCTTATGACAGCTCAATACTCAATTTTGTCCATTTTTAGAAAAAAAAAATCACATTGACTCACTCAAACGACTGTTATATAAAAACTGTCCAAAATGGCTGAAACTTTGATGAGTAACTGTCAATAGATAACAAACGAAATTCAGTAGCTTTTATATACGAGTACTGCCATCTTCAGGTAGACTTCAGGAGACCTAGAGAGCTAAAATTTTATACAGTGGTAGGTTTTTAATGCCTGTCCTGTCTGACTAAGCATATGCTCTAAATAAGTTGACGCGTTAGTATATTACTCACAAGTTTAGTACGTGGTTACTTACAAAATGAATGTAGAACCTAAATAAAGATAACGTTCATTAAATTATAGAAAAACAGATTAAGAGAAATGTATATGAAACCTTACGAAGTCATAGCAACGACTCAGGGTTTATTCTATGACGTCAGAGAATTGCAAGAATCTTAGAGCTCTAATTTTATTATAGACGAGGAGAAAAATTAAATGAAATTTTCGGAGATCTTTTTTTACTATCTTTTACTAAAAAACTGATTAATAAATATTTCCGAATTATTTAGATGCTTTATTTGTATAACATGTATTTTGACAAATATAATTTATGCGGCACTTATTATGTAAAAGGCATATCGTGGCGCAGTGGGCACAAACAGAGTGCAGAGTAATTGTTAAATATTGGTCGTGGGTTCGACCCCCACACATGAAGAAGTAAAAAAAATAACATTTTCAAAGATTTTTTTAATATTTTCATTTCTTCGCTCTAATAACAAGCAAGACGCGGCGTTGAGTGCCGCCACGCAACAGGCAATGCCTCAAATTCGGTGAAAATTGAGGAACAGAATGGAATGTCCCAATACTAGGTTCCCAAGTCCCCAGGCGATACAACATAAAGCTAAATGAAAGAAAAAGTTGCGTTTATTTTAGATTTGTACACACTTTATTCCGAAAAAGGTACTTCCTATGAAGATGAAGCTGTAAAAATTGGCAGACAAAAGTTACTGTCAATACATATGTCTTACCATTGCGCCTTGCCATACAAACGCCGGAAATAAAAATAATTAGTTTTCCCTAGTGAGCATCGAATTTATTTAGACAATGGGCCCAACTATTGTCTAAATAAACAGTAAATCTTATCAGTTCGTTTTATGGAGTAATTTGTTTCTTTTTTTAATGTTTAGACACTAATTAATAGTAATACAAAAAAAAATACCTTTAGTGTTTTATTTCTAGTTCGTGTAATGTACACACACTATGAATTGGATTAATTTTGTATAATACATCTTTATAAAGTGAATAACATAAAAATAAATTCACCACTACAGATTTAAATTCATAATAATCAAATATCTCCACGTAAATAAGTGACTAACTTGTTATAAAGTAATGTACCAGTATTTATTTCTTCCATAACGACAGTTTCTATAGAAGACAATTTTATTTAGGCGCGGTATGAAAAAAATATGAGAGTGAAATTTTAATAGCCGTAACAGACGGCTGAACCGAACCTCGGCTTTGGTTCGCCATCCAACCATGTTCGATCGTGTGGAGCATGGTGCGCCTAGAAAACATGGTTCGATGGCGAACCAAGGTTGAGGTTCGGTCGTATGTTACGCCTATAAGATTTATTTAAGTTTTGCAGCGGTAACAGTCCTGTGAAGTTACAACGGTCGCCTTTATTCATCCTTTTCATATTTATCACAGTCATATAGTACATGCTTCTAGTGTCTATATTCACACACGTGTTTTAGTTTCATATAAGTGCGATTTTTTTTTTTCCAGCTTCACGCTGTATCCCGCACTAGGCAGGGTAGGCAGAGAGAAAGGAAGTGAAACCTAGTATTATGACACTCCGTTTCACTTCCGTTCCCCACTTTCCGCCGAAATTAAGGCATTGCCTGTTGAGTGGCGGAACTCAACGTCTCGCTTTGCCTTTGTTACCAGAGCGAAGAAATGAAAACATTAAATATTAAAGTTGAACCCACAACCTATCATTTACAGTCACACGCTGGTGCCGCTGCGCCACGACAACCCGTATATATAAAATTAAAAACGATTGTTTAATGATGCCAAGGAAGTGTACCTTCTCACGCGCATACATAAGTACGCATGCGCATAAGTACACGCGTTTCATGTTTTTTTTAATGGAAACGATAAGGCAATCGAGCTTGCGGGGGACACCTCATTATATGTTATCGTCGCCGCCCTCGTGCTTGTGTAAGATTAGGTTAGCTACAGGTAAATTGCTGTTGGTTCGAGAGTAGCCCTGTTGGTCACTTCGTTTTTTAAGCTTGATGATAGAAATATAAACCTAGAAAAAATGTCTGATGTTAGAAAAATCCATATATGTACATAAAATTTTTTAATATGTAGGTAGACCTAATAATTTTATAGACGTAATCGCTGTTTGTTGTAGATATTTCTGCTTTCAAAAGGTTATGTAACTGTCATGGCGGACTTGAATTTATGACTCAAAATAGAACAAAAGCTTGAAATCTGGTTAGCTATAAACAAATTTAAAATAAAAAAAAAACATCTGTCGGGATCTATTCTTCAACCAAGTAAATAAGTTTAATTTTGTTTATTTTTTATTAAAAAAAATCCTATTTTTTTTTTAATAGAATTTTTTTATTTCATTTATGTCGACTGTAGGAATGTAATAATAATATGTAGACTAACGAAATAATTAAATATACTTATTATAAATATATAAATATTTTAACAATCATTATTGCTTTTTACTAAAAGCAATAATGATTGTTAAAATAACTTTAAATGATTACATATTCACAATAGAATATTTAAAGTTAGAAAAATGATTGTTGCATTGTATGCTGTTAATTAAGTTATGTATTTGAAATATATCCAAATTAATAGCATACTGGCGACGGATACATAAAACACCTGCCTTTGAAAGAAGTAGTACAGTTTGAAAACGAGGTTCAACAAATAATAAGTACGTACATTTGCTTTGCTGGTATGGCCGATGAGCATGTAAAAATTCCTCTTTTCGCTTCTCCGGTCGTGTTACATTAGCACCCCAGTGTATTCAGAAAGTGAAAAAGCAAGCGATATTTGTAAATTTTCTTATTGTGTTATTTTTATTAGTATTACGGTGGTAAAAATCATGATATACCTTTTTGAATTGCTTATGTGAACTTTTAATTTTGTAGTATTCGAATAAACTATTTTGGTTACAAAATATAATGACGATGTACAGCTGCCAATGTTGAACTTTTTAACGTCACCTATCTAAGAACATTTGTGCCGCTAAGACGAATCGACAACTCTCCAGCCTAAAATTTAACTATCTATATGTTGACATTCTGTAGAGATAAAATAATAAATAAAAATACTTTTTTTTGAAAACATTTTTTTTTATTTTGCATTTTATTCTGCAAATTTGCAGCCTTTTTATTTATTTTGTTCCATTTTCATTGAATTGTACAAATAATCACATTCTGCTATTTTGTCGCTGCGGGCATTTTTGTTAACATTAACCAAAATGGCAGGATTAACAACAATATCAGTTATACATGGCGCAGGGGCACAGCGTGTCACTGTAAACTGGTAACAAGGCAAAACACGGCGTTGAGTTATGGCACTCAACACGCAATGTCTCAAATTTGGCGAAAAGTGGGAAACGAATAATACTTATTTAATAATTGTTTGCTGTTGTACACTAGTTAAACTATAAAACTATAAAATATATAAATATTAAAATTTCGTGAGTGTGTGATAACCTCGAAGGTGTTACTATACATGCACTACCGTTCAAAAGTTTGAGACCACTAATAAAAACTTTTGTTATCAGTAAATATTTTAGAAAATATTTGTGATAAATAGTAATCTGCACACCTGCATATTCTATTATTCATTTAGGTTGCCTAAAATCTTATTCTTTTGTATAAAAGCCAAGGAAAGGGCAATAAATAAACAGGCAATGTATCCAAACATCAATGTCAGCTGCGGAAGCGGTAGGCCGACAGATCAATTGTCATAAAATTATTACCTCATTACCGCAGCTGGTGCTTCTATTTTTCTTACATCAACTTCCAATACAATTGTTGTAAATTCTCAAAATATGTTTGTTTATTATTTTAACTTTGCATTTGTCTGATCATTTACGAATATCCACAGTTAGTCTTATTTTGTGGTTCTAAATTCAAATTCAATATATTCTTTATTCAAATAGGCTTTAGCAAGTACTTTCGTATCGTCACGAACATAAAATTACCACCGGCTCGGAATGCGGTTCTTCTGAAAAGAGCCGGCAAGAAGCTCAACAGTTGCTCTTTTAAAGTTATAGTTTCATTGTTTAATACAATGATGACTATCCTGCATGAAATTCAAATGACCTTAATTAAATACATTTTTATCATTCAAATATTCTTGGACAGTGTAGTACGCTTCCTTTATTAACATTCCTTTAACATTTACGTTGTTCTCCACAAGGAAGGCAAATCTGAACGTCAGATAGCGAGTCAATTCAAGTTTTTGAAGACTTGTGTTCATTGCACTATTGTGCGCTACAAGCAAACCGGCAGTAATCAAAATCGTCCGCGCTCTGAGAGACCCAAAGGCGACAACGTCTAGTGAAGATAAATATTGTGGTGCCGTTGTCTAGGCCCTGAAAACAATCGTATCTGAATGGCTTAGATGTTAGATATTATAGTGGAACTATGTAAAATACCTTAAAGTTTTAAAATTAAAGAGCTGTTCACAATTTCTTTAAAGATGATAGTAATAGAATTAATAGAATAATTCTATTACTGTCATCTTCAAAAAAAATTATATGAATATTTAAATGTATAGTATTTCATAATTAATATTATAATAATAAGACTATGTTGATCTCAGTAAGTACAACATATTTCTAGCACTTAAGGTTTATTTTTTGATATGAATGTTTAAAAAAAGTTATGTTTTCTGTTATTTTTTTATAAGCAAAATTAATTAATTGCTGATGCAAAAATATTTCCTTAAAATAATAAATGAGTGATTAATGTAAAATAACTTTTTTTTTCAAATACAACAGTCCCCTGATGTCCGAAACATTCCCCTGTCATGATTTTTTGGAAAATCGTTAATAACTCGAAAAATATGTATAATTTTAGTGGGCCGCCTTATTACTAATATATATATATATATATATATATATATATATATATATATATATATATATATAATATATATATATATATATATCTATATATATATAATATATATATATATATATATATATATATATATATATATATATATATATATATATACATATATATACACATATATATATATATATATATATATATATATATATATATATATATATATATATATATATATATATATATATATATATATATATATATATATATATATATACAATATATATATATATATATATATATATATATATATATATATATATATATATATATATATATATATATATATATATATATATATATATATATATATACATATATATATATATATATATATAATATATATATATATATATATATATATATATATATATATATATATATATATATATATATATATATATATATATATATATATATATATATATATTGTTTTTGGGGTTGATAATTTGTACGAGACTTCGTCATTATAAATCTCGTACGTCACAAAAATAATCTCTATGCATAATCTCAAATTTTGCATAGATATTATTTTTCGTAACTGAGATGGGATTTTGTAAAATTCAACCCTAAGGGGCTGTTTTTAGGTTGATAGTTCTTAAGAAACTTCGTTAATACGAGTGCTGGGAGACAGAAATTTTGCACAGAGATGTTATGATAATTAATGCAAAAATTACTATGTATGCTGCACAACAAGCATTTAATCTATATCTTCATCGATTGTTATAATAAAATAGACGTTCACAGTTCACTGCAATAATTTCATAATTAAATAAGATATGTTTGTCTTTTGGACCTGTTTTCTTGTGAATGATAAAAACACATAAAGTCCTCGAAGTCGATATATCGAACTTGGTGCGACCGCACCACCTAAACGTGCAGCCTACGAAGTAGATGATCGCACCGTACTCTGTTCAGTACTAAAATCCCCTTAACTACAAATTTTGTATTTTTATTAAATTTCAACAAGTCACTGACATTAAGTAGAATTTAAACTTTTTATTATTCGTTTTCATATTCAAAATTACAATAACAAATATTATACTTTTTTTATTCAGTCAGATAATATTAATTTAAAGGGTTCCACGTATAATGTCTTTGTCAAAAGTTACATGCTCTTTAAATTTAAATTGCTTACTTAAGAAGGAAATGAATAACGTAGATTATATTTATGTTCATCAGTGTATTTATTTTAAAATATTTAATATTTAAACATTAAATATTTAAATTGAAAATTTCTTCGCTCTGGTAATAAGGCAAAGCGCGGCGTTGAGTTCCGCTACTCAACACGCAATGCCTCAAATTTGGCGGAAAGTTTGGAACGGAAGTGGAACGGAGTGTCCTGACACTAGGTTCTCGGGTTTCCTCTGACTACCCTGCCACGTGCGGGATACAGCGTGAAGCTAAAAAAAAAGTGTATTTATTTTATAACTTAAAATATTCTGGACATTTAGGTTACGGAGCGTAGAATGAAATGTCGTTACTGAAAGAAAAAACAATGCGGCACAGCGCGCGCACAGCATTTGTTACTTATGTAACAACTTTATTTAGTTCACCACCAGATGTCATACTTCTCAAAAACTTTTAATTATATAAAATCAAAATAGATGCGTTCGAGTATCGATAGCTAAAAGTTAATTATACTGATAATGCATTTTTTTTGTAAATCTTTAAACGAAATTTAAAACCCCTAAATATTTTTTCCCCTCTGTAAAACCTCAGTGATTTTTTCTCCCTAAATTTAGAGGGAATACTCCTAAGTTGGCTACACTGACGTGAAACACGTCGCTTTTCTATCAAAACAGACTAAAATCTGATTAGTGCTACAAAATTATTACCAACAAAAATCTTTAATACGTTAAAGGTTGTGCGCTGTATTCCACAAACGATACATCTCCAAAAAAGTTCACTCCAAACATTTTTTTTTTATTTGAAAAAAATGTACCGCTTACGGTGATCTAATACCAACTAAACCAAGAAATGGCTCGGTGTGCTAACCACACGATCGAGTCGGTCTTTGGCCGCACAGCCACCAATGTGTGCAACAGCTCCGAACCAGCATTAGCGGTATTAATAATAATGTCCGGCGCATCGTGCGTGTACCACTTGTGTCCTTGCGCCACAAAATCGAATTTAGTTAGTTCGGAGACGGACCGCGTTCGTGGTGCTGCCGTATCTAGGTTCGATTTTCTGTTTATACTTTTAATACTAATTATCAGGATACAATGTCCATATGTTACATGTTACTATCTTAAGTATGAAAATTATACAAAAATAATTGTTAATACAACTTAAATCATTGTAAGTATCCCAAATGGATATTTAAAATAAAAATCGTAATAGGTTTCGTGGATTTTTAGTTCTCACAAGTTGTCTCTCTTTTTAAGGATTGCCAACACCCAACTGCACAAACAGCGAATTCAAATTTAGCATTGATTTTGTGGCACTCATTTTGACTGTCACACACTGTCACACACTGTCATACACGGTCTCTGTATATGTATTATATGTAATATACGTAATATATGTAACAAACATTGCATATTCTATTTAGACAAATAATTAAATAGAGTTGAAAGAAAAAAAGTTATAATACAAGTAATTCCGAGCGTTGCCAAAATTATAATCAAAATCAAAGTATTCTTTGTTCAATTAGGCCATTACGAGCACTTTTCTATAGTCAAGTTACATAGAAATTTCTGTAGTGTCAATTCTACAGGAAGCTGAATTCCAAAAAAATGGAATCCCACGCACTCTTATCATGATAAGAGCCTTGAATTGAAGTAAAATAGAATTAGGCTTTGCCTAATAATATATTTTTCACTTTCACTTTAATTTGTAAATAAGTAATTTTGGATATTTTTGCAAACAATCAATATATTATTATAGATGTACTTTGATGCAACCGTATAAATATCCGTTTATTTTAATTTCTCTCAGGAGTTACCGAACTCTGATACTGTAAATGTAGCGAATTGCTCTTTTTTCATTTACGAATATAGATTCTATATCTGCAGCATTACCCCAAAGTAATATTCCATAAGACATTATGCTGTGAAAATAACTAGCCTAGCCACCAGGGGACTAGCCACTAGCCGAGCAGTATCAATATTCATAATAATAATTAGTTCTAACACACACTTCGGATATTTTTTTTACCACCTCTTGGTATTTATGTAGTCCAATTTTCTATTTAATGGAGCACATCATCATGCAACATGAAACCAAAACAAATTTTTGAAGTTGTAGTTTTTTTATTTTTGAGTGACAAAGTGTAAAAATGGACTTAAATAATTTCGAGCCATCCTTATTTTTCTTCTTTTTCTATTGATACCAAAAAGAGGTTTAAAAATCTTTCGTAAATACAATTTAACTTAATGTCCATCTTGATCTGAATCATCCATCGTCACTGTTGAATTTGGCTTAGTACATCAAGACTATTTCAGACAGTACTAATAAAAAATTAAAAATGCAAAGTAATAATGAGTCGCTAGTTTAAAATAAATTTATTCTCAATAAACTAATAAAATTTAAATACCTACTAAAGTAATGAATTTTAAATTTGTTTCAATTTTATTTAACGTAAAAAAATGTCATTACCAATAAATGATAATTTATATATTTTTTTTATTTAGACCCGTAAAATAATATTAAAAAAGTGAAAAATAACAATTCATAAAGTTAATTCAAATTTACAAAATACGCTACCATTGGCCAAACCAAAGGTGACGTCTTGAACACAAATTTATGTAAAACATATCCAGATATATTTTAAATTGTGTAATATATATACAATTCAAAGTATATCTGGAAAGAACTGAAACTTTTTTTCAAAATAACATTAAATTAGCGACCAAAAATTAATACATTTTCAGATTTTAGTATCGTAAAAGTAGTCTAGTTAGCTCAGTGAAACATGACGAGATCTTTTTTTATTTTATTTTTATTTTAGATAAATATGTTATATTTAAATAATTCCGATATACATAAGGTTTTTTTAATATAGTGATGTAGCTAGATATTTGAGTATTTATTTATCTTACTTTAATCAGTATTCAATTCATTTACACTTCTTTTGTTTTTTTTTGGAAAATTTTCTACAAGCTCCACAAAAACAATATTACTAGTATTTATGATATTCATAACGTAATATCTGTAATACTATACATTCAGTTAATCATAAAGTTTTTTATTTAAACAATCAATAAAATAGTGTAGTGATATGCACATACATATATAATAGACGATTAATTGAAAAAAATGACGAAATTTTCTTGCATAAATTATTTCTATAGTATCATCATTTTGCACCACTGCTTTGTTAATTTCGCATCGCTGGGAATACGAAAACCTTTATCGTGTATATTTCTATTAGTGTGTCTTTCTGATTCCAATAAAATATTTGTAAAAAGATTATTTTTTTATTAAATATGTCTCGATAAGTACCACGTATCTAACCGTATTGTGGATCTTTGACGTCATTCACTAGCGCCACAACTTTGGCGTTCGTGTGCGTCAAACTTTTTCAACATTCTAAATTTCAATTTAGAAACTAATTTGTATGTTTTGAATTGTTATCACGCACATTCCCTGCTGCTTCTATCTTATCCACGAAGAAGTTTAATAAATTACGCCTTTTATTGATTCGATTGACCCGGAATGTTCGAGGAGGATATGGGCTGTACCTAATATAGAGGCAAAATATAACTTTATATTCAATAGCTACCCCCCACATATTGATATGTGGGGGTAGCTATTATCTGTAACAAGAAAGTTGACAGAGCTGCCAAGCAATGTATATTGATAATAGTATTTCACACAGTTGTATTTCTTAATATACTGATATAATAACATCAAAAGAAATTATGAAAGCAAATTACTAAAAACATAATAAAATTATAATTATTTTTTGTCTGTACATGGAGGGTTTACAACAAAAACTTTAAATAGGAGCATTTATAGTTTTTCTAGCGATAGCTTTTATTTTTTTGTGCGATCAAAATAACAACCCATTTGGGTTGTTATTTGATCGCACAAAAATTGATGATGATTTTTAAATGTTTGTATGTTAGCCTGTTTATGGGTTAATCTGTTAATCTCTGTACGTTAGTACATGCTAATACTAGAAATTTGAATACAGCTCTATCTATTTAAAGGCAGTTTTAAGGAATGTATTTTAAAGAGAGGGGTGTTATAAGTTTTGTGTCCATCTTTGTTACTGTTCTGAATTAATAAACCGATTTGAAGCAAAACTAATTGCTTAAGAGCTGCAAGGAACGTAGCGCAATACCGCTTTCTTTAGCTATTATATATTTACTTACACTTTAATTATAATTACTATTAGTTTGTGTCCCTATTTGAGAAGAATACCTCTGGATAGACTATAAAATATGAGGGGAGGTCCAAAAGTTCGTGGAATGGAGGGGATGGAGTGGGGATACGGGCGTTCTCTTAATGACATACTAGTTGGGGACTCATTATGGGTATATAAATATAATTTCAACCCTGTTTTTTCACCCATCCAAGTACTGACCGCGCCCGACGTTGTTTAACTTCGGTGATCGGAAGAGAACCGGTGTGTTCAACGTGACATGGACGTAAGCAAAAAAATTACCAGTCCACACCGATGTCGCTTACGGCTCCACATTATATTCCATCCTATATGCGCTCTACAGCGACACTCCGTGAACAGAGAGTACAACTTGCGATGTATCCCGAGGACACCGCTCTTAACACCACAGACCGCTTCGCCTGGATACTGGCCGAAAGACTGCAACAAGTTGCCGACGCCCTAGGCGATAGGTTTAACAAGTGGCGATTTGAGGTCAATCCAGAGAAAAGCGTAGTAGCCGTGCTCTTTCCCTATAAGCGTTACGAGACTGTCTCGACTATTTTCTTACAAAATAAACCGATCCCCTGGAAGCACCAAGTCAAATACTTAGCGTCGTACTAGATTCGAAACTCTCCTCCCGGCCGCACATCACGCATGTTAAAAACAAAGCAACATTCGTCATGAATAGGTTTGCAAGCAGAGTAAAATCGCACTTCGAAACAAGCTGACATTGTACTAAACTTCAAATCTTCACTTCAACATCATGTCCTATGTTTTTGTTGCGTTCGCGCACACCAAGATAGACCTCCTTCAGGGGGTACAAAACAAATTCCTCCACATGGCATCCGGATGCCCCTGGTACGTACGCAACGTGGACCTATACAAAGATTTTTATTAGAGTCGCTCAAGGAATTTTGCAAAGGCCTCCAAACAAACAAGGAAAGAATGGCCAAACCATTTTAAATGAAATGCAAGCCGTTTATGTAAAGGTAAATCCATGATTTATAAGTGGCATGGTCTTTTTAAACATGGTCGAGAGTCGATCGAAGAAACCTCACTCTGGACGGCCTGTTGACGCCACTTCATCAGACATCATCGAAAATGTGGAAATACTTGTACTGGAGAAGACCCGTTTGAAGAAAAAACTGTTATTTGCATTAGTTGTAGTATCAGATACCACCATTCTGCGGATCCTACGTGATCGTATCTAGTCATGGCAAAGGTCAGTGCATGATGGTTATCAAGAATGCTCACACCGCTTCAGAAACAGCAGCTCGTCGATGCTTCAGGGCAAGTTTTGGAGATGTGTGGATATGATCCGGCAGAGGTTATGGAAAGGATTGTTACTAGAGATGAAAGATGAGGCCATCACTTTAAGCCAGAGCCAAAACAGGATTCCATGCAATGGCATAAAAAGGGCACACCACCACCAAATAAATTTAATTTAGAAAGCAGAAAAAACAAACATTATTTCGACGGTTTAGTAAAATTAATTATCATATATCCAATAAATGTATTCAGCTTAAAGGTTATTATATTGAAAAGGAAAAATAGATTTGTTTCATTTAACTTAGAACCCTTTCATTTGACGTACTTTTGGACCTTCCCTGAATCTTTTAGTACATGATAGGATCCTAGATAGGTTAGGTTAGGCACTAACTTTTAATATGTTAAAAGTTAGTGTAAATCCTATCATGTACTAAAAGATTCAGGGAAGGTCCAAAAGTTCGTCAAATGAAAGGGTTCCAAGTTGAATGAACTACCAGAACCTAAAATTTCAAATTTATGCGAAAGAAAAGTTTCTCTATTTGGACACTGATTCACACCCTCACTCATTTATTCATGAATAAATAATCAAAAAAGAACTGATACTTCCCTTAGACCTAGAGCGCTGATACATCGTATGAGAGTTACGCTTTAATGTACATTTGTAACGATTTCATCAAATAACAATGTCGAACGGTATACACATTGAAGAGCCTGTGGTAGAGTATGTCGCTATAATAAATAATATTTAAAAAGTATAAGCCAATTTACTTTACTATTTTTATTTGCCCTTTTAATATTATTTCTTTTGTAATACGGTTGCCTGGCAGGGATCGTTACGTAAGCGATAAGGTCGCCTGTTGTACATTTTGGGTGTACAATAAAGAGTATTTATTATTAATATTATTATTACTTGTGGTTGTGTGTGTCCTTCGAGACACACTTTTTTATGAAACTATGAATAAATTTCTTAATAAATATTTTTTTAAAGTCTGATTACAACGCTATATTGTAAATTAATTTATTATAATATGTAAAAAGATTTAAGACTTACTACTAAGGGTGTGCGAATACCAATCGAATCGAATCGAATAGAACTATTCGGTTCGAAATTCGAATCGAATAATCCGTTATTTTGTAAGTACAAACTTTTTTTTAGAGGCCTGTCGTGGCGATGCGGCACAAGCGTGTGACTGTAACCGACAGGTTCTGGGTTATATCCCCAGTCGAGGAAATGAAATATTTAATATCTTCAATTTAAATATTTAATGTTACACTTCTTCATTCTGGTAATAAGGCAAAGCGCAGCGTTTAGTTCCGCCACTCACGCAATGCTTGCAATGCAATGCTCAAATTCGGCGGAAAGTGGAGAACGAAAGTGGAACGGAGTGTCTTAACACTAGGGTCATCCTGCCTACCCTGCCTCGTGCGGGATACAGCGTGAAGCTAAAAAAAACATACTTTTTTTACCAAACATACTTTTTTGATTCATGCTAAGGTATTAAGGTACTTCATATCAATGAAGCTAATTTTCAATTAGGTACTGTGACTATAATTGATCAGTTAAAAAGTAAAATACTATCAGTGCAAAAAAACTACATGTGAACAATTTTGTGTTTGTTTTGTGTTAGTTGTGTGGTTAATTATATTCAGGTATGTCAATTACGCCAAGAAAACAAATAATGTTTATAAATAGAGAATATTCGTTTGTCCTATAATTAATGATAATGATTAAACGATTTTAATAATTCGCTCATCTAACCTATTTTTTATAATCTATATTATATAATATTCATAAAATATGCACACAACACGTTATGTTAGTAATAAGTAATATTTTACATATGTGTTACTTTATAATCTAATTTTGTTACGTCTACGCCTGATATTAAGTAGGGACAAGAAAAAAAGTTGTGGGATGCGGAGCTGTCGTATAAAGTTCGATTTCTAATTGTTCTCCAGTTGAAAATATCTTCTACCTATATTTAAATAAAGTAAAATTGTAAATGGTAGATTTATTTATAATTTTTTATATTTTATATTACAAATGAAAATAATTTCAGTTGTTTAAAAAGTATCCAAAATGTATAGGGTGACGAACACCAAGTTTGAATTTGTAGAAATTCGAAAAGTTTCTAAATAATTGACGAATAGTTCGAATATTCAGGAATCATTTGTCAATTTGCGAATTATTTGTAGAATTTCGAATTATTCACAAACCAACGAATTATTAGATAATTTTTGAATTCGAATTATTAAATTTTAGTAAATTCTAATTATTCGCACACCCCTACTTCCTACATAAGACTTATTGCATATGTTTATTTTGTTTTAGCGGAGAAGAGAGTGCGGGTAACGCTTGCGCGATGGCTGCGTCTGCTGCAGCACCGGCTACGTGGAGAGGTACCAACGACAGTGCTACCGATTTCTGCCGTCGTGGTAACACACCTGCGGCATATGGCAGGTACCAGAGGAACAACTCTACTGCACCATACGCTACGTCTCCTTCAAATGTTGAAAGGTTTAATATACAACAATGTGATGATCGATAACTGTTGCCATTTGCGGGCAGGAACACACTATGAAAAATATACAAATTTTATAATCTCAAAAATTAGTTAACATGATCGCTATAAATTGAATCTCTTAATAATAATGAGTTTGCAGTTATGCAATTATTAAACACTTTTTGTATATCATATATAAACAGCGGTTCTTCAGTTTTTTTCTTAATGAAAACTTTTTTATTTATAATGCATTTTTATTACAAAAAGAAGGGTTTTAACTAAATTGTGAAATGGAAAATGAAACAGCTATTACGTCTACAATATTAAAAAATGAGTATCACTAAAAAGTCTTTTGAAATACGGAGTGAACAATGTTATTCTGAACATGTTTTTTGAATCGCCGTGCAATATATTTCAAGATTTCTTAAGATCATCTATAAATATTGAGTAGTTATCATTGAGGCCAACTGTTTTGCTTCTGTAAATTGTTCTTAATTGTCACTTGTAAATTATTTTAACCTAGTCTTTATTTTTCAATAAAATGAGAAAAGGAAACAAAAATTTTTGAGAAAGGTGATTTTACTTGAAGTAGATTGAAGCTAAAACAAATTTCTTAAAATGTGGCCACGAGATAAAATCATACTTGAGAGACATGCAACAGACAATGTTTTAAAATAGTGAATTTCGTAGGACGACACCTCACCACCGGTGGTACGCGGGCGCCGGCGGAGTGGCAGCGGGAGCGGGCGCGGAGAGCGCACCAAGCACGCCAGGCGGGGGCACGGAGCGGCGGCGGCGGTTGTCGGGCTCTGGCTCGTCGCGCTCCGAGTCCACCTCGCCGGAGCCCAGCGACACGTCGCGTGCCTCCACGCCTGCTGCGCACCATGCGCATCACCACCCGGCGAGGCGGACCCCGCCACCGCTCACGCATCAGGTATGTTTTAGGAATATTTTTATTTAATAAAAAAAAGACTATAAACTTGTGTAATATTGACAAACCTAATACGAAATCGTGTTTATTTCCAGTGGCCGTCGACGGCAAATGGAAGGCCTTTGGCAATCTGCGTAAGGAATTTGCCGACAAGATCGACCGACAGTTCACTAAAAGATGGTCTTTATCACGAATATAAGAAACATGGGAAGGTAGTGTGGGTGAAGGTGGTCGGTCAGAATGCTGATCGATATGCGGTCGTCCGTTTCAAGAAGCCGTCCGACGTAGAAAAGGCACTAGAAGTGTCTCAAGATAAGCTTTTTTTTGGTTGCAAGATCTCAGTGGCACCCCACCAAAGTTGCGACGATGATGCGGAGTCGGCGAAACCCTATGAGACTGATATCGATGAATACCATCCGAAGGTTGGTAGAAGAACCATATTGATAGTACGTTAGATTTAAATAAACTTAAAATACTATATTTAAAAATAAAGACATATCAAATATTAGGATATTAGGTCCTTACATATGAAATTGGTGTTTGGTACGGGTGTAATTAGGCGTTCATTCTTTTTTATCCACTCTTGCCATTAAATATGTTAATTAATCCCATTACTAATAAACCGTTTGGACGGTTTGGACTGTCCCATCGGAGTTGGTTTTGTTTTCGTGCAAAAAGTTATCCAAATTAAAAAAAAAGGTAATCTGAGTAGGATCCGGAGAGTACGGCGGATGAATCTGTGGTGGTGTGGTGTCTAGCGTTGTCGTGAAGCAGTAGTGGCGTAGAGCGATTGACCAGTCTCGGTCGAACCGTTTCCATTTCAAGTTTTCTATTTTGTAATCCGAGTGACGCAAACAGAAAACAAAGTATATAGCAATATCGGTTAACGAAACACAAATACGTAGAAAATATACAAATACAATAGTTGGATTAATTTGAATTTGGCATTCCTTAACAAAGAGGAGAATTATGTGATTAAAGTGGCAGTACGACAAAACGGCAATTTAATATGTAAGAACCGAATATATAAATGTTTAGTAGTCTTTTTTTTATCAAATAAATAGCGGGTAAAGGATTTTAATAAATTTTAGTAACTTCATTTAACATTTACTTTCTATAGTCTTATATTTCATATTACATACTTACATATTATTGTGGTGTGTATGTGATGTACGTTATATATTTGTAACATAATATAATGGACTGATAAACGGACCTCGAAACAAGATTGTCGTCTCATCAAACAACAACATTACATTACATTAGGAAACAATAATATTTTTTTTTAAAAACGTACAAAATTTTTAACTTAGTGGGATTAGCACCCGCGCCTCTTTGGAAACCATCCAAATGCTCTGACCAACTAATACGTTCTTTGTAGTTACGTAGAAATTCTTATATGTCTGTTACAACTTATTTATCAACAAATTTTTGCTACCCAACGATGTTGAGGCCTGTCGGGACAATGCCAATTATCTGTGTATTTGATATTTTAAATAATGCACAGTATGTTTTTACTAGATGCAGATCTACAACAGATGCGGGAGTTGACCTCCTTAATTAAATTTGTAACACTTAGGAAAACTCACAAAATACGGTCGGAGTGTTTTGTGATCTGTCCAAGGCTTTTGACAGCGTAGACCACGATACGTTATTACGTAAACTTAACCATTATGAAGTCGAAAGGCAGAGCTCGAGATCTCATTGTTTCGTACCTGAGTAATAGGTTTCGTACCTGAGTAATAGGTTAATTACTTAAAAAAAGTGATAGACATGAAATCAATACAAGAAAAAACAAGCTAATCACTTCTAGTTTTGGTCTTCAAAAGTTAGTAGGTCTTTATAGGACATAGTTCAATTATGTATAGCAAAATTCCACAAATGATTTTAGATATGCCACTTCAAAAATTTAATGTTAAAAATGTATTGTTGGGCGAAGCATATTATTCAATTCAAGATTATTACTATGATGAATAGAATGCGTGTCATTAAATCAGAAAGCTAATAATGATATATATTTTGAAAAGAGTAACTGTTGAGTTTCTTGCCGGCTCTTCTCAGCAGACCCACTTTCCGAGCCGATGTCCGCAGTCCTACATACAGGAAGCTACCCTGTATGTAGGACTGATACTAAAGATGTTTCTATATAACTTGACAATTCTAAAGTGCTTGTAATGGCCTAATTGAATAAAGAATATTTTGATTTTTCACTGTAAACGAGAGCTTGTGGGTTCGGTCCCCATTCAAAAAAGTGAAATGTTTATTTGGTCTCTTTCACTCAACACGCAATGCCTCAAATTTGGCCATAAAAAAAAAGAAAAAGGAAAATGGCTATTTGAAGAGGTATTCCACATTAAGAAAATAACACACGTTTTAAGAAACTATATAAGAATTTTAACGGAGCGGGATTCGAACTCTCGTCTCTTTAGTCAGAGCAATCGGACGGTTTCAAAATATTTCTAAAAAAAGGATTATTAAGGCTAGAGTTAGAAAATTACTATAAAAAATAAAAACATTGCAGGCGACGCGGACGCTATTCATCGGAAACCTAGAGAAGGACGTGACACAGCAGCAACTGAGGGATAAGTTTAAACATTTCGGGCGAATTATAGAAATCGACATAAAAAAGGGCAGCGGTGGCGGCGCGGGCTACGCGTTTTGTCAGTACGCGTCCATCTCCAGCGTGGTGGAGGCCATCCGCGCCATGGACGGCGAGCACGTGGGCTCGTCGCGCGTCAAGCTGGGCTTCGGCAAGCCCGTGGCCACCACGTGCGTGTGGGTGGACGGGCTCACCGAGCACACGGAGAAGCAGGTGCTGGGCGCCGTGTCGCGCTACGGCGCCGCCACCTCGGTGTGCGTGGACCGCGCCGCCGGCGCCGCGCTCGTGCACTTCGAGCAGGCGGCGGCGGCGGGCGGCGCCGTGCGCGAGCTGCGCCGCGTGGCCGCCGCGCTGTCCGCCGCCGAGCCCGACCACCCGCGCCTGTGCGTCGACTACGCCTCGCGCGAGTGCCAGGACGCCTTCTACGAGCAGCTCGAGAAGCACGGCGGCACGCTGCCGGCGCCCGAGCCCGCGCCCGCGCCCGCCGCCACCTCGCTCAGGTACGTACCGAAACCTGTTCCCAATGTATTCCAGTTTTACTTTTGTTTATTGCTTTCTAATTCACACACATTTTTTTAAATCCTAATAGTAAAGTTACAGAGAAGCTCTGAAATACTGAAATCTGTCCGATAAAGATTTAACTTAAAACAAGTTACAATGACTTACGCAAAAATAAAACATTCTATCCTTTTTGTATTACAATGCTTACAATATAACTACTATTAAAATTAGAAAGAATTAGATATAACCGTACAATTAAAAAACTCTCAATTTCATCAATGAACAGGTGTGAATAAGATGAACCGTTTATTAACTCAGATCAATAATTCTTGGAATTGTTTATCGCCGGAATTGTTCCTGTAGTATATTTCCTGAGTGTGTTCTGACCGGAACGAAACATCACAACACTAAACCTGTTGTTGAATACTGTTATTATGCCATGTAACAATTTACATTTTGTAGGTATGAGACGGGTGCAACACGATCCCGAGCGCCGAGTTTTGGTCGTGCATCTTCAAGAACCCCACGTTACAACACTCATGATCATTACGATCCTGCTGATTATGCGGCTGATAGAAGATACAGGTTATACTACATTTCAGACTAACTAAAAATAAAATAAAGTAAATGATATACAGAGTCACTTGGAAAAGAAACATTCAAAATTAGTAACGATTAAACGGTTTCTTTGCAGGGTATATGATGAATTAGGTTCCAGTCCACAAACAGATGAGGCCAATTACGAGGATCGACTTCAGTCTGTTGTTGTGTCCCCACATCGAGCCCATAAACATCGGCGAGATTCGAGTCCCGAGGAAAGAAAGCATTCAAAGGTAATAAGTCAAATTGTATAGTATACAAACGAAAGTTTCTTAAAACTATATCATAATAAACATTGAATGATTCATTAACATTGTATAATTCTTATGTATAAATCATGTGTCTAAATTATTCAGGAACGTCACCGAAGCATAGGCGGTCAGGGTGGGGTGTCGCGGCGGTCGCGGTCGGGGTCGCGCGGGCACGCGTCCCGGCGGCGCCACCGGCGGCGCGGCGGGCGCGACGGGTCCGGCACGCCGCTGCGCGACGAGCCAGACGCGCCGCCGGCCGAGCCGCGTCGCCCGCCGCGCGACCGCCCGCCGCTGCCCATGAGCCTGCCGCTGCCCAAGTTCGCGGTGCAGCTGCTGCGAGCCGCGCCCGCGCCGCCGCGCGCGCCCCCGCCCGCGCCCGCCGCGCCCGCCTCGCCGCCGCGCCCGCCCTCCGCCTCCTCCTCCAGCGCGGGCTCCGGCTCCGCGCCGCACTCGCCCTCGCTCGAGGAGCGCATCCGCTCGCTGGACGAGAAGTACGAGCGCTGGACGGTGGGCGGGCGAGCGGCGCCAGACCGCGCGCGCCTGCGCCATCGCTTGCTCGAGCTGGACGTGAACGAGGTGAAGCCCTCCGAGGTGGTATTGTCGCTGCTGGCCAAACGGTCTGTCTTCGACGAGGACTCGGAGCGGCTCGAGGGCGCGCGCGCTCCGAGCCCCGGGGGCAGCCCGCGCTCAAGGATACTTCGGTACCCTTTTCATACCGCTGGTGCATCACAACCACCGGAACCGGAAGATTTGGAGCGCCCGCGACTAGAGAAGCTAATCAAGATAGACTTGGAAAATGACTCTAGATTGAGAAGAACACCCTCTTTAGACAAATCATCGTTAGATATGATAGAGAAGAAACTGTCGCCTTGTCTCGAACGATCAGACTTTGAAGAACACATGAACAAGAGAAGAAACTCATTGCTGATTACTGACGAAAAACCATTCCTCAATGATTTACGACCTGGTTCAAATAGATGTCATGAAACAATCATTAGTATGGACGCTCCAGAGAAGACATTAAATTCACTGATAAAAGATATTCGAAATATTTCCGAAGACAAAATAACAATTAAGAAAGAAGATTCTGAAGATAAACTTACCATAAAAACTAATTGTTCTATTATAAGTAAGTATGAAAGAAACTGCTACCGAGAAGATATAAAATTACGAAATGAAGACGGCAAGGACAGCAAATCAATAAAACAAGAATTACAATTAGATTTACCGTTAAATTCTTCTGAAAAATATTTTTTTAAGAATGAATTTGATATGAAATCCGAATCCATTATACAAGAAGATATAAAGTTACAACTAGAACAGGAAAGTAAATTGCACGAATCAAGTATTCGAATGAAAAAGGAAAATGAACGATGTCAGAATAATGTTATAAAAGAGACTTTATCCTATAAAGTTCATAACACTAATCATTTGAATGCAATATGCTGTATTGAATCATCTAAGAAGAATTGTGAAGTTCCAAGCAGTCAAGAGACTAAGTATGAGAAAAATTGTAAAGAAAAAACAGAAATTTGTATTCAACTTACTCAAAAAGATGAAAAATCCGGAAAAGAAAATGTAGACTGTGATAAATCTTTGGATAAAATTAAGTTGGCTAATAACACTTTATTTTCTCCAGACCGTATAACAACTGATATTGATAGGTCGCAAGAAGATCACAATAAGAATGACAAAGAAAAGTCAAAGCACAACAGAGAAAGAATCGACAAAGATTTGGAAAAGTCTAAACATAAAAGTTCCAAATTAGAAAAAAATGAAAAAGATCGTAAAATTAAAGAGGATAATTTAAACACTAAACAACATTTAGAAAAGGTTGACAAATTAAAGTCTGAGAAGGACCATGAAAAAGAACGTGACGTCGATAAATCCAAACATGATGAAAAACATGGACGGCACGAAAACCACAAGAAGGATAAAATGGAAAAAGAAAGAAAAAGAGAACTTTCAGAAGTTGATATTCTAACTAAAAGTATAAAAAGAGACGACAAACATAAACATGAGCGAACCAAAAAAGATAATGACAGTAAACGTGATTCAAAAAAAGACATTGACGCGTCAAAGAGTCGTAAAAGTTCAAGGGATGAGTCTTCTAGAGATATTTGCCGAAAAGATTCAACGGACTCTACAGCTTCTAGAGCATCTCAGGAATCCACAGCATCTAAAATAAGAGATGTAGATA
Organism: Eueides isabella; assembly: GCA_019049475.1. NCBI lineage: Eukaryota > Metazoa > Arthropoda > Insecta > Lepidoptera > Nymphalidae > Eueides > Eueides isabella. The sequence continues at coordinate 7,750,745 of CM032399.1, read as the reverse complement.
GCATAGAAACGAAAGAAGAGCCAAAGTCAAAAATTAAAAGTCCAGATGTAATAAATAAACAAGACCATGAAAGGGACTCATCAAAATCACACGATCTTAGCAAACTAGATGGAAAAATAAAGATTAAGACTGAAAGTAAAGATGAAAATAAAGATTTTACAGAATCGAATATTAGAATCAAAATAAAAGAGGAAAAAGATTCTGGAGAACACAAAAGTAAGAGTGAAAATTATGGAGATACTTCATCAAAAAATAAAGGTGATGGGTGTGAAAAACAAAGACATTATTCCCTTGATTCCCCGAGTGTTGACTCTAAACGGAAAGAACGATTAAATTCTTGCTCAAGCTTACCATCACATGTTGGTCACAAAAGAAGAATGTCATCCCAGGACAGCGTAGATTATCTTAATGACGATGCCAAAAAGAGTAAACCAGATCGTCGTGATTCAAAAGATGCTAGAAGCGCAGAACGACATAAAACCACAAAATTTAGCAAAGGACATTTTGCTAAAATTATAGAAAGTAAAACAAAAGATGATAAAAAGAATCAAGTTAAGCCACCAGATGACATATTTGTACATACGAGAGATAACGAAATAAAAGAGGCTTCAAGTCAAGAAAAAAAGAATATCAAGAAGAGCCCTCCAGTGGAAAATGAAGATAAAACAGTAGGATGTTCTGATGCCTCATCGGAATCGTTGCATAGTAATATTGACTTCCTTGCGACTCTAGAATTAAGATCAAGTGAGGAAGATGAAAGACAAAGAGCTTTAAGAAAAGAAATGAAAGAGAAGAAGCGTATACAACAATTGCAGCAAATTCAAGAACTTCAAATGCAACAGGATGCTTTAAATCAACAAGAACATGGCACCAAAACAAAAGAAGATCGCAAATATAAGCACGAAGAAAAGAAAAAGGAAGCAGCGCGTGAAAAAAGAATGTCCACTGATCGCAAGAGCAAAGATGAGAGGCCAGATCAAAGCAAGCGACGTAATCGTAAACAGTTGCAAAGTTCAGACAGTTCCGACTCCGATGAGCCTAAAAAACATTCTATTTTTGATATTGTTGATGATGGACCTACATATATTTCTATGTACGACAAAGTTAAAGCTAGATCCTGCAAAAACATGCAAAAACAAGAAGAAGAAAAACGTCAAGAAAAGATCAAAGCTAAGTTTAGCCAATTGAAGCAAAGTAGGGCTAAACGGGAGGAGAAGAAAAGATCAAGCTGGGATGAGGATAGTGATTCCGAAAACGAGCGACGTAAGCCTCATAAGACATCGATGGATAGTTCAACTGATGACGACCACATTGTTACAAATAGCAAAAAACGAGAAAAATCACATGGATCTAGTCTTGAATATGACCGTAGCAGAGGTAACGAGTACTTTGATGTAGTGAGTAATGAAGAAGATTCTCGTAATAAACTATCTCGGAAGAACTCAAGGTCTCGTATCATGTCCGATACTTCTGATGAAGAAAACATGAAAAGAACACTAGCTAAAAGTCCCAATTTTATGGATAAAATAAAAAAGGAAATATTTTCAGATTCAGAATCATCTCAAAAGTGTAAGGACATAGAAGTACAGCTTAAAGAATCTAGTGATGATAAAATTAAGAAGACATCTCTCTTAAATTTATTTGGAAAGAGTGATAGCGATGATAGTAGACTTAAACCAAATTTAGAAATTGACACCGATTACAGAATGACTTTTTCTAAAAATTACCATAATGACATTTCTTCAGAAAATGAATCGATTCCTCCAAATAGGAATTTGACTGAAATACGCAAAAAGCATAAGAAGAAGCAAAAGAAATATAAATTTTCATTTTCTGATGACGAAACTAAAATTGAAAGCGGTCACGATATACAATCTGAAAGTGTTTCTAAACATAAGAATGCTGAAAAAAGCCGTCGGCATAGTAACAAGAAAGAAAAGCGAAGGGACAAAATACGAGACAGTGTAGATACAGACGAGCCTCGTGATGAAAAAATGAAATTGAAAAGAGAGAAACGTTCTCCTAATCAGTCGTATGACGGAGTAACAGAACCTTCTTCCAATAATAACAAAAAAGATGGAAAGATGGAAGATATCTTTGGACCACTCTCTGACGAGTCTGATAGGGATGTTGTAGGTATAAGCAATAAAATAGAATCAACAACAGCAGAATTTGATTCTACAATAAATATAATTGGAAAAGTTATCTCTAATAACGAAGAAACTAAAAATAAAGATAAGGACGAAAGCAAACGAAGAAGAGACAAGAAAAGAAAGGAAAAGAGACATTTTATACGTGATGACGAGAATAGCCTGGATGTAGATGCAGTAAGTAAAGCAATAGAAGCTCGTTTACTTGCTGATACACTTAATATTCATGATGATAAAACTGAACATGGCATATCAGATTGTATTTCCAAAAGTTCAGACAATGAGCTAAAGTTTATCGACATTAATTATAAAGAGGAATCCTTTAATTTAATGAAATATAACGAAAAAGCTAGAAAAGAATCAAGAGATAAAAAGAAGAAGAAAAAGAAAAATAAAGAGGATAGACAAAATCGAAAAGATCACCACCATCATCATCATAATCATAATTATCATCATGAAAAAATTCAACAAAATGAGGACTCTTATATAGATAATATTCAATTGTCACCAAAAACGATGTTATTAGATATACCATTGCCTAATGATATACAAAAGGTAGAATTAACTGATAAATCAGATGACAGCAAATCTTTTTCGGAGTCTCCTAATCTGCCACTTATTGCTGATAGTCCTACTTTTGGAATTAAGCACGAAGAAAATAATGATTCTATAAATAACGAGTGTGATACTCCGAATCGCTTGGTAGTAGATGATGCTATTGAAATTGATTACGATCTTACAGAAAACATTGAAGTAAATGATATCCCTATGCCTCCGCCTATAGACAATATAGTTCAAGATATAAGTGAAGTTCCATTACCTACAGGGCCACCTCTTGATACTGACAGCTCTAAAAATATACTACCGCCCTATGATATAGAAGTTGAAGTCGACACTGATGTAAAAATAAGTGAAGATGCCGTCCGAAGCATACCAACTTTAGAAAATGAAAATGAAAAACAAATTGATAAGATAATTAATGAATCACATGGAAAAAATGACAAAAAAGTAGAAGAAAAACCTCGTGCAATTATTTCACAAGAAGAAACTGAAGATGCTGTAGCCGCATTATTGGGTGAAAGCTTCGGCGGAAAGATTAACACATTTGACAGTTGTTACGAAGAAGTAGAAAGTAACACAGCTCATAATATAGAAATTGAGACAACTCCTATTGAAAGTGAGATTATACCAGAAGAAGATGCAGAGGAAATGAGACAAGCAGTTCAAAACTTAAATGCCAGTGAAATGGAAATTAAACCCGACACACCAGTTTCTGATAGTGATCTCCTCTTAATCGATACTGACACAGAAGAAGGAGACGAAAATAACCAAGATGCTATCGAAAGATTACCGGTAAACATAATTTCAACTAATTCATCACTAAACAATAACACGAAAGTAAGCATACCTCAGACAACCGTCCAATCGTCTAATATTATTATAGCCAAACCTAAGACCACTGTAGTAAATACTATTACTAAGGAATCAAGTAACTTGCCTAAAAAATCTACTGAAGATGAAATAAAACCACTCGTGACACAAGATAATGTTCAACAAACCACGTCAACAGCTACACCTGTGATCACATCTTGGACGCTTTCAAACAATAAGCTAATAGAACCGCATGTTCTAAATGTTCCCGTTAGCTCAGTAGCTAGTAGAGACAACAACGATAATAAACAAACGCATATAACAGCTAATATTGTACAAATCAAAACTCCCCAAAATCAAAACATACATATTAACGCGCCAAGACCTGCTTTGAATTCTAATAGACCTGGCGCACCATATCAAGTAATTAACCAGATTATACGTCCTCAAGTATCATCAATGCAGCCACCAACGATAAAAATTCCAGAACCACATATTATTTATCAGAAACCACAAGGAATTGTTATTTCGCCTAGAATGACTAATGAACATGTACTACTAAGTCCAAAAACAAACCAACAAACTGAGGGCATGACATCTCCACGATTAGGTAATATGGCGATCTTAAATACATCTCCTCAAAATATAAATTCAGCCGGAATGGCTTCGCCTGGTGCTATTCAACAGCGATCTCCAGGGCAAGTTACTGTAGTTAGAATGCAACAACCACAACTTAGTCCGATTCAAACCATGCATATCCCACATGGTGCAAGACCTATAGTGTCACCTAACAGGCCTAACTCAGTTTTAGTTCAAACACAGGGCACTCCGATACATTTCAATAGGCTTCCTGTGACTCCAGTTCTTGCATCTATTCCAAAATTAAATGCAAACATTATTCAACAAGCTAAAGGAAGCAATCATAATTCACCAATAATACATCAACCAAAAATAATATCAAGTGAAGCTCGAAAGGCCGATACTATAAATGAGACTGCAAAGATAATCTTGTCACCAACCCGATTGCAACAATCACCTTCTCCTACTATTATGGCACAAAATCGACTTATTTCAATGCAAAATTCGCTGCACGTTGCCAATATGAATTCTACCTTACATCTTTCTAATAAAGTCTTAATAAATAACAAAAACCAATTAATGGATAAACGCGAAAATCCAAGTGTTTTATCGGATCACAATCATATTACTTCTTTATCATCTACACCTATTATACATGTGGCGAATGTATCGCATTCTTCTCCATCCATAATACAAGGATCGGTAAAACCGGCTTTACTGCAAGAAACTTCGTCAGTCAATAGAGGGGGGCATCCGTCGAACGTTATCCATACTATTAATTCACAGAGGTTGCTGACTACAACTCCTGTGACTAATGCAATACAACTAGATCAGAACAAGGTCCCTCCTACTTCAGTGTTATCCATGGCTACTATAAAATCTCATACATCGTTGGTTAAACCTGAAACTTCGAATACTGTCGTTGTTACTACTCCGAGCTTAGCTAATGTTGTCATGACCCCTGTGTTGCTTAAAACAAATTCAACTCCTAAACCAACTATACGGTTACATAGTAGAAGTGAGGGTGAAAATATTGAACTCCTTCCCACAACCGTGCCAGGTACTGTACAGAAGAATCACGACTTAAAGCAGGCAGACAAAACTAAAGAAATTTTAAACAAAGAAGCAGAAGATAAGAGGAAATCTCCCATTCAGCCCACACCACCAGTAGAGACTATAGCTAAATGTGAAACAGACTTCGAAGAATTGTTGAAAGACAAAACAAATGAAATAAAATTAACGAATCATCCAGAGAAAATAGTAGAAATTAATGTTGGCAGAAATATAACTTTGATCAATCACAACCACGATAGACGAAAGAGCTTAGAAAATATCAAACGTATAGAGTACAATGCTAGTGAAAAACATGGATCAGAAATAATAGCCTTAAATCCTCCAAATGACAAATTGTTAGAAAAAGATGAAAAAAAATTACCGTTAGCTCTAGAGACTATTGTACAGGAGAAGGTTTTAAAAGAAAATGCCATTGATTCGAATCATCAAAATAAAACAGATACAGAACTATCAATACTACATAAAACAAATCAAATACCTAATGATAAAGAAAATACAATGAAACTGGAAATAGAAGAAAATAAGAATCAATTCTTTGGCTTCTTGAGTAATCAGAATACTAGCAATGAAATCAAAAATATTGATGAAAACGACTACTGGTCAGGCATAGATGTAAACATTGAATCTGTGATTAAAAAAGTAGATTCATTATGTAAAGAAACCTCTGACGATAGAAAAGATGAGACCAGTGAAGTATGCGTTTCCATATCGAATGAAGATGATAAACTAAATATAGAGAAAGCTGTTCAAAATGATTCCTCTGTAGATGAGCAAATGTCTGTTAAGCTTGAATCTAGTGTCAATGAATTTTGCAATGATGGAAATGATAAAACTGAGACATTTAATGATATTAGTATTTCAGAAGAATCAGCTTTGGATAGAACAATATCAACAACACCAAGTAGTAAACGAGGTGGCCGTAGTGGTCGAGGTAAAAAATCAGAAAAAACTGATAGAGTACAAACCCGACAAATATCCAAGGCGGGTAGAGGAACTTCTAAGCGAGGCAGAGGTAGAATAAAAGTAGACAAAAAAATTAAAGATTATGTCAGTAGTAATTTGAATAATATGCCAGGGGACGTATATGATTTCCATGAGGATTCTGGTGATGAAACAGTTAACTCTCCTAACAAAAGCGAAGTACGACCTCGATTAATTTTGACAATAAAAAGTCCTCTTTCTGGGCACTCTAATTCTATTGCAACCTCAACACTCAGCACAGCCCCGAAAGACCAATGTAAGAAAGAAAAACTTAAGGTCAGCGATGATGAACGTTTTTGTTATATACCACCTTCCACTATAAATACTCGCAAATCTAGGAGATTACAAGAAAAGGATATCCAAAGGAGTACTGTTGATGATGTCATTGACGATGTTATAAAAGGCTCTTCAGCACAGTACAAAAATAGTTTAGAGAATAACAAAAAAAGAGCTACCAGGCAAACTGGAAACAAAATAAATGCAGAAAAAATATCACAATGTGACACACGAAAGTCTCCTAGAGGCGCAAAGAGAACTAGAGATAGAAGTTTATCTGACGCATCTGTGGGGAGCAACGATGATAATATAAAAAGGGAGGATGTCTTAAAGGAACCCAAGATTATGAAATTAGCTGAACCTGTCGTCCCAGTTAAACCGGAAGTCGACATCAAAACGACGACCGCACCATCAGTGGTGGTGCAGCCGCCCAACACCACGCCAATCATGAAGCCACCAAAGAAAAAGATACTAGCGGGTGCTTTCGAGGCCGCCGCGAATGTGAATAATACCAACAGAGCGGGCGGAGCCTCTCCGAACGTGGGCGACAGGCCCGCTCCTGCGCCCGCGCCGGCGCCCGACAGGCCGCACGACGGGCACGACGGGCCCGCGGGGCCCGCTGCCGAGCCCGGCCCCGGCGTACCCGAGACGGCGTCCGGGCGCCGGCTGGTGGACAACGTGCCCGTCAACATGATGCCCGTGGGCGCCACCGAGGCCACGGACGCGCGCGTGCAGTCGCCCGCGCTGCCGCACCGGCCGCCGTCCGCGCACCATCCGCCAGACCGCGCCACACCTATACTCGTGAGGTGCGTATTCTTACACTACAATAACTCATACCGGCGATTTTTCTTATTAGCACATCTAAAAATGGGTAACTCGAGAAATAACTTTCTAAGCGACCACGCGTGTGTGACGTCACGCTGCGAGATGCTAGACGTAAACTCTTTTTGGCAATTAACTTAAAATATCAAATGCTTTTTACTTTACAAATCAAATATTATCCACAAGCAATCATTTTTGACATTCGCAGCGTGACGTCATTACAGTAGCGCGTGAAAGAACAAATTTAATACATCGGTGAAAGTACACGACTAACTTTAGATATATTGAGGCTATTTCAAAAAAACAAGCTCTTATTGTTTGGACGATGAAGTATAATTTGATATGTCTAACGGCTGTGTCGTGACTGCAGAGGCGGCGAGGTGGAGGGAGGCGCGGGCGCGTCCCGGTTCCGCGGCGCGTACGCGGGGCCCGCCAGCCTGCCGCGCGGCGCGCACCACCCGCCGCTGTCCAAGCAGGTCGCCGTCGTCGGCCCGCAACACCACCCGGGTGAGTTACTGCCACCATTGTAGTCATTGTTCACTTATCGATTTTTACATTCAATTATTTGTATATATTCATTTATTGTATAATTAAATTACAGTTTCATTTTTATATTTAATAGATATTTAGTAATTAACGTTCTAATAATTAAAAAATATATTGTTTTTTAACAATTTTACAAATTTGTATACTAAACAAAAAGTAGCTGTTGGATGATAAACCCACGGTTTAATTTTAGGATCGAGAGTCACCATCACAAACGTACCTGCTGTCAGCCCTCAAGGTCAAATCTCTATGGTGAGTTGGTCTTTTATTTATATCATGTTATCTTTAGCCATCTTATAATAAACTAATGAGCGGCGATTGAATTCAAATTATTATGTTGTAACTTCCTAAATAAATAAGTAAATAAATTCTGTTCATGCTATCCGGAATAGTCTGCAGAATTAGTTAGAAGTCCACCGCCTGCCCACCAACAGACTACTCCTATCACTTCGGTATATCATAATGTAATACATTTAAATTTATGTATACAATTATTAGTAACACATATTTTATTATTTCTTATATGTTATGTCTCTTTTGACAGGGCGAAGGAATGTATCCCCATTTTTCACAACACCATTATCAGATGTATCAACAGCATTTTCGTGCAACGCAATTCGAAAATGTGCCCACTCTCACTACTTTTCCGAACAGGTGAGAATAAAAAATAATTAATCAGTATTCTTAAATATGATGATTAAAGTAAGCAGTAACGTCTCTTTTAATTCTTTTTTTTTGTAAACAATAAAATAAGTTGCGTTAGCATCTGATTATGAATATGAGTTGGTGATCCGACCCTTTCTTAATGGGAAATAACAATATTAAAGTTTATTTTTATTTACCTACAAGGGTAGACAAAGCGTGATGCTGAGTTCCGCCAACAAACACCTAATGTTTAACAAAATGTTTTATTACCAGGTTGTATCGTTTTATTCGTATCATAATCCCCTTCTCAAAGCGGTTTATGTCAGGGTGTTTCTTTGAATTTGTAAATTTGTAACAAAGTGGTGTGTGTATATTCAGAGGCGCACTGGAACCGGAGGGCTCGGAGGCGCCGACGCCGCCGCTGGAGCTGCGTCGGCCGCCCTCGGCGCGCGTGCCGCGACCTGCGCACTCGCCCTCGCCGCACGACAGGCACATAAGTGAGTAGGCCCTAAATTATACTCTGGGTGACGACCTTGAACTTTTCATTTCACTTCTGTCTTATAGGACAGAGAAAAAGTACATCTATTATAATAGAGGATTCCGAGATTTACTCGAGCGCGACAGAAAAATATACAGGGGGATACCTGGTACTCTATAAAGTACTTACACTAAATATGAGACTTCTATATATGATCGCTCCCGTCAAGGATTAAGGATCAGATTAGTAAAAAAATTGATCATCAAAAATTTTCGAGCGCGTCAGCTTAAGATAAGATGAGGTAGTTGCGTGCTAAAACGTGTAATTCACTAATCTGACAATTTGAGTGAAACGTAAAGAAGGGGAGGGCTAGAAAATTGTAAAAAAACGTCACTTGGACATTCTCCAGCGTAGCTAAATTTTTTTTTATTTTGAACGGAATAATTCAAGGATTACGAAAAATATATTATCTGACAATTTTCGCAAGCTGAAGGTACAAAAATTCATCGATAAAGTTTAATGCGTGCAGTTACGTGATGCTTACATTTTCCTCTCCAGGCTTCTATTCCCCTCTCACTAAATCTCTTTCTGTTATTCTCTCACTCCGTACCCACTCTTGTTTCGGTAGCCATGACACCACACTATCTGATCACAGAGACTCGTTCGTGTCATGACAATGTTTACAATGTATTCTTAACGTTTTTACGTGTTTTATGATTTTAATATGTTATGTGAATTAAAGCTTATAAATATTAATGAGTGATGGTAATATACAGGAAGAAGACTATCGATAAAGATGATTAAAAAAATATATTTATAAATACAAATATTCCACTTTAAAAAACATGTACTTTCTCATTTGCATGCTATTTCCAGAGCTTTTTAATTAATTAAGTTTAAAAGTTTAAAAAAATACAAAAACGATATTTTAATTATCAGATTAGCCAAATCCCTCTAGATATGATTGTGAGACAGCACGTCTAAGGCACCGAGATGAACCATATATATCTTAATCTGACGCGCTTGAGTATTTCAAAATGACCAATCTTTTTGCACATTCTAATAACGGAGATGACTTTGCGTCACATCCAAATCATCAGATTATGAAAGAAGAACATTTTTTTAGGTTCACTTAACATCCCCTTCAAAAATCTGACGCGTTCGATAAAGTTTTTTTTTTATATATTTCCCACCCCTACGTACGACCACCCTCATCACTGAAATAGATTAACATACGTACATTTTTAAAAATACGTAGGACATGATATTATATCATTATCTGACACTGTCGAATATGTCCATGGAACTGTTTTTTTTTTTAATTTTTGAAAATCTACCCGCTCCCTCCACTGATGAAATGGTATGTTTTATATGTCATTTTTCTTTTCATCATCTAAGCTTCACAACCCAATAGGTCTCTATGACGCTCGAGTAAATCTCGATTTAGCATCGTGGCCCGTACAATTAATTTTTGTCATTCAATGCAATTCCTGAAAGTGAAATACGGATTGTACTTTTTTAATAACTCTCTCTATATTCAGTTATATGTAGAACGCAGCGTGAAACTAAATAAATAAAATAACAGAAAAGTAAAAGCTTTGGTGGAAGTGAAATAAAGAAGTGGTAATTTTAAGATTGTTGTGCTTTGTGGTTGCAGTGTACGCGGTGCGGTGCGGGCGCTCGCCGCCGCCGGCGCACGGCACGTCGCGCGGGCCCGCCGCGCTGCCGCCGCCCGCCGCGCCCGGCCCGCCGCACGCCAGCCAGGTGCCGCGCGAGGCCGACTCGCTGCAGATGCTGCTCAGGGTATAAACTACTTACCTACTAACTTACACTTGTTACACGACGCGACAAAGTCAATTTATGTACATGTGTTGTTTGTTTGATGGTTCAGCGGTATCCTGTGATGTGGCAAGGGCTGCTGGCGCTGAAGAACGACTCGGCGGCGGTGCAGATGCATTTCGTGGGCGGCAACCCCAACGTGGCGGCGGACGCGCTCGCGCGCAACGCCGACGGCACCGCCGCCTCGCTGCTGCGCATCGCGCAGCGCATGCGCCTCGAGCCCGCGCAGCTCGACCAGGTGCACAGGAAGATGAAGGTGCGCACTCCAAGCTACGTCTACTAACTAGATACTTGTAGCAAGTAATTGCGTACATGTAATATATGCTTATAATGTTGTGCAGCTGGAGAACGAGCACTGCACGCTGCTGGCGCTGCCGTGCGGGCGCGACCACATGGACGTGCTGCAGCAGTCCACCAACCTGACGGCCGGCTTCATCACCTACCTGCAGCGCAAGCAGGCCGCCGGCATCGTCAACGTCGCGCCGCCCGGACACCAGCAGGTACGACACCTGATACACAAACCCACCCACCATCCTATGTGTATATTCGTAGAGTTGAAATATATTGATGTTTTCATTAATTAATAATGTTAATTTCCAGTCTTTATACACGGTCCACATATTTCCGTCATGCGATTTCGCGAACGAAAACCTGAACCGCATCGCCCCCGACCTGATGCACCGCGTCGCCAACATCGCGCACCTGCTCATCGTCATCGCCACCGCCATCGGGTGATTCCACGACGGCGAGCCCGACCACGGGCTTGACCATGAGCCCGACCGCGGGCTAGACCTCGGGCACGACCACGAGCCCGATCTCGGCCCCAACCTCGGGCTCGATCACTAGACCGACCACGAGCTCGACCACGAGCTCGACCACGAGCTCGACCACGAGCCCGACGACGACCGGATGAATGTTGTAATTAAAGTATGTAAATATGATCCAGGTTGTGAAACTCTTAATTGTAATCGTAGCCACTCATCGAGCCGCCGACGGACGCGACACTAGACTATCCGCAACTTAGCATATTTATTGTTACGGCCCGGCCCGCGCCGCCTATTTAAGTGTTACACCTAAGTTTAGCTTTGTAAAGTACTTTTGTTACGGCCGACCCGCCTCGGCCTCGTTCGGAGTTTAAATTTGTAAGTCGGTCGATAGAGCATAGAGTTATATTTCATTTTGGGTCCGATTAGACAAGCGGCGATCTATCGAGCATTTTTTAACGTTAGTGTAAATTGTTATTTTGTTTTAAGCCTAGGATATAAAATAATTTAAAACTTGTAAATATCGAATATATCTGTACTAAAAATTCGATTTAATCACGTAGGTCATTACGGTAGGTAATGGAAACTGTAACTGGGTCGAATGATAAGTTTTTTTTATAAAAAAATGAGATACACGAATGTTAAATGGAAACGAAAATTACACGTGGAAATTAAACTGTGATTCTGACTTAACGTAGGTTTATAGGTTTACATATAAAGCAATGTGCAACGCGTGTGTCGACAACGTCACTTCTCTCTTTATATCGAATCAAACAACCGCTTCCACGAAAGGAGCACAATAATATTATATTGAAACTTTAATTTATCTTGTAAAATGTCACGCGGGTCGAACATTTAATGCAATAATCAAATATTTTTAGTTATATTAAATGTTTGAAACTTTTGCACATGTGTTAATCTAATATCGAGTGAGAGTAACACCTGTGCGAACGACGTGTAGCTTTAATAACAGCGCTCTGTTATGAACACTACCTACCGATATAACCCGTGTCAGTTGTAAAACCCTAGGAACGCTTCCGGGGCTGTCGTACTGTAATAGATAGTTGTATGTGCTACTTCGTATGAGTCAGTGTTAAGCGTAATATTGTTTCGACGGTTCCCCTTCATTCCACGCGCCGCCTCGTGCTGTACTGTTGTAATATCTATATATTTATACATACTCTGGCCACACTACGCTCCTGGCCTTGTACACTATTTCTAAGTATATTTTATTAATAAGTATTGTAGTAAAATATACTTTAATTTGTTAATGTAACCAATCTTTTGAAAGAAATCACTCATATTTCATATTTTTTCACCACAATTCAATTATTTAAGTAATTTGATATTTGCCTAAAGTAGTATCCAGAGTATGAGCATCAGAGTAAATATAGTATATGATGAGCGTTGATCATTATAATTTTTCCTCCCCTAAGTTATGTCTTGCCGCATTGCTGTACTACTTTTTCAAGTAAATTTATTTTGTAAGATGACCACTACTTCCTCTACAGTTGCACGAACTAACAATATTGTACTTCTCATAAGTTCACTGTCTGCATTCGAATAAGCTTAAGCATTAACGTTTGTTTTCATTATTTTCAAATAGTTTCACCTATAGTTGTTGTTTCAAGTGTGTGTGGTGGGTGAATGTGCTTCATATAAGTAACACACATACGTTATACTTCCGGTACGTACCTCCCCCTGTTCTTAACGTTAGCTACCTTACAATAAACATTCTACCTTTCATATAATGTAGATAAAACAATAGGTGGCTTTTGTCTGCATTATATATAACTATCATGATTGTAAGTTGACCTCTGCTGGAGCACGACACCGTGATACCGGAACTATAATGTAGAGTGTCACCCGTCAGACCCGTTGGATAGCGGTGCGACTGGTCTGTCGTACTAAAAATAAAGTACAAAATATTTTATGTATTGTAATTTTATATGTACGATATAGAAGTGCTGTTAATTCTAAACAGGTAAAGTATTGTATATTCTTTTAAGAATAATGTATAGATGTATAAATGTTATATGTGTTTGGTCATGTCTCCGTCGCAAACGGTTCTCGATGTAGCTAGGTGGAACACTAACGAACTGTCACTTCGTCCATTAATTTTAAAACATAATTTTATTAGTAACGGATGCCCAATTGTACACTTATTCGGTTCCCTTATGAAGGGGCCCGGTGTAAATAAGTCCTCAGTAAACATAGCGATACAATATTTAGTCTTGATATTGAGATAAATTTATGAGGTAGGCGACACAATATGAGAATTATGAAAAGAAATATTTATTATGGTCAAATCGGTATTTTTACTCATTTTTATTTAATGCTGTGGTGTGATTATTTTTTGGCAATGACGTTAAAAGTTTCTATTTAATATTATGGTTAATTAATCTTTTGCCAATAAGTAATTACATCCTAATTTTTGTCAAATTGTCAATTACTAATATTTAATGTACACAAAAATTTGGAAAGAGGTCGGCGATAATTTAATTTATTTTAATTGTTTGGTATAATTATTATTTGATTTCTTTTTTAATGATAGGGTCGAGCAGACTTACTAATATGTCGTCGTTATTGTGAGAAGTATAATATAGTTTCGATTCGTTAATAATTTTCAGAACATTTTGTATACGGGTGGTTACATAACGTCTCACCTCGCGGCGCCCCCGGCGCGGCCCCGGGGACGCCGCGACGTCGGCCTCGCATAGTAAATGTGACAATTCCGAACGCGGAATTGAGTTGAGTATGTAGTAAGGTAATATTTGAAGTATATACAGTGTAAGTGAATACAGTGTAAGTGATGCGCACGCGGGGTGGAGGGGCGGGGCGCGCGGCGGGCGGCGCGCGGCCGCGCGAGTGCGAGTGTAGACTAAATATATGTAAAATTAACATTTGATCTCAAGTGTGCAGCAAAAGTGAACGGTGACTAGACTGTTGTAGCGGCGGCGCCACCGCACGCGCCACCTGCCTCCATAGTTTTATTATTATATTGATACTATAGTGAAATGTAAGAATATAAAAAATATTGTGATCATATTTCTACTGTAAGATTAATTTGCTAGGACCTAGAGATAATTGTATATTTTGTACATATTGGAAATAGTATTGTATCTTAACTTCCCTTTATCCAAAAACCCAGACTCCTGCGTGTTATGTACCTCCTACCTACCAATACTATTAAAAAAATAATACATAAAAGGTCGTTTTATTTTAAATACTACCAATTATGCATTGCAATTATGTTAGAAAATATAATATTAAAATATCAATTTCTAGCTTTCTTCTACATTTTATGAGATGTGTTAATTGTTGTATTACTATATTTCTCGTGTTCCTGGTTGTGTGACCACTAGCTGCGTGATCAAACAAATAATAACAAAAATGTAATTGTCAATACTACTTTATTGGATATAAGTAAACAGGTGAGGTTGAAAATGAGCTTACACTAATTGCGTGCTATGTATGCTAAATTCTGAAACGTAATGACTAAATTATGTAAGTTATGTAAGGTGCAATCGTGGGGATACTACTTAATAATTATACGTACGAAACTACTAGTTTTAAATTTTAAGACTAGACTTCCTTAGAATTAAAACATTGCATTCACTCACTAATTCAGCTTCACGCTGTTTTCCGCACATGACAGGGTAGGCAGAAGGAACTTGGGAACCTAGTGTTAAAACACTCCGGTCTACCTCCCTTCCCCACTTTTCGCCCAATTTGAGGCATTGCGTGTTGAGTGGCGGAAGAGAACGCCGCGTTTTGCCTTTTACCAGAGCGAAGAAATGAAAACATTAAATATTTAAATTGAAAACATTAAATATTTCATTTCCTCGAGAGGGGATCGAACCCACAACCTGTCGGTTACAGCCACGCGTTTGTGCCGCTGCGCCACGACAGGCCTCGAACGTTACAATTATTATGATATGGATACAATAAGACACAATAAATCCATAATAATAATTCATCGGAGTAGCTACGTTGTGCCGTATAGCATGTGCTTTGATGATTTATATGAAAGTAAACAGTTGGTTTGAATCAATGACGTTGTTTCTGTATTAATCGTCAATAGCTATGAACTGTACTTATGGAGGGTATATGAATAATATGATTTAACAATTTCTTAAATAAAGTTTATCTTACAATAATATTGTCGAATATATTATAATGTTCTTTAATATTCTACCACTTACAATATTAAATTCTATATTAAAATGTAATAGTATTAAATACTAACAAGAAATACATGTAAACAAGAATTGTTCTTTCATAAAGAAAAGGAAGAATGGGAGGTCTTTAATAGATAGTTTTTATCTTTTTCATATTATAAGTAAATTGTATCGATACATTAGATTAAATAAACTCTGCAAATGAAACATTGTAAAATATTTTTATCTCTTAACCATGACACATCAGGTACTCAATCTGTATAGATAACATCACACATACATACTTTATTTAGATTACTAATAAATTGTTAGTACCGAGGGCACACGTGAATTTGCGGCTTGGACCACGTGCGTCCCTTAGGTAATCATGAATTCGTATGTATCTACTATTATATATTCGTATCTCTATATTAATAATATAATATTGAACGTTAACGATCAAACAATCTACATTCTATGTAGTAAAATTTGTTTACTCATAATTTATATATATATATATTATTGCCGGTATTAAGCGTAACGATATGGGTTTTCTAACATCCTTGTTTCATCATTAAATCGGCTAGCTTGAATATTCGGAGCCAGCTGAAGGGGTCCGATGGCTGAGGATCGGAAGTGGATGCGGTCGGTTCCGCAGTCGGTGTTTGCTCCGCGGACTCGTGTGATGGAGATTTGTTATCAGATTTCTGCTTATCAGGCGACTTGCTGATTGCTGGTGACGTCATCTGTAATTATTAAAGAAATGTTATTGAGGTCTGCTGTACCAGTACAAGCGTGCGATGTTAAACGCTACGGTGTTCCTACTCGGTGAAATTAAATTATTAAATATTTAATTTTTTCGAGTACCCCACTCGTCGGGTCCCCAAAAAATAAAGTTAAAATGGTTAATAGATACTTATTTTAACATTTTTGTTTTATTTCTTCGCTCTGGTAATCAATCAAAGTGCGGCTTTGATTTTTGAGGTTCCCATTCAATGAGTAATATCTGAAATTTGGGGGAAAGTGGGCATCGGAACGGAGAGTCCTAACACTAGGTTTCCAAATGCCCTGTCATGTGCAGGAAACAGCGTGAAGCTAAAACGAAACGTTACTTTTACTACATATTTATAGGATTACATTTCAACAATTACTAATGGTAGACGACGACAATGCGAGCCTATTGTTGGATGAAATAGAACACCCTAATAAAGAGCCTTAAGTACGTATAAAGCGCGTATAACGTATAATGCGTATAAGGTGTACCTTTTTCGTATATAAGGCGACAGTGGGTAAAATAGGTAAATTCGCGATAAAATTGAACGAACTTATTTTATTTTTTTATTTTATAAATATCCAAACCTATATGATTCAGGTAATACTTAATAACATTCGAAAGTGCTCAAATATATAATAACCTTCCTAAAAGTATAAAAGAAATAAAAAATACACGTACTTTTAAAAAAATACTAAAAGAACATCTATTAACTAATTCTACCTAATAAAAGAAAACGTATTCTATAAACGGACAAATAAATATATATAAAAATAACTAAAACAAGAAAAATAAAAATAAATTAAACATGCAAAAACATAAAATACACATTCATAACATCGGAGATATAATAAATAAATAAAGTAACTATCTAGGAAATATAAAATAAGAATAAAAATGTTGAAATATTTTTGTTTTAGTAATGTCGCATCTAGTTGTAATTTGTCTATGAACATTTTGTCGTGATGAATGTTGATATACAAAACTACCCACTTATTGATTGATTTTTATTTTGTATAATAAGATTTAAAAACCTAGTTTCGTATGCTCAAAAATGTAAACATTTATGTACATAGTTTTGTAAATTAGTTTTAAGTTTCATTTAAGTGAATATGTAATATTCTTTATGAAACAATAAATATCTCTAAACCTAATACTTTGTAGGAACAAATGTTTGAATGTTTTCTTCCGTTGCTATTTAAGATTCAGATTTATTTAGATTCGTCCTGACCTTCGCCAGTTTTAAAGTAGAAAATACTAGTTTTATTACATGTTTCTATATTAGGGCTTAAATACAATGTTCTCTGGCGTTCGCATCAATAGCAATGAATCGATGATAGCGCTCTATCAATTTGTAACATATTGTGTACGATACTCGACGGCCGTGACCCACTTTATACATTCATTTTGATATATGAATTAGTCGTTGGACATATATCTACTAAAATGATATACAAAAGTTATGGCTATAAGTGTGTTGTTTGAAAATCACCATTTCGTAAATATATTTATATAATACCATCGATTTAGCCTTAAAATTTGCCTGTCATGGCGCAGGGGCACGAGAGTGACTGATTGTGCGTTCAACCCCACTGGAGGAAATGAAATATTTAATATTTTGCAATAAATTATTTAATATTTCCATTTCTTTGCTCTGTTAACAAGGCAAAGCGCGGCGTTGAGTTCCGCCACTCAACACGCTCAACATGCCTCAAATTCGACAGAAAATTAGGAACGGAACGGGACGTCTAAACACTAGGGTCCCAAGTTCCTTCTGCTTAAAACGCCACGTTTGGGATACACCATGAAGCTGAAGAAATAACTGATTGCTACCCTAATGTGAACATTTCCAATCAAATAGGTTATCTATCAAAATAGAGATTAGTGATTCTAATATTTTTCTAACAATTTGTAAAAAGTAATAACTTTAGGCGCTATCTCATTAATTCTACAATATTTACTCGCGGTTTGACCTGGCACAGTCTCTAACTAGTTACATGGGATCCGATGTACTGTGATTGACATCCCATGTAACTAATTAGGGACTGTGCCAGGTCAAACCGCGAGTAAATATTGTTACGCAAGGCAATGCTGAGGATCACCCGAATGAGAGAATGTTTACTATTATTCGAGTTTGCGACATATTATGTATAGGGCCATGACATGCACGTGTACGTCAGAAATGTTCTGTGGGCGTTATGATAAACGAATATTTATGGTAAAAATATATAATTAAAAATTTCTAGAACATGCACTGAATTGAGTATAGGAAATACGATCACTTTCGTAAAACCTCTAAATTTAAACATTTCTACGGAAACTTAGTTTTAATAGAAGTCAGTACCATAAAAAATATTTTGGCTTATGGCCATTTTAGTTACTGAACATGTATATATGTCAATGACCGCAGGTAGGCGAGTGTTTTTTGACCTAGTTAGTCTTCAGTAGAAACATCTCTTACATATAAGAGATATGAAAAAACGAGTATCGCACCTTATATTATGTAATACCATTATAACAGTTTTATGTCCTTTATACTAATGAAATTGGGTAATATATTTAATATCAGTAAATTATTTGTAGTTAGAAAATATTTTAATTAATTAGTAATGATAATCGTAATAAGAGCTACAAATAGCTTTTCCGTTACAAGCTACTGTCATCAAGGTTGATGAAATAATAACTACATGAAGTGTATCCTAAATAAAATGCTTGGAACATTTCGTAAACACACTTTTATATTAGTATATTAACTTTAAAAACAGATTTAAATTTAAAAACAGAGTAGATTGCTCACCTTGTTTATCTTTTGTTGTTATTGTTAATTAACTCTTAATGAGTATTAATAATTCCGTTGTAGAGTTTGTATTAGATCGACTGCGGTAACCAGAGCGACGTCCGCACGTTGTCACAGTTCGCACGATACAGCTTGCTACTAACTACAACTAGTTGTTATTCAAACTTTAAAAGTTAAAACTGAACAAGGCAGCTCGTTTCGACTGTTAGATCTTGTCTTGATATCTGATCTCAAGATCAACTAAGACAGCATCTTTATTTTTAGTTTATTTTACTGTAAACGTTTGGTAAATATTTCTTATAACACCCCTTAATTTGGCTAAGCAAGTTCAGACCGATTAGACTATTGCAAAACTATCTAAAAATATATCTTTGGAAGTAAACAGAACCTGAATTTCATATCAATTATTTAGATATAATGTTTTTTTTACTAAACATTACTATTTAATCTAAGTACCTATATGTTGCTTTTAGGAAACAAGAAAACATTTAACGTAATTTACAACGCTATCATCGTATTGTATTGAGTGTGATGTTTCGCAAGGATTATTTACCGTCCGAAACAAAAGGTAACGTTATCCCATTAGAAATCAGGCCACGTACACCATCGACCGAACTCCGTGGGTCAGCGACCTCAATCCTTCAGAATGTAAAGTTACGGTAAGGTTACGCAGTGCGGAGCTACGTCCCACCCCCTGTTACGTAACAGCAAAAGTCTATCCACGATATTCCTAATAGGTAATAAGGTATTCTTTGATTCTATTAAGTGGGTCAGGGTTATAGAGTCAGTTCTTTTACTCAACCGATGGGCAAAAAATACTTTAGAGCCTTACAAAAAAGGATTTTTTTAAATTTTTAGCAAAAAGTCTAAAATGAAATATTATAATTTTGTATTACCTTTTATGATGAAATTGACAGTGAATCCAATATAAACACAGGTTTTCTGCGGTAGTGTCGGACGGAACGAGCGCTCGGGGTAGCTAGAGGGTTGACTGTGACGACATCTGTGAGCTACTGCGCAATCACAAATCTACGTACTACATTGTTACTTATTATTATATATCTACTCTTAACATCTTTATATAATATTACTTATGATATTTACTTTAAGTATACATCTGTTTTTAAGCCTGTCTTTAAGTTTATACATAAAAATATTTGAATATCCATTTTATTAAAATTTTATTACACAATAGTTTTGGCTAAAAAAGAGGTAATGGAACAATTTAAAAAATGTGTAGGTTTTATTTATCCGCTGTTTTTCATTCCTAATTCGTTCTTTTACTTGCCAAATTCACTATTAAAATTATCCTTTTACATAGCTCTAAAGAGAAGAATGGAGTATCTTAACAATCGATTCTATCTATGCCTACCGCGGTACATATGTATACATGTTGTGTATTTGACGATAGTGGTGCAGTGACATAAACGTCTGACTGTAAAGTGTCAACACGACCATCGTGTTGACACTTTACAGTCACACGTATGGGTTTGATCTCCACTCTAGGCATGACACATTTAATAAAACGAATTAATAAACGAATTTGAAGAAGGCTTAAAACGGTATGTGAATTTGGAGAATAATATGATAATTTAAATAAAAAAAAAATATATGTATAAAAGAATGAATTGTAAGTGTAGTAGAATTGTATATAAAGTGTCACTTTCTCTCATAAGTGCGGAAAATTAAACTAGTATTGTAATACTTATTTAGAAACATTTTAAAATTTAAACATGTTTGGATTCCCTCTTGGAATCCGTCCTAGCGTTCTGACCACTAAGTCAGACGTCGAAATTCTCATACGTTTAATTATAAATTAAACTTATTTATGTTCTTAGCATCTATATAATCTGTATATGTGTAGGGAGACTTTTACAAATTTCCACTACCCAAAGATAATTCCGGAGAATAAATTATCAAACATAAATTGTGAAATCAGTAAACCAAAAAAGAAAAAGGATATTATATGATTTATTTACATTATTATATATTACATTTTATTAATAACTTCCCTTAAAAATAATTTTCATGTCATCATTAACATTCAAAATCTTCCTTTTGGATTTTTTTGATTGCTTTATCATAGTCATGAGTTTCGGAACTTACAGGTGCCTGCAATTAATAAACATGGTAAATGATTTGTTACTAGTTCTGACAATATTGCCTGATTTGGCACTATATTCTTGGAGAATATCGTAAAAGAACGGACTTCTGCACAATTAAGAATGTTTAAAATATTTTAAAAACCTTGAAGTTGCTGTGGTTAAGTTTGTTACAATGTTGGTGGTTTAAGGAGGTGGAGATGATGGAGGATAATCTGAAGGGGTGTCACAGCTTTTAGATTTATCTATGTCTTTATTTATTTGTGTTTTCGTGTAGATCCGAGTATTTTTTTATGTTGGCAATTCTACGAAGGACCTATCACAACCTGCTAGGTTTTATTCGTGGTACGATTTTGATCTGCAATATTTATTTCCATTACATTTTTGTAAGGAAAGGGTTAATTATAGTCGGTGTACTAAATACACCTATTTATACCCTGATGTAGAGGAAGGTAAATGGGTGGCCCAAAAAATATGTAATTATATAAAAATATGTAATTATATGACATCAAAAAAATATGTAATTGTATGTGCTGAGGATTAGCGACCATTGAAAAGTTTTAATTATTTCAACTCAAGGGGAAAATATTTTCTAGCATTAACTGCATTTAACTTTGATTTATTGACAATTTACACAAACATGTACTCTTGGGTAATAAGGCAAAGAGCGGCGTTGAGTTCCGCCACTCAACACGCAATGCCTCAAATTCGGCGGAAAGTGGGGAACGGAAGTGGAACGGAGTGTCATAACACTAGGTTTCACTTCCATTCCCTCTGCCTACCCTGCCTAGTACGGGATACTGCGTGAAGCTGAGAGAATGTACTCTTGGGCAAAATGGGTAAGTGCTATAGCAAACATAAAAATCGAGAAACAAAACAATCATAAGCTTAGATCCTTCTCAATAAAAATAATAATATATATATATATATATATAACAATTAATCATATTTTGAGTTGACGTGGTATTTGAATTACATGTCAGGTTAATTGCTTACGCAGATCGCACACTGGCTCTATCTCTGTCACTCCCGTGCAGAGGATCTACAACAGAATTTATAAATCCTGACGGTCCGGATTAGGATAATGGGAAACTCTTTTTGAATTATTGCATTGTCATCGGCTCATGATATGTGTGCAAAGTTTCAAATTTATCGGATTTCTAGAAACCGTTAAAAATTGAGCTCAAAGATTCCATTACAAACACATACATACAACCCAAATTAATAAAAATGTGTTAAAATATAAAATATTCTTTCATTCAATCAGGATTTGGATCTAATCAGAACGATCAGGTTTCGGGCTTAAAATTTTCTTTGAAATATTTAAAATAAACTTACGCATAAAATTAGACTTGTACCCTTGTACCATATAGATTTGACACCTAAGTGTTTATAAAAATATTTTAAATAGTTTTTCAATTTTGTTATGGACTTTGCCACCCGACACACAAAAAACATCTTTGAGATTGAGCCATTTGTAGGAGAAATATAGTAAAAAAGATTGATTGACAAACTTGTCACGGAAATTATCGTAAATTATATAGATCTTTATAGAATATAATGACGCGTAAGATCCCAGACACGTAAGACACAACTTATTTCAAAAGCATACAACTTTCTGTTCTCAGTAGTCTCTTGTGTACTTTTTAATACCCGAATGCTTATGGAGCTTGCCTGATGACACCTGTGCAAGTACTAGGTAAGAAAGGTATCTAAAAATCAAAGTACCTAACATGAACGTAACGTACGTAACTTAACAAATTTTTTTATGACTGATTTTTATATATGTTTTGTAGAATATTATGTATGAGGAGAATGCTTTGCTTTTTTATATATGTTTTGTAGAAAGACTTTCGATGATTGGACGGACGGCGTGAGAATAGGAGGCCAAAAAATCTCAAATCTTCGCTACGCAGACGACACCACCCTGTTTGCGACCAGTGTTGGTTATATGCAACAACTTTTGCACAAAATAGAGCATTTTAGCCTTGGTTGTGGCCTTAATATAAATCATTCTAAGACCAAAATGATGATTTGATGATCGAGTAAATAATAATTCACCAGAGGTAACACAAATTGCGAGCTGCGAAGTAGTATCATCGTACGTCTATCTGGGAGCTCTAATATCTCATAATGTGGATGCGTGGATGAGATTAAGAGACGCATGACAATTTGTAGGTCTACCATGGACAAACTGAAAAAAGTTTGGAAATGCCGGGACATAACAAAGGCGGCTAAAACACGGCTGGTGCGGGCGCTTGTGTTCCCCGTGTTCCTTTATGCGGCAGAGACCTGGACCCTGAAAGAAAGAGGATAGACGCTCTCGAGATGTGGTGCTGGAGGAGAATGCTCGAAGTGTCGTGGACTGAGCACAGAACGAATGTGTCCATACTCCAAGAACTGAAAGTTAAGCAGCGTTTATCTTCCATTGTCCAAGCCCGTATACTTACCTTCTTTGGGCACGTATCTCGCAGAGGAGACGAATACATCGAGCGTCTGGTGATACAAGGAAAAGTGGAAGGGACACGAGCGCGCGGCAGGTCTCCGATGCGGTGGATCGATCAGATCAAGGCGGCTACTGACAACTATTTCCACGAATGTGTGAGGAAAGCGGCAGTGAGAGACGAGTGGCGGCGGCTTGTCAAGCGAGCCACTGGAACCGATGTCGACCATTCCGTGGCGATCACGACCACTCTGCCAAGAGTGTAACGACCAAGAAGAAGAATGTTATTCTGAAATCATATAACATAATTATATCTTTAAAGTTCTAAGGAAAATAAATGAACTTAACATTTTTTTAAATTTTTCATTTTTAATACATTATTAAGATAACAATTACAATGTTATTTAATCAGTCAAACAAATTACAATGACCAAACATCTCCTAAATATACAGCATGACCTTCAGAGTAAAATATCTTAATATTGGAAAAATACTTACTGTTTTTAATATGTATATAATTGAAAAGAATAAAATGTATAATTGAAGTAATCTTTATTAATTTTAAAAATAATTTAATATATTGCATGTTTATAGGGAAAATTATTTTTTTCGGAGCATTTTTTTGAGAACCGAAAGTTATATACTTTAGAAAATAACTTGTTTTTTACGGCTCTGGGATCTTGGACGCAGTTTGGCCACTATGCTGATTTAATATGACTTAGTTTTTTGTCATCGCATTGTTTTTGTTACAAACATTTTGAGTTAGTGGAACATCATGCAATGTCTCCAGAATTCGGGGGCAAGTGGGGAACTTAATTATACACAGGACATACACAGGACACAGCAGGAAGTTGAAAAAAATAAATAAATACTTATGTTGTATAAAAATTATGAAACATAATAACTATGTTATTTATTAAGTTTTGAATAATTTTAAAACCATTTAATTATGAGTGCCAATTCGGGTGCAGTAGACACGTCTGAAAGATTTATTTGTGATTTTACAATCATATATATGTATAATATGCATATCACTCTTATTCATATTATATTTAAATAAATTTACTAGACAAAGCATTAATAAGTATAAAATATAAGCACGATCAGTAAAAATGTTTATCCATTACCATTATTCTCTCAGAGTCGTACTGTCATACTGGCATTTTAAGAACACTCCTGTAATTTTATAAAAGTTGAAAAAAAAATGTTTTTCGTGGACCTCTTATTTAATTTTAAAAAAGTCTAAAAAAAATAAGTTTGACGTTACAAGTACGTCATATTTAATTTTATATCGTCATTTATTAAAACAATAACAGTTACAGTTTATATCATCATATAACATAGAGTTAATAGAGCAATGTATTTTATTATTAATTTAAAATTAGAAAGTACGCCATCTACAGCTAAACAGTAGCGTTACATTAGATGAAAATGTTGAGTCAGATTTTTTTATTATACCAATGCATTTACAATTTATTAATAACAGAGGTCGCTTGGTTCTTTTGTTGTACAATAATTACTAACTAGATGGCGTCTAAAAATTTACAAAATGTATTTTTTATATCAAAGTTGTTTACTATAAATTATATTTATTAATTATAATTTATATTTCTTATATATTACAATTGACTTGAAATTATGCATATATATTTTTGCACCAAGTGAGTTATTATAATAAACATTGTTGATAAACGTCTAACGTCTCATAAATTATAACTTAATTTCTCACTGCTAGTGCAGTTATGTACATAGTACTGCTTAACTATAAAAATATGTTTTGTTTACAGTCAGTACACATTTCTATAGTTATCTCTCCCTTATTAACGGTTGATAATGTAAAGCGAATTTATTTGTAATACCTTCCTCTTATAGTCTAACGTTTATTACTCCGTACGTCATTTCCAAGTCCAAGTATGTAATCTACATAATATTGTGTTCGTTCATAAGTCATAGGGACCTATAATTTGAATTTTAAAATGTTTGAGAACACGCTTCGGGAGAGCTTAAGTCGACTTTGCACTTGATTTATAATAGCAGGTAACAGCGGAAAAATTCAAATTTCACACTATACCTCCGACGCGCGGAGGAAACTTTGAAACATTTTGCGCCGGCCTGCAATAACTGCCAGTGCATGGAAATTGCGTTTTTATCAATAACTCACAATTATAGGGTAATTTAGTTTTATCATATCTAATTATGTAGACGCGGCGTTCTGCGTGCATCGCCAGTATTACTTTATCACTTACATCATGAAAACATTTTACTCAATAACTCAAACAAACATTATAGTTTATTTATACAGAAAAAGCACATTTTGTAAATATATTGCGTATTTATATTAATTTATGTGCGGCGGAAACATCTGTTACATGCATATTCAAGCTTTATACGCGAACTCGAGTTTGCTTTCTCATAAATCTATATCATTTCATCTCAAATGTACTTATGATAGTATCTTCAAACAATAGGCATACAGCAAGTAATATTGAATTGATTTTTAAATACAAATAAGATTGATTTTTTTTTATTCTATAACCTAATTCTCTATCTAAAATGAAGAATGAGGAAAAACATAGGAATATTTTGACCCTTAGATAAGAACGTACCTACAGCTGAGTTGACAAGTCGCTTGGAAGGTTTGAAAAAGACGCAAGTTGAATGCCATTACGTTAAACTCTTTATATATTTTTTTCCAATATTAAAAATATTCTAATGTTAAGTTTGAAGTAATACTTTAATATATAACAATTTAGTATGAAATGTGGGTTCACTTCCCACTCGAGGAAATTTAATATTTTCAAATTAAATATTTAGTATTTTCATATTTGCTCTGGTATTTGCTCTGGTAAAAAGTGCGTTCCGCCGGAAAGTGGATAATGGAAGTGGAACGGAGCGTTTTGTAGATTGTAATTATTTTTTTCTATACTATATCTACCCATATTTTTTTACTTTGAGCACAGTATTCTTTATTTGTATTCTAAGTTCTTACTTCGTGTCAAATTTCATAACTATAGATCCATGGACAATTTTTTATACCTAGGCTTACTTTGAAGTAATCTCGAAATAAACGGTCTTCATAGACTGACAGACAAACAATCCTATAAGTATTTAATTTTTTCGTCTCGAGGAACGGAACCCTATAGGAATATGAAAGATAATAGTATAAATTTGTTCACAAAAAGTGTCTTCTAAAGTACACACCTATGCAGATATTTTTTTTATGATATTACAGAAATTGTTAAATATTTTTTTTGTTTTTGAAATACATACATTTTTAAATTATAAATGGATTAATAATTACAAGTAATATATGAAACAAATATATCATTGAATTTTTTTAAATTATCTTTCATTCTATATTTAAAGTAATTGAAATCGAAATATTAATAGGTTCATGAGGAAGTTAAATTAAATGTCATTTTTTATATATCAATTATTTTGAATTGAATGTATTACCACATGAATCTATCATTATTGCTTGACATTGATAGTAGATCAGATTTTATTTTTCGTTGACCATAAAATTTGGCAGAATAACAAGTATTATGTTTCAGCAAAGACGAAGGTTCGTCTGGTTTATGGCCGGAACCGAAACTGTGGTTGAAACTGGTTGAAACCGAAACAGAAACTCGGTCGGCCATTAATCATATTATGATGTCTCTATGTAGGTATATTATGTTATTAATGCTATAAATTGATACAGTTTACATGTATTTCTATCAATTTCATTTCATAATTTATAATGATAAATGTGCTGTAATTTGTTATTTTTTGTTTAGATACTTTTATCTTAACTTTCAACTTATGCATACAGCTTATTTTTAATTATTTTTTGGTATACTCTCGAAACTTTTTCCATAACTATTTCCATAGTGTTCCCATGGCATCTTACTTTAGGGTAATGCAGCCGGTATTAAGTCTATTTTTGTCTTGCAGAAGCGAGCTATTCGCGCAATCTATAACTAAAGCCCTAAGGATTCTTTAATCAAAACGTTTAAAAAGATTAATATATTGACCGTTGCATCTCAATACATTTTTGATTTTTGAAAATGTTATGTATGTCAAGAAAAATATTAATAAGTTTACTAAAATCAGTGATGTTCATAATATTTATACTAGAAATACGACACAATAAAACACAATGCACCTGTAACTCGATTGCATCGAATCCGTAATTCTTTTATGGGACAGGGTGTACGCTTTACAATAGGATCCCAAAAAACATCCGAGAATTTTCTATTTCATATTTTAAAAAAGTTGTGAAAAGACGTTTGTGTGTTAAAGGTTATTTGCCATATTAACGAATTTATAGATGATAACACGCCTTGGGAATAAAATGCTCGCTCCAGGCTATTTCAAATGTATCATTGTCACATAATTATATGATGTAAAATTTTGATAAAAAAAAACATGTCTCGGTGAGCTTCTTTCGCCAGTTCTTCTCAGGTCTGAGGCAGTAATTTTAGTGTACTGGTGGTAAATTGTTTGACGTTCAAAAAACGAAGCTTGTAACTTCTCAGTTTGAATAAAAATATTCGAATTTGAATTAGAAAATATTTTGTCATAAACCGCCTATGAAACACTTATACCTATATTTTATTTGTACATACACTTACTTATTTCTTCAGATGGGTACCCGAAACCATCGA
This sequence comes from Eueides isabella, assembly GCA_019049475.1. NCBI lineage: Eukaryota > Metazoa > Arthropoda > Insecta > Lepidoptera > Nymphalidae > Eueides > Eueides isabella. The sequence goes on along the minus strand of CM032399.1, from coordinate 7,722,297 downwards.
ATTTAATCAAATTCGTTGGAGGCTGCGATGACGACATATGACACCATATATTGAATTTAAAATAATTTATATTTAAAAAATAAATTACATAAACACGTAAGCGTTTTTCAATTCTAAGTTTTTTGTCTAATTTATGCTTTAAAACTCATATATATTGCTCTTGTTGTCTAGACTGTAGAAACATTTTAATTTGGTATATTGAAAACAACAGGTTGCGGCTTATATTTATGAAGTTGCAACTTACTCCAAAACTTCTAGAAGCTCGACTCTTGTTATAAGTAGAACTTGACTTAATTGAATGTTTAAATTAAATATCTATATTTTTACTTACGTCATTCATAAGTCATAAATCCATAAGATGAAAATAAAAATAAATATCACTATCAGAGAAAAATACCTTTTGGAATCAGATATATTCGCCTAATCGTATAAAAATAGCGAAATTGGCGTCGGGGTGGACGACACCGCGATAAATCGTACACGATACGTGATTTGATCTCTCCTGAACCTCTTTTATAGAAGTCGTTATATACTCATAGGATTGTTGCACTTTTAGAATAATATTCATTCTCTATTTTTATGTAGTGAATATAAGTAATCTAACATGAAAATTATTTATAAGCTTGTAGCTTTCTTTTGTAAGTGTGGATTAACACTTAAAATTAATAAAAATAATCGTAATCAGATAATTTACTCACTTTATTTACCATATAATTTTAAGTCTGGTTATTTATTTTATTAAATAATTTTCCTTATAAGCCTGGTCGTAAGTGGCGATACATTTAAGGTAGTGCAAGAAAAAAAGAACCTTGGACCAAATTATCCAACTTGGCAGGAACAACTTAAAGAATACGCATTGTGAGACGTCTGTCCCAAAGTGTCTAAAGACAAAAGTTCTTCAATACGTGCGTTCGACAAGATCCGTATAACCTACGGAGCTGAAAACTGGACACTCACCGTAGCGATGGGGCGCGCAATGCTCGGAGTTTCTCTCGTATATAAGATTCGCAGTGAATTCATTCGCCAGAGAAACAAAGTCACCAACATTGAGCTAAGAATGAAAACGTTGATGTGGAACTGGGCGGTTGGTGGTCTGTATATTAACAATTGTTAATGTTTCGAGGCAAGCGCAGTGTAGGAAGCCCTGCAGTGTGATATACAGATGATTTGAAGAATATGGCTAGCCGGAGATCTGCTGTATTGAATCTCAATGAAGGAAGCCTACGCCGTGGACAGCGGAAGGTTGATAAAAAAATCTTTACAAGTATCGATTTGTTTATTATTAAATGATATAACATTGTGATTGTATTTATAGTAACAAATCATAACATATGACATAAGGTTGTATTCATTATTTTAGATGTTTTTTTAAGTAAATTCACATTTAAAAATTCCAAATGGCAGCAGACGCGTGTAATAGGAAGTGTTCGAGTGCGGCTCTAATTGGACTTGTGGCAATTCCGCTCGAGGCCCATCCCATCCTCGCAGTAATAAAATAAGCAGTTTTTCCGATTCGACGTTTCATCTCGTCGCTTCGTATTCCGAAGGCAACTTTCGTTTTCAGGAAAATTGTGGGCGACGGCGCGAATGTCTCTTGCGGGTTGTACTCTAATGTAACAAAATAAGAATAAACCTAACCGCTGTTTATATTTGGTGATCATAAAACCATATACAAACGTTAACAAAATGCTAACCTTAATGTAGATGAAGATAGTTTTGTAAGTGATTTACCGATTTTACAAATGAAATGTTAATTGTTTATTTATTTACTGTGGTATATATAACAAGTGGGTATCTAATTACCTAACATATATACTCAAGTAAAAATTTACATACATACATTATAGCACATATCTACATAAAAACTAGATTTAAATTATGAAATCAGCCTAGTTATTATTTAAAGCGTTATTTGTGTTGCGTACTGTTTCTGCCCCAGCTGGGACATCATGTCAATGACCTAAAACGAACTAACAATATTATACTTGTCAGACTTTTATATTTCCTTTTCTTTTGCTCTTTCCTTAGTAAATGGAAACATAAATAACATTTAGTTTCATACGTGGTCAAGATGTATAGACAGATATCGTGCCCCTCTTACGGTCCTCTCTTACTTATTCATAGATATTCAGGTGAAGTCACAAATTATTTTGCTATTATTTACGTAAATGTATTTTTATTTACTTTAATTTGATAGAGTTGGTTTGTTATGTCCTCAATAAATAGGAGTTTATCAAATGCAGTAAGCGATAAATGAAATGTCCCGAACAGAATATAGACTTTAGATATTGGTCTGGAGCACACTTTGAATTTTTCCTGTAATAAATACAACTATTCAGTTATAAATGTAGAATTTATATATTTTATTTGTTAGGTTAGGTACCTATGCTAGCTATATAACGGTATTTTTGTTGTATATGCTGAATTATATAAACTAAACAAAATTTCCTTACTTTAGTAATAAGCACGAAAATACGGATTTCCATAGAAATAACATTTACGGTTCGACCTAAAAACACAGTAGGTCCCTCATCTAATCCTAATTTGTTAGAGGATTTGATCCGAGAGCGAATTCATTAATGAGAGCCGGTTCCGAAGTCGTTCGGCCATGACTCTATAGTCCATACGTTACAAACTTCGAGTACATGGATCTACAAATTATACGTGTGCAATTAACTTGATATAAGTTTTTCAACTACACCTTTATTTCAATTAAAACAAATATTTTTAACGTTTATTAACAAAATTTTTTAAAGCTTTTTATTCATTTTTAGAAGTCAAAAGGAATCGGCATTGTTACGGTTAATGGTGGAAGTAATGGTTTTGTTTCTTTTCATTCGCATTGATTCCGTAAAGCGTCAATATACATGGAAACCAGTTTTATCGTTATAAAAATGGTTTCGACTTAGTGCCATCACTGGAAGACTTTGCTGAAGGAAGTATCACGAATACTTCCTTTCCATTATTGCTTTATTTTTTATCGAAGTTCATAAGGTTTAGATTGTACCTCGCGGGTTAAGCCTTAGTATAAATGCTAATATAGGCCGCGACATTGCCTGCAGATAAACATTTTTCATTGTGTAAATAGTAAGGCAAAGTTTTTGCAAGGTGCTTCAGAATCTTCAATGGAATAAAAATGTTTTTTTCAATCGACTTTGTTTTGTGCCAAGTTGGCGTAAAGTTCTCCGCAATCTGCGCTTTGGAGAACACTTACCATAGTCGACACTGAGCAAGCAACTTGAGAAATTCAGCTTAGTATCTTTCTTTTTTTATTGTACGGTACTGATTAAATTTCCCTAGACGCGATCTTTTCTTTTACTGCACGAACTAAAGACAATCTTACAAGACAAAAAACCTTGTAGTGTTATAAAATAATAATATCAGATTGTAACAAATCCGATATTTTTACAAGACGAGTAGCGCAATCAATTATATATCATAAAAATACCGTGGAGAGATTTAAGGTCTAGATAGGGAACGCGGCGTACCATCGCGGGAAATATGAAAATTGGAAAATGCTTTCCCGATACCGAGCCAAATAAATTTCAGTCCTATTTGTAAGCCCGTCTCAATATTACGGGTACTCAATATATATACGTCTAATATATATCTAGCGTGCTTTTATAGCTTGTCTGATTGGACCTATTCGTTCGAAATCACTTTGATTTTTTTATTTTTAACACCAGTTTAATAATATTATTGTATATATAATACAATTTTTTAAATTTATTATTCGGTTAATCCTAAATTATTTGGATATACAAGTAAGTCAAATTACATTACATAGTACAAAAAACTTCTACGTTTTTCTTATGTAATTAGTTAGCAACTTTAACTGTGAAAATAAAGGCCAAATAGACAAGTTTAATATTCTGCCGTCGCACAGAGCCTTTTGAACTTCGAACAGATTCATCCTGGACTTGGTTGTTTCAGACGTCCTAATTTACTTTTAGTCCCTGCATTAAGGACTTTATTTACAGTCACCATTTGTATTGAATCACAGAAATTTAGTTTAGAGACTGAACAAACCGATTGGACCGATTATATGTAATTACTCCACTAATATGTTCCATCTCTAATTTTGTTTCTAAGACCTGAAAAAAATTGAGTAGAAACAAAAATATATATAACACCAGCGACCTAGCCGGGGCTCCGCGAACTTAAATGATACTATTTTATTTACTAATTTTAATTACTTTCTTCATCGAATAACATTATCACTTTTAAGACAACATGTGTACATTAAAAACTAAAAGTTTAGCCAAATGATTACAACATTTTGTAGCAATATTGTCGAACTTGATATTTTAAATTGACCTCTCTTTTTTTATTTAACCGATTTCGATAAAATAATAAACGTTGAGAGAAGGTTGTCAAATATAATAATGAAAACTGCTTTGTAATTTGGTTAGCTGTATTAAGAGTATCGCGTACAAGCTCATAGACAAGACAAACACACAGACAAAAAAATAAAAAATGAGTATCTTGATCTGTTGACATTAATAAATGTCCTCTACAAGATTTTTTTCATATATATATATATATATATATATATATATATATATATATATATATATATATATATATATATATATATATATATATACATATATATTTACACACAAGTTCACCTTCACATAAACACGCACGTACACACACAAACACACATGCACACACGCTCACAACATACACATCACTCTCTCTTCTCTCTAAGCATACGAGTACTATATACACCAGTAATAAATAATTAAATAGATTTTTTTTTTCAGTTAATGTTTGTAATGTCTTGAAATTGTCATATATCTTTTGTTTTATTTTGTTCATTTTTTGTTTTTTTTTTTTGTTTTTTATTCTACTCACAATACATATTTCTCCTATAACTCAGTTATCTTATGTAAACGTTTGTTAACTTCGAGTGCACTGTTAAATCTTAATAAGAACCGCGAGTGAGAACCTGGCGACTAGTAACACAAGCCTAGAGCTTAGTACAAGCGTCAGTCTCACACATTTGTAAATCGTATTGCATGTACCTATATGTTAATATATCTCTTATAAATTTTGCTTTGTGTGAGAAATAAAGTTATTTTTTTCATATATTTTCCATGTACAGTGATTTGTTACAGATCTGGAATAAGCATAGATTAGTACAAACATTTTCCGTTTAGTAATGCGGACGTAACTTCATTGATAGAGACCAATTTTAATGAAATAATGTTATGTGAAATATTTAATAATTTATTTAAGCAAGTTGTCTAATATTATAGTTATAACGGTACAATATAATTATAATAAAAACAATAACTTCATTTTAATTTATATAGTCAAAATGATTGATTTCTTGATGGAAGTACGATGGATGGGTAGCTCGAATATATGACGGTGGTTTGTTTATGTAAAAATTGTGGTCCTCGTCAAAATATTTCTTGTGTTTTATAAGTAAAGAATTCATATCGTATCCCAGTAGAGTTTTTTTAGAACTGTTCGGTGGGGATGGGGCAATTTTTAATCTATTTTCATATTGTGGCTTTGCCTTTGTATTTTGAAAATATGATTTAACGTCTGGTCTTGCTTGGATTCGTAAATTGCTTTGCTGAATATTAGGTTTCACAGCATTATGAGGTTTTTGCCAATCCATGACTCTTTGAATTTCTTGCATTTGAATATTTGAACCATTGGGTGCATTTATTTTACTAACTGGTGTTCCTTTCCTTGTATCAAAATATCTTCCAAATTCTGAAAGTATTTTATTATTGTCTATAACAGTATTTTCAATTCGTCCAGGCCATAAATTAATATTAAGATTATTAGTATTAGGTAATAATTTTTTAATATCATTTTTTCGGCTTTTAATTTTTTTGTTAGCTACATCCATAACGCGAACGATATTTTCTATTTCTTGTAAGCTCATCGTAGGTACCGTAGAAGCAATAATTTCTATTTTATTTTCAATATCAAAAAGTAATTCGTTGCTTTTTTTCAAATATTCGAATTTGCTTTTATTCATATTTAAGAGTGTCAAAGGAGATCGAACAGACCGTTCCCAATACGATCGTGGAGAATTGTTATTAAAATATAAATCACCTTTTGTTGACTCTACAAAAGGTTTTTGTTCTGCCTGAACGTTTGCTTCTCTATTTTGTACATCGATACCGCGTATCATTGACGCTATTTCTCTGCCTAGTTTTGTATAATATGAATCATCCAATTTATTGTTACTTGGACGGAGATACCGACGACCGTCAGGCGTATTTGGTGGAATAATGTAATCAGAATAATCCTGTTTGTTGACTCTGGATGGTTTGTACATTTCTATACTTTCAAGAGGATTGTATTCTATAGGTGGTAGATCGTTTGTTTTATTTTTGATATCTCCTCTATGTATTAATTCTGTTAGGTATTTAAAGTCCACATTTTCAGGTGGTTCCTCATTGTCTATTGGTTTTTCTACATTTAAATTTTCTAAAAGATTTATAGGAATATCATTTTCTATCATAGGGCTTTCAAAAACGTCGTCTTTGCTGTCAGTATTCATAGATACTTTTTTATGTTTCTGCCATGGAGGTATAAAATATTTCGCCGACGATGGACGATTCATTCTTTCTTTTAATCGTGATAACTGTAAAAAAGTAAAGTATTATCAATAAATAAAATTAACAATAATTTACGTGGGTTAATATTTACGTTTATGCGCTACAATATAAATTTGTTAAAATGATAAATCTTACTATTTTTTGTCGATTAACGGATTGTAGTTTACCAAACCTGAAAATACAATGAAATAATTAAGTTTTATTGTGATAACCACACGTTATCTTTTAAAGAAGGGTGATTACTTTTAAGTGATTGTTGTTTTGTTTCTTTTTTAATCGATATGATTTTGTTTTCTGTATTTCTAAACATTAGGCATCACTTGCCACAAGTGGTAGGAACAGGAGATCTCTTTGATTTTAGAGGCGTATAGGATGGCGGAACTCAACGCTGCATCTTAACTACTACTATAATATAAATAAAAAAACTATTCAAAGATTAAGTGTGGAATTCAAACTCACAAACATCGAGAACTCAAATTTCCTACCAGGACTCGGTAGAATTAAATATTTACTTATATAATAAAATAATAATATTACCCGGTATCAGCTTCGTTATCATTATTATGACTGGAAATTCTTGATATTTTCTTTTTCCTTTTTCTCTGTAATTGTTGAGGATTTCTGCAATTAAATATATAAATATAGTAGTTATTATTTATAATATCAAAAATTTTAAATTAGTAAAGATACCTGTATCTTATTATTTTTATTTTTATATTTTTGTAATAGCCTTTAAAAATGTTTACAAGGTCTATTTAAAATTATAGTATTGAATGTCACGATTGTAAATATTTTTTGTTATGCGAAACCATAATCGTGACTGGCTAGGGTATAAAACGTTATTAGGAAGCAATAAAAAATATTAAAGGCAAGTAGTTCTTTTTAGTGAAATATATATATATATATATATATATATATATATATATATATATATATATATATATATATATATATATATATATATATATATATATATATATATATATATATATATATATATATATATATATATATTTATATATATATATATATATATATATAGAGCCGAGGAAAAATAACCAGCTTGATATAGTTTTATATAAATAGCACTACAACATTGAAAGCACTGGGCCGCATCTGATAGATTTAGCGGCTCAGCCTCACAATGGGGCTCTTGCGTAAAATTGTATGGGCATTGAAATTAATAGCTATCGCGGAGCAAAGTATTGTATTTTTTTAAGTTTATATGAGTTACAAAGTATTAAATGCGCAAGTAGGTGAATAAAAAATACTAATAATTTTCAATAATTTTTATAACATAAATAAATCAAAGTAAAAAACTTTATTCGTCCTCATTGTGTAGGACTGTAAAGTTTTGCACATTAAATAAAAAAAAATATTTACTCACTCTCATGCGAGTGCCTTTAGGTTTCCTGTTGCAATTAAGATTGAAGCAAATAAAACATAAAGATAAATATTGCTCTCGCAAAATCGATAATTAAGAAGCTATGAGATACATTTACTTTATGTCAATATTTTAATAATTATCAATATCTTTCTAATCACGACAAGTGAATTTCAACAAAAAATAATCAATCGAATTTTCTGCGAAATATCAATTCATTTGCAAATAACTCACAAATCAGAAGGGATTGTTGAACGGTCGAATTGTTGATCGGTTTGTGTTGTTGGCTCATCCGTTACTGATACACTCTGTGTGCTAGTAGGAGCTGTGGTAGTTGGAGACGACGTCGTCTTATCGTTTGTGGTGGTACAGTCTGTAATATTTTTTAAGTGCTTAAAAAATATTTTACACATTTTTGTTTTCTTTTTTTGATTGTGATTATTATACATTTTAAACAAAACAATTTAACTGGAATAATCACGTATATTGCTATATATATATTTTTAAATTCCGATTCGTTCAGTTTCGATTCCATCGATCGATTCGAACACTTTGGAGTAGTCCGTGGTCACAGCTAGATTCTAAAGTAAGTCAATACACAATTATTCCGGTTAAATTTGTATCATCCAGCTTATTCTATGACGCATTCCAACTCACCTGTATCAACACAATACGGAACTACAGGAGGCACGGGCACTATGGGGTACATGGGTATCACAGGAGGAGGTGGAAGACCAATAGGAGGATAAAATGGTGTATCTACATTTGGCAGAAATATGAAGCTAGGCAAAGGAGGCTTTGGTTTTTTATTGTACACAATTATTTTCTTATGTCCATGTTCACCGTCCTTATCATGATTATGACTATAATGTTCTACAGAAGACTCACTGGAGCTCGAATCACTTGAACCAGAACTAGATTGAGATGCTACGTCAAACATACTGTCATCTTCTGTTATCCGAAGTAATTTATCTCTTAATTTTCTCTTTTTCGTTTTTTTGTTTCGTTTTCTATCTCTGTTCCATTTCTTTCTTATTTTGGGTTTCTTAATTGATAGTCCACTTCGGCGTGTTGGTAGGTTTTTTTCATGTGTATTATTAACAATTTGATTTTCAATTGTTTTAAAGAATTGGTTATAGAGCCAATCACCTAAATCGTTTGCATCGTTGCTTATTTCATCGACTTGGTCGTCAAGCTTACTCTTGAGAAGGGATTCAGTTTCACTTAGGACATTTGGAGTAGCATCATTAAGTATTCTCGTCGGTTCACCAGTGTAGTGACGTCTATGATGATCTATTAATTTTGTACTGCAACATAGATAAATCTTTAAAGTGTAATAAAGTATAAACGTAGGATATGTTTAATAAATAAAGAAATGGTATCGAGTGGTTATTGTATATATTTATAGACATCTATCATACTTGAAGGATGGGATAAAAGAGTAGTAAAAAATCCTAAATATATTACTCTAACTTCTCTTTTCTTTCTGTGGGAAAGTTTAGACTTCAAAGTGTTCTGTAAATTGAAACTTAGGATATGATATTCTCGAATGAGAAGGAAATAAATATAAACACTTGGTCTCAAATATAAGATTCATCATACGGACACAGAAGTTATAGCTACTGCTAATATAACATACATACATACATTAACAGTAGCTGATATACATACATAAGTATATCAGCTTTGGTAAACTTAATACTAACAAATTTATACTAAGAACATACTTGGGTTCACAGATTTTTGTATCTGTATCAAAATAATATCCGGGATGACAATGGCATCCGATCACACAACCAGGTATTTCATCTATACAATATTCGAACCTGCCATGTTCTCCACACTCTACAATTATATAAAAAACGGTCAAGTGCAAATTGAACTAGCCTGCCGAGAATGAATTTCAGGTTTTGCGAGAAGTTATAACTTATAAAAATTTTAATTCCTATAAATTTCTTTATTTTCACATTTTATTCTTCATTAATATTATAGTAGGTTCTCACTATGTCTCTAATTTTAAATAGGAAGAGGTCTTTACGTAAATTAGTCTATAGGTTTTGATTACGTGGCGAATTTCATGCAAAATGCAACAAAAACGATTTATAAGACCTCGTATCTTTGGATTATATTGACTTGGAAGCTTGATTTTTGATGCTCTAAAGGACTCTAGATCTAAATATTTAATATCAATTAAATAATAAATGATCTGTCAAAAATAGGAAAAATATACCGAGTGAGTAATGACCAAGTACAGAAATAAGACTTACCGTATGTATTTTCGCTTAATACACTAGAGGAATATAATAAAAAAATTATAAACAAAACTGCAGTATACAACATCATTATTTCTTAAACCATCTAGTGTACATTGGGAAATCCTAAAAATGTTATTATTTTTCGTTAATACGCAATAACACTTTACGTAGAAAGCAAATATAGTGCACTAGTCTCATTACATTAATTAATATCGTATTAAAGCTTTTCAAAGGCAATGTAGGTGCAACTATGAGCAAAATGAACAATGTTAATTCTATTCCAGCGAAATGCTCTGATTTAAACAATAGTGTGTTGTAATGCGAATCGATGAATTATTCGTTTTGTTTCCACTTGAGCATTACATTTTGCAGAATATTTAGTAAAAATAGAAGTAAACATTAATGTTATTTTTTAATTATGCTATTTGAATTACTTACATAAACTACATTATATACAGTATATTTATTGTTTCCTGTTTATTGAAAATTGTTATTTATATAAAACGTACTTCCTACAGTGAAGAGTGTAAAGGTTATTGTGGCGCAATTAAGATATCAAAGTACCTCCATTCGATATATATCAGTATATTTAACTAAGAAGATGATTAACGATTACAGTGCAGCTGTTTCTCCATTCAGATAATACAATGAATGAGGTCTATGTAAGGGATACATATGTAACTGGTTAAAGAAAGATAAACGAAGAAAAAAAAATTAAATGTCGAAAAACTCAAAATTATTTAGTAAATACAACAATTATAAAAGTACAAAATAACTCACACATATATATATATATATATATATATATATATATATATATATATATATATATATATATATATATATATATATATATATATATATAATTATTTATTTATAAAGGACTAATACAATATAATATAATATTAATTTACAAGGTAGTGAGTCTCGATTTGAATTGCGGTACGGTAATAAGATCCCCTTATTGTAACTGAAGATCGGCTGAAGGCTGTCTATTGTTTGTATCAGTGACATTTCTTCGTTCGCTCTAACTGTCGTCGCCGAGGTCGGGAATTCCTTTGAGACCTCTGTGAAGAACAAACTAGATTACACAAACAATTTATATAGGTACTTACTTTATTGGATATTGTAAAGGAAACAAAAAATCTTTGACATTTTGACACTTTCTGTTGGTTGGTTTCTGATGGTTGTAATTGTTCGAGATATGTGATGGGGACCGATTATACTGCATAGTGAAAAATGAAATGATACAATTTTATGTTTTTTTTTTATTTCTTAGAAAGGTATAATCATTTTAAATATGGATCATTCATTCATATCATTTTAAATATGGGACTTCTTAATAAAAGTTAATAATTTTTATATTTATATATTTTAGCTTATAAATTTTAGATTTATTTTCGGACCTATTTAAAATGCACGCTATCTAAGATTTCGTATCTTTTCATAACGTCATTAACTTAAATCTAACCATATTTTAATGTTGTGTTCAGTTTTGAGTACACATTATATATATTACTTAGTGCATTCTTCAGGTTGGACACATTTGTGAGTTCGGTCGTCCCGTACGTAGGGGTGTACACACACGCAGCCGGGCTCGCAGAAGGGGTAGCAAGGGCGAAGCCTCTCGCGAGGGTTATCACATGTGACCGCGGCGCACCCCGCGAAACATGGCTCGTACCTTTGTAAGTACAAGAATAGTTAAAGAATGTTATCTTGTGTTTTGACAATACTTAATATCAATCAATAAATAATATTATACCTTTCATTTGTTCTATCGCACGTCATTACAAAAGGTATGTTTTTTTCGTTTTCATTTAATCTGTGAAAATATTCCAAATTAATAAAATAATCCCTCCCCTTGGACTAAAGATAGGACTCACTCAGTTATAAATATTTACAGCAGAGCAGCATTATGTCCTACTTCATCTTTTGTTCTTTGCAAGTTGTTTACATTATCGGCGTCCTCGTAGCGCCTCTCTTCCTTATAAATTCTTTCGGGATCCATCTCTCGTCGCCTATCGCTCCCTACATAGCGCTTAGCTTCCAAGTCGTCCAAATATCTCGAAAGGTCGTGTTCATATCGTCTGTCATCCCATTCTTTGTGTTCCACTTCAAATGGTTTTAATAATGCTTTCTTTCTCCAATTTCGCCTTTCATCAAGGAAGGAATGCGGTTTGATACTATCTGGGTCATCGTAATCGTAAATATTTGCTCTTGTAGCATCCGCAATATTGTCTGAAATTTATTTGACGTTAACATATTACTTATATTATTACTATTATATTTATATTATCGTTCGTACTCACAAAGCAATAGAGCTAAGATCAGCAAATATCTCATCGTTTCATCTAATTCGGATCAATTCATAACGTTTATCGATAATTTTGGTTTTCCGTTTCTAATTACTGTGAATTAGCTACTAATGTGGTCGACATACTCGATTGTTTAATAAAAGAACTAGAATTTGCTAAAGTTTGTTTATAGTCGTAAAAAGACATAAAACGACTGAGCTGTTGCTGTACTTACTTGATAATTTTGTTTTATTTCTTAATGACCCTTTCTTGAACTAAATTTGATTGCACTGTTTGTGATATTTTATTATTTATTATATAAGTTAATGATTTATGTATATAGTAGCTAGATTTTATTTAAAACTTAAGAATACTTATATTTAAAAAATAAAACTATATGTAAACATTATTTAATTGATTTATATAAAAATAGATATTAAAATAAAATATTAACTTTACGCATGATACGTTTATTTTAGACTCGTTTTACAGGTATTCCTTTGACTTCATCATGAAATATTTTTCGCGGTTGAATGGCCTTTATAGGGGGCGGCGCAATGACAATGTTAAAATAATTGCCCATTCTAGAAACTTCCCCTCGTTGTATCTCATCCACATGATTGGGAGTAGCATTATTATCATTTAATAAAGGATCGTCTTCCCGTTTAACGTGACCTTTACTCCTTCTGTTTATAAATTTTAGATCTTCCTTAAGTGTTGCAGATCTGATACTTGGAACTGGAATACCCATTTGTGTTCTATAATAAAAATGACCAACAAAATGTTTGGAAACACATTACTAAAGAATTCAGTTTAATAACCTAATTCATAAATGTATATGTATTTTTTTTAATATTAAAGTCAACTTAGATTTTATCACAAATCACCCTAAATTTATGATCTAAATATTTTTAGTAGGCTTTTTAAAAAATCGTACACTGTTATTTGATTCTATTTTTAATGTTGGTTACTTACGGTGAACAGTCTTGAGGTAAAACGCACCGGTGCGTGCGATCATCTCTTACGTAGGGCTCTTCGCAGACACAACCAGGCTCGCAGTAAGGATAACAGGGTCGAAGATGATTACGCGGATTATCACAAGAAATCTCCGCACATCCTCCAAAACATGATTCATATATCTCATTAGGCCAATAACAAGCTACGAAAATATGCTTAACTAATTACAAAATAATTTCATTGTACTTCAAACAGGTTATCTACAGTATACCGTCCCTAGAACTTCTCTACATCTATATATCTAATCTATCACTTCACCTCATCTACGGAATGACTTACCATATATTTCACCCATAAGCATTTAGTTCGTGAAAAATATGACGTCAAGATCTAAATGTAGATTACTCAAAATGTTGAGGTCACAATATAGGACGACGAATCTGCTTTACACACCTTTATCGAGGCACTAACATTTTTACAAAAATATAAGTTGTTAGATAAAACCGCCACTTATTTTTACCTTTAAATAGATGTACTTAGTGTAGAACTCTTTTAGAAATAAATCTAACAATGGACACAAGCTTTCTTAAGTTCTTTTTCAATGGTTTTCACAGGTCCATTACGACTCCCGAGGGTCTACTGATAGACTAGATTATATCTAACTTTATACTGTGCACTTATAAAAATAACAAAAAAGTAACATTTCTTTACAAGACCTCTTTCAAATGGATCCACCATTTGATTACGACAATATTTCTAAAATAATTTCAAAAACAAATACCTTTAGAAATTTTATCCTCATCTCTACATAATATTATTTTAACAATTAACATTGCAACTACTAATGATGCGTTTGTACTCATATTAAGGGCTTGTTAAACTGATGTCGTATGAGAGTTTCTAAGGAGCCTCTATGTAAAATTATATCGCAAGTTACGAATAGTAAAGGTCATAATCGAACGCTAGTTCTATAATTAAGACTTAAGTACGCCGCTGCTCGACGGAGCGGGTGTTTGGTAAACATAGAGAAAGGTCGGTTAAGCCACATTTGATTGAATTATTGCTTGTGTTGCTACCTGTACCCGAGGTGTGAGGTCACGTTCCCTCCAAATTCCCTGATATTGTAAGCATAATAAATTGTGGCGCAAAATTTATAACAAAATACGTGACTAATAAATGTTGTGAACATTGTTTAGACTTTCAAGGTTTTTTTTATCATTTACGCAGGTAAATGATAAAAAAAAATGCATGCAATTGAACAATATATATTTTTTAAATACGTAATTGTCATTTATTCTTAGAGTAAAAAAATACATATCCGTGTACAGAGTAAAATATAAAGTAGAAAATAAAATGCAATTAACGCTTGTAATTATGTACTGTATTATTATTTTTACTGGCATAAGTAATTGTATAGTATAGTGTTACGAAATGATAATGAGAAATTTATTTAAATAAATACAAATAGCCTTTGCCTGCTTTATTAAAAACTAATGTACGTCATAAGGTAAACGCTAGATGATATGATAAATAGAAAGTTAAAATGGACAATATGGAAACGTAAAGATCTTAGAGCAATATAACATCTTGACGTGAAACTGAAAAACCAATTTTCGTTACCCTGCATTAGTGAAACGAATTTATATGGATATTGGTGGACTTACCTTCCTTCCGTTAAATAAATTTTACCTATCTTATGAAAGGGAAAATCAACTCGTTTCATAATTGAAGTAGAAATTTGTTAACATATTATTATACTATTTATTAGACACACAAAAACCACTAAATTTCTCTCATTTATTATTTGAAGAAGATTCAAGATTCTAATTTCATAATAACATAAAACTTTTCCAAGAAGTTTCGAAAAGCCACGATAAATCACTCGAGATCTTCATAACTAAAGTTATATCAATAAAGTATGTCTCGATTCTGTTATTGTTAACACGCCGTTTTATGTATCTGAGGGTATATTGAGGCATTTGGTAAAAAGAGTGTAAGCGCTACGGAAGGAAAGATCCGCCTGCGAAAAATAGCTTTGCCGATAAAATATGATTGCGTGTGATCTTTTTATTACTCACCCGTGTTAAAAAAATGGTTGGGTTCGCATGAAGTGGAGTTTACAACAAACATCAACTAAATCGTTAAATTTAACACATTTTGTGATTATTTTCCAATAACTGTTTTATAAGATATAAAAAAAATAAAATATATTATTAAAAGCAATATAATAGCATTATATTCATACAATTCATCCATCATAATAATTATAATTATACAATAAGTTCAATAATACATTTAATAAACGTCACAAAAATGCGAAACATTTTTAAATACCTACTTCATATGATTATTGGTAAATTTCTTAGTTGGTAAAATCTTAGAGACCTTTTTACAAAACATTCAAACGCCGCTCCCGCACTGATATTAAGCTGAGCTATTAATATGATGCACAGCTAGAACCTAGTGTTACAACTCTCTATTTTCCACTTTCCATTCAGCTTCCGAAACATAGTGTTTTTAGGGAAGGAGCCAGACAGCGAGGTAAAAATAATTTAATTGACTTAGATTTTGAGTTTGACTTAGAGTGAGAATCGAACCCAACATCGTTTATAGTGAATATGTGCTTTTAAAATATCAAATGTTTACGTGTTTTGTAATGACATACTTTTTTTAAGATAACAGTAGTTGACCTCTTCGATTCTCTTTTTGCTTAATACTTAGTTACTTAATCTCCTCTAGGGACATAGCTTCACGCTATACCCCTAGCGGGGTAGACAGAGAGAACGGAGCGCCAAACGCTACGGTCTCGGCTTACCTCTTTTGCCTCGTCCACTATAGTCAACCTCTTCATACATGCCCTCCACTCACTCATCCATGCTTTCTACAATTTTTAATTTAAAATATTGTTTCGATTATAAATATAGTCTTTACGTCTTAAGTGATTTGTAGGTATAATATAAAATTGATTTAGAATGATTAGAATATACTGGCATAATAAAGATGCATAACTAATATTTTTGTACAGATTTTTTGTTTTGTTATTTCAATAACAAAATTGTTTTTAAGCGAAATAAGGTTATAAAAAAGTTCTTGATGTTAAGTGAATAAATGATGGTGTGAACGCCTTTGCGGATATGTGAGGCTTGTCGTGGCATAGAGGCACAAGCATGTAACTGTAAACAGGTCGTGGGTTCGATTTCCTATCGAGAAAATAAAACATTTAATATTTTCAATTTAAATATTTAACTCTGTCAACAAGGCAAAGCGCGTTGATGAGTTCCGCTACTCAACACTTAATTCTTTAAACTTAGGAGAAAGTGGAGAAGTCTTAACAATATGTTCTCAAGTTTCCCCTTTTAAATATAAATGTACACCTCTGTCTATCCTGCCATGTGCGGGAGACAGCGTGAAGCTGAGTCAGTGAGTGAGTGAGTGAGTGAGTAAGTGAGTGAGTGAGTGAGTGAATATTTATTTTAAAACGGCGGCGCTGTGGTTTAAATTCACAAGTAAATATCGGGACCGTGCTTTATTTGAAATCAATGTTCTATATTACTTTCAATATACTATTTACGTGTGCAATAGATAAAAACCCCCTCTCTTGACGATTAGAAAACCTATTTGACATTTAACATGTATTCCAAAAACGTACAATATCGATTGTAAAGAAATGCGATCTATTGTCGCATAAGATACACGTATTGGATGGACGAGTCACTTCCTAATTTCAAACTATAAAATAATATGAGCTTAAAAGCTATGGTATTAAGCTTGTTTTTGTCTGCGTATAGCAAGGTGTCGAGTAAGCGTCACTCCGGTCTCTAGGGTCAAGCGAACGGGTCCAATATATTTCGAAGGGCGAAATCCTGCGAGTCCTTGTGATTACTGTCAGCGTATAAGGCGCTCACGTGCCGGTAAAATGTGATGTATTCTTATGGTCATTACTGTAATGCTTAAAAATAAATGTACTATGTTATAACGAAATAAACATTTATGTTATTGTATTAGTTTCTATATTTTTGAAGTAATTAGGGTTAGGGCTATTTCAATTGACACAAACATGTTAGTGGCTACTTATGATACTAATGTAAGTGTATTAACGTTTTTTATCTGTAGATTTAAGTAAATCGACGATTTTATGTATTCGTCGCTTAGATATTGGATTTTTTGAAAATAAATATAACAAGGAATAAGAAGTCATTATATCATTTAAAGATATTATTTTAGTATATTCACAGAATATCTAACGAAATATTTAAGATTTAAAATGATGTTCTGTAATAAAAGCTATAAAGTACCCACACCATCCAATTTGCAACTTCTAATAGGAGTTAAAGCTAGTACGAGGAGCTCTGATACAAACTTCTTGAGTAGGTACTTTAGAATATGAATGCCGGTACATGCAAATTATATAATGTGCCTATAATTTGTGTGAACCGGCGTTTAGTAGAGTTTTCAGCGAAAATTGTAAATATGTGTAATTATAATTTTATTAATTCTACAAACACTTAACATAACGACACTTCTTAGTCAACAATTCTACGATACCTTTAGCTGGCAAATTTATTGCTTTTATTTTTAGTTGTAAGCTAAAAGCTCTTTAGTTTCTTTCATTGTTGTTTCCTTATACGTACTAGTTATAAGCCTTTTACTATATGACATTTTTTTTTCAGCTTTCCGCTGTATTCCACACATGTTAGGGAAGGCGGAGGAACTTGGGATCCTAGTGCAAAAACCCAACGTTTTGTTTCCAATTTTAGGCATTGCGTGTACCACCACTCAACACCATTCAAAGCAAAGCACTTGAATATAAATATTTCTTTTGAAAATATTAAATATTTCACTTCTTCGAGTGGGGATCGAACCCACGACTTTGTTGTTTACAATCACATGCTAGTAGCTCTGCGTTACGACAGGACACTAACCTATACATAACATTATGACCTATATATAACGTGCAATATATATTTTCAAAGACATCATAAACAGTATATTGCTAAATTGATTGCAATTTTTTATGCTGATTGTACATTAACGCGTATCGGCAATAATCACGTGAAACGATATACAATAACGGCTCATATTTCTACTCTATACTTATCTAATGGCGTATATTAAGTACAAACGCATTAAAACGGAATTTATGTCTTTTTCTAGCGTTTTACCTTGTATTAGTTTAATTCGTTTTCCTTACGAGATTACTTTACCCAATGTTCAAAAGTAATAAAAAATTTTGTAGTTTTGTGTGACGTGATAGTTCTTCAGATTTACAACAATCGTTAAATAAATGACTGGTTAAAAGAGAAACTATATTAAATAAAAGAAAAAAAAAATACGTACAACCTTAATTCAATTAAGCTGCAAAAACAAAAAAATGAGCTTTAGTTTTAGGTATTGTTTTAGGTAAGTACAAGTTAATAAAAGTTTTGTATGTAAGTAAGTCGAGGTTAATTACATCTTAAATCTTATAATACAGAAATATCAAAGGAACGATCAAAACGGATGTGTAGTTAATGAGAGGAAATAGTCACAAGAGAGTAATCACCTACCGACATTAGAAAATTATGAAAAGATAATCATATAGATAACGTATAATTGAGATGTTAGTTATTTTCATAGATTTCATAATAAAAAAAGTTGTGTAGTTTAATTTTTTTTAGCTAGAAAAAAATTTTAAGCTGGAAAAAAGCATTGAATTAGAATACTACTTCAAATTAAAAAAAAATATATTTAAAACTTTTGTAGGAACACTAATATATATATATATATATATATATATATATATATATATATATATATATATATATATATATATATATATATATATATATATATATATATATATATATAATTTCATTTCCACGAATGGGGATCGAACCCACAAACTGTCGCGTTTACAGTCGCACGCTTGTGCCCCTGCGACACGACAGGTCATTCGTAGTATAGTAATATTTATTTACGAGCTACCAATTAAATTGTTAGTTTACTCTAGAGGTAAACCCAAACTGCCGTCTCTAATTGAAAGATTCGGCTCAATAATAAGCGTGGCTGTGTTTGTCGTGTATAAATTAAGGAATTATATTAATCGGGATAACACCACACTTAACGCTTCTCCTGAAAATGAATGTATTTTCTAATGAAAGGCATTATACGGAAGTTGAAATTTATTGCCAAAGTTTTTAATTAACATACAAGTTCCATAATAGATACTTATTTGCAATTTTATTAATTACATCCGGTGATTATAGTAGAGTCGTGAATAAATGTACCTTTATTTAGAAGTTATTCAAAGATCTAATTTAGATTTAAGAATTAATAGTTAGTTATGTAAATAAACTTACAGTAAAATACGTTTTCGTAGAATATATCCATCAATGAATGGAATGTATGTGTACCTATATTTATTGTGCCATTACAAATTAAATAATTGAGTTTCACATCTTTAATAGGAAGGTTTAGGGGTCTGTGTTTCTGTTTTATATAGACAATCTATCGATGGTTATATAGACAATCTATCGGTGGTTAATTACGTATCCCAACATAGACAGTAAAATTCTACATTATCTTAATGTGGGTGTAATAATATACATAATGACATGATGACTATTGTATTCATAGTTACAAAATATTTTATCTATTTAGAAACAGGAGTCATTATCAGTAAAAGTTTTTTGGACTTACTCACTTGATGGGTATCTTGTAATTTGTTGTAGAAGCACAAATAATGTAGACATAGAGCACTTCATGTTCTTAAAATGCAAATGCAAGTAATCTTACAATGTGGATACTATGCCTTTGTAAAAATAAGGCACGTTAAATTGTACTTCAATACTGTTACACCAGTCATGTACCTAAAGCCATGTATGTTTTTTATTTATTTTATTTAAAATAACATTTTATTTGTAATATTAATAAAAAAAATGTTATATAAAATAATAGAGCAAGTCTGGAACGCAAACACAATTAATTAACAGCGATAATACTTGAGCCAGATAGTTAGTACTTCTAGGGGGATGGAGATAGCGAGATATATTATCACGGTTTCTTAAAAGGTATTTTCAGGTGAAAATTCAAACGAGCCTCAATGGACCTCTAGAAGCACCACTTTCCTTATCTATGCTCTTTTGTTTTTGTTATTTTCCCGATACAACTCTTAGATATTTTAATATTTCTGGTTAATAATGTTATCAAGGGAAAGATTACAAAAATACTAAGGATTATAAACTTATGCTGACTCAAAAAGTAGCTTATTGTAAATATTTATTTAGTTAAAGTAAAAGGGTTTTTTTTATTATATGACAATTGTTTGCACAGTCAATTTTAGTATAACATTAAGGTAGATAAAAATGAAGTGACTTTAAAATTCTCATAACAAATATATTTCTAAAAGATTAAAAAAAAAAGATTGTTGCTATAAATTTATTAGTATATCTCATTTAAGCATAAATAATTACATAAACTTTGGTGTTTAAATAATAATGTTGCAATAACTGTATATATTTTAATATTCACTTAGGCACGACGGGCTCTCCGAGATGTAGACCACAATCGATAGTATGAAAACTTCCCGTTATGCAACTTGAACTATTGTCATTGGCCAAAAATAATACTAACTTTGAGATATCTTCACTTTTTGCTACTTTTTGTAAGGGCAACTTCGATTTCATAAAAGCGAATAAATCTGTATTAGCTTCTTTAGGTATTCCAGCTGCCATGAATAAATTGGTGTCCACTGGTCCTGGATTCACGGAGTTCACTCTTACGCCAGAAGAAGCTAGACCGAGTGCTAAACATTTTGTGAACATATCAAGTGCGGCTTTAGTCATGCAATAAGGCATCATAGACGGTAGTGGTACTGTTGAAAGTACGCTGGATATGTTAACTATATTGCCCTTATTCTTGATCAATAGCGGGAGAGCTTCTAGTGTTAGTAGATATGTACCACGAATATTTGTTGCGGCTATACGGTCGTAATTTGCAATGTCATCCATCACACCCGCCATGAGAAGCATTCCCGCGTTGTTCACAAGTACGTCCACACTACCATATTTTTCGAAAGTCTCTTTGACAATGCGATTATCATCTTCTGCCTTGCTTATATCTGCAATGATCATGAGAGGTTTTTCTCCACTAGCCTTTTCGCATTGTTCGGCAACTTTTTTAAGCTTTTCTTCATTGCGACCGACTATTGACAATTTAGCATTTGCTTTGGCAAAATCAAGGGCACAGGTAGCCCCGATGCCACCACTTGCCCCTGTGATTATGACAACTTTACCAGAGAAGTCCATTGTGATTGCGCGTTCTACGCTAACTGAACAATTAAAGGACAAACAAGTTATATACGTAGCGCTCAAAACGTGTCATAGATCAGCCTATAAATAGATCTGTCTTTTATTGATAGCATCAGAAATATGCCATTAATCCGACTAAACTATACTTAAATAACTTTTTAAATTATTTATAATAGATTTGCAAATATAAATAAGTTTTTATTTAAAAACAAAATACAGAACAAAAAGTTATGAATTATTTTTTCTTCTTTACTACAATATAATAGATGTTATATAATATCTGTATTAATAACATCTTGTTATTTTATTATTTATTATGAAATATAATATGTAGTTATTATTCAAAGTAAAATTTAAACAAAAATAACCATTCATTTTATGTATTGTTATAGTAGATATATTTTATAATTAGTTCACGACGACATAAGCAAAGCGTATAATAAAATAAACGTAACATCGCGGTTTGAAGTATTTTATTGTATGTGTAAGATTTAAAACGTGACTCTCATTATAACATAATACAATATTTAATTTTTCAAATAACTTTTCTTTGTTTACCTTATTTAGTTAGAGTGCAGTTTTATCTTGATTGTGTCTTAAGTATATTGTACATTTTATATATTATCTATTTTATGAAGAGGTTGTAAATGGTTCATCTAACCTGCTTTAAAATAATGTAAAATATGAAGTGCTTTGTGTGGTATAGCCAACGTGAAAGCAAACTCTATTGGGTAAATTAATAAAATATTATAATATAAAAGAGAAAATACGTTTCTAATGCTAGTTTAGAGAAAATACGTTTCTAAATAAGTTTCTAATGCTAGTTTTATACTCTTATATATATTTGGCTTCTACTTGTAATCCAATTTTAACGGAAACATGTTCTGGCCATTGTGGATTAAATAAATATAGCTCGTGTGTCAATCCTATGTGATATAAACATATTGTTATATGGTTTGGCAAAAAACCAATTAAGATGTGAAGTTAGACTTGAAAAATATTCCCATTAACATGTTAAAGTAAATGATGTATTTAGAAATATTTTTACAAACACATTTTCTTTAATAATAATCTATGGTTATAATTGTTTGTAATTAATATTTATCTGCTTTTTTCCGTGTGATTCCGGCTTAGAATAGGATCACCCTGGTACTGATGGTTTCGGAAGAGGCGACTACAGTACGTGTAGGATAGTCACGTTGTCAGCAATGACAACACGCATGGGGAGGCTCGACCGGATCACTACCACCCCCGGCATTTAAAACCGGCGTTAAGTAGTGGCTTCAGCCCTTGCGTTTCGCATTAGGTAATGCCGGGACCCAATGCTATCCATCCATCTTAACGACCGGCAACGCTCCTGTAGCTACTCCGGAGTTACACGGGACCGTGGGCGATTGTGATCACTTATTATCAGGTGACCCGTACGCTCGTTTGCCGAGTCTTATCCATAAAAAAATCTGCATTAATTGTCAACTATCAGATTATTTAAGAGACATTGCGTACATAAACATGAATATTTTTAGGAAAATTTATATAGGCCTGTCGTGGTGACTTTCACGAGACAGGTTGTTGGTTCGCTCTGGCAACAAAGCAAGGCTCGGCGTGGAAATCCTCCACTCAATACGCAATACCTTCAATTCGAAAAAGGGCAACAGGAGTGTCTTAACACTAGGTCCCAAGTTCCCTCTACCTATATTGCCATGTGCGGGATACAGCGTGAAGCTAAGTTAATGACTAAGTGATAATTTGTAAGGGAATAAAAGAAAACACTCGATTACATTAATATAGTTTAATAAAGTCAGTACGCAAATAACGACATAAAAGAAGCAAATCTATTTACATTACATTAAGAGACCTACGGCAAAAGCTCCCTAACTTTGGCACTTGCATTACAATACTTATTCCATATAACTGAATTGAGCGAGCTTATAAAAATATATGCTGTTATGCATTGAGTATATTACATTCATAAAATTATGGCTTGAGAAAAAATATTACTCTATTACAGATTAAGAAATCTTAAATATTTATCATATTAAAGTGTCCTTTAAAAGAAAAAAAAACGTATAATACATTTAGATATTTTTTTGTGTGTTAAAGTACTTCGATGGCTTTGAAAATACGTGTATATGTATAACAATAAAAGAGAAGTACTAGTGAATAATGTAATATAATATTACAACGCGCTTCGTTCTTAGCAATGCACGGCTGAATATAGGACCGGCGCTGTGGTATTTTTATACTTTACCTGTACAAAATTTTAGTAAAGTGTCTGCTTTAGCATTTTAGCGGCGCACTTTCATTTCTTTAAAGCGTTTTGGCATTTTCCATTCGGGAAACGTAGTTTGAACTCCGGCACAGCGTGATGGCACCATTTCATTATAATGTACTTCCTTAGATTCAAGTTTACGTATTTAAATTATATTTTTTTAATCAGCTTACTGTTTTTTTTTTAATTACAAAATAAAATTGTAACAAAATATTTCAAAAAACATTACCTACTTGTTTTGCTTAAGAAATCTGTTGCATAGATATTTTTTATTTATCTGGAAATTTACTATACACAGAAGAAAGTAAATAAATAATGCTCAAGGATCCGATGACAATACAATATTTTTATACCCTGATGTCCTTCAACTGAGTGTCAGGATAACAAGAATATATGTATTTTAAAGCATCTTTTTTCAATTTTTCGATTATTAGACTGGACTTTGTGCCTGTGCTATTTATATATAGATTTATAATAAGTATATTATATATTATAAATATCGCTTATATGTACATAAATTATTGACAAATACTTATGGTAATCCGAAAATAACATTAACATCTTCGTTCAAGTAAGAGGATTTAATATACAAATGCTTGATAATATTACTGATTTCGTTAAAAAAAATAAACATACAATTTCATATTTAATAGTGCTTGATGAAGTAAACTTATGCGTTAAGTAAGTAGTAAACATTTTAATGCTAAGTACATTAGAAATTGATGAATTATTTATATCACAACCAATTTTTATAATTTTTTTTACAACATACAGACTATAATTGTCATTAAAATAATCAAAAATAACGAAAAAATGTATCATTTCATTTCACTTAAGTACTGAAATTGATTTTTAATTATAGACATAGTTACGTACAAGTTTGACTGACGGTAAAGTAATAGAATGAGTACGATATAATATGATACTATCACTTTTACATTTAAAAATATGTATTAAATGTCCTATGTTTTAAACTTATAAAAACATAAACCAATTTTATAACAAATTATCTTTTACAACATATTATTGTGAAATATAAAATATTTTTTTATATCTTTGGTAAAAAACATAAACATCGAGGAAACTAGACAAAATCCTCTATCTACGTATAATTGAGGAAGTTTTGGCATAAAATTAAACAAAACATACATAATAAGATATTAATTTAATTTTTACTTAAAAATATTCGAGGTGAAAGAATGGCTATTTTTATTTTAAATGTGTAATTTTTTCTTTAAATCAAAAATGAGAAAGAATATATATATTATATATATATATATATATGTATATAAATATATAGGCGCTGATATTAGTTTACTATCGTATCGTAAGCTTGTGTGAATTTAATAATTTTGAATTTTCATTAAATGTTTAATCATCTAAAGCTACATGGAGCTTAGTACTTCTAGCTTTGTACAAAATGATGTGTATAAAACACTGGAGGGAGTGCGATACTGGACGTTTAGCTCTTATATTAGTGTTATAACCATTATAAAATAGCGGACACCTTATTATCTAAGCGTCTACACTCTACATTTTTATCTTTAAAACATTTAAATTTATTTTGTTAAGATAGTCACAAGATAAAGAGGTTTTCTTACTATAAGTTTCTTATAAACCAAACGCTACCATCCAGTGTTCAAAGCAATTAGTTACTCTTCTGATTATTTTTACTCTCACATACCTATACTTGTAAGCCTTTTCCTCCTACCGTACTAGAAGCATTATTGTATATAAAGTACTTCTTATACAGCTAACTCAGTTGATTATATCATAAATAATCTTTGAATTATAAATAAATAAATAGTCATTTTTAAACCGGAACGTTATGGTATTTCGTAACGCTAAGAATTTTAACTTTTCATTTTATTTTCACTTTATTTAAATTTATGTTGTTAAAAAATTGCCTTTAAAACTGACGTTACAAAAAACAAACAAGACTCAATTATTATAGAACCGGAAAACGTTTTGGTAATGTTTTTTAAGTAATTGTAATAAATAATTATCAATATTGATCAATTATCAATAGAAAATATGTTAAAAATAAGCTGGTTTGTTTCTATTGAATCCCTTAGTCTAGCAAATCTGACCATTGAAAAGCCGGGTCTATGCCATTACAACGTCCGTAAGTCGCAGGGACTCTACCGCATCGTTCACAGCCATTTTTAATATCTTCCACTCCACGTCCTATCATAAAATACGCAATATCGTTCGAAATTCCGACAAATATCTATTTACAACGTAATCCAAATCTTTAACGCCTAAGCCTCGTTTGCAGGTACTTCCGACTCCTGATTTTTAAACATTATATTTAAATACAATATCAATTAATACGAAATTGCTCATTTACCATATAACTTACCGTATTACACCTATACGAATGGACTTTTAGTAATTAATTAATCTTATAAAAATAATGCATCTATGAAACTACACATCTATAAAGCAAGTCCGCTACTGTATATAAATTAAATACTTAATAAGCATGTAAATTTATTCTACTACCGGTAACTTTGCTTATGACTAGAACCTCCTTAGAGAGTAACTAGTGACAAGTATTCCTAGCCCAATCTAAATCACAATATCGCTTGGCAATATTCTTAAGTCTATTACTAGAAAATCTATCTGAGATCATTCAGAATCTAATTCTACACAGCAATTTTATTATATTAAAAAATGATTGTTATATACTTTATTACGTTTTAATTTAGATAAAATTATGCTTTATGATTTCTTTATGAAATCAAAAGTAAAAATCTTAAACTGTCCAAATACAACAGTATACAATTAAAATAATTAAGTTTAATCTTCTTACACAAAAAATGAAACAAAAATAAATATTTACTACAAAAAACTAAATGTAGGACGTTTACGCGGACTTAAAATGGTGTGCTTCATGGTCGCAGCGGCGGAGTACTGCGAAGTGGGTCACTTGGAATGTGTTCAGAGATCGACTCCCGCGCTCGAGAGTACCCGTCATGGTGTACCCCATGTTGAAGTCCGCTTGAGTCACATTCGTTGTCAAGTAAAGCTGGAATACAGAACAAGGTATTGTTTCTAATTCATTATAATACTGTAGACAATGTAATAGACTTTTTTTTATTTGCTCATCTACTCAGCTTCATACTGAATTCCGCAAATGACAGGTTAGGCAGAGGGAACTTGGGAACCTAGTGTTACGACACTCTGGTCCCTTCCACACTTTGTGTTTTTGTTTTGAAATATTTAATATATTTAAATTAAATATTTAATGTTTTCATTTCTAACACTCTGGTAACAAGAACAAAACAAAACAACACGCAATATGTTAAATTCGGCGAAAGTGGGGAACGGAAGTTGTACGAAGTATTTTAACACTAGCTTCCCAAGTTCCTTCTGCCTACCCTGCTAAATGGTAATGGTAAAGGTATACAGGTGACGCTGAAAAATAACAGTATATAATACTGTAGACAATGTAATAGACATTTAATATTATTAATTTATTTATATGTTTCAGTCTTGATTTCTCTTTAAAATTATCAATTGCATTAATATACCTTTTAAAGCAGCGCTAGTATGTAACTATATTATATCTACCTAATAGTAGTCTCCTTAATTCGTTAATACAAAAGTATACACGGCATTGTACACTAAATAAAAAGATAAATCAAGTAAAAAAGGTAAAATAAAAAGTATATCAATTAATGGTTTTCCTTATATATAACGCATTTATTATTATAATTATGTTTACATGTATGTACATTGCCTTGAATTAATTTAAGTGTAGAATATATTAGATACATTTATCATATGATTACATATCTACATATGTTTAAAAGTTAGCCTTCGCCGTGTTATTACATCTATACATTTAGAATTATACTTATAAAACCCTTTTTTATTAAAAAATAAATAAAAAATTACAAAGCTATAACATTAGATGAAATATTTATGTTAATTATGAAAATTGTTACGTCACTTGTCACATCTATGTACAAAATAATACGAGTTGATTAAACTATAGTATATAGGTATTATGCATACACATACATTCTACAAGTAGAATGTAAACATATTAAATTACCCCGAGAGGCCTTTGTGGTTACTGATTCGAATCAGAAGGTTACAATGTACCCGTGTAATTTAACTTAGTATTTATGTCTACGATTTTTAAGGTAAATAAATAATAATGTATGCAAATAATGCGATGATAATTCATAGAAATCATTAAAAGATATGGCATTTACATTTACATTAACTATAGACGCTATTATGTCGATATTTAATAACTGTAGACGGAAAATGAAATGGAAATTGACACCTATTTCTTTCGTGAGTTTCGACGATTAGTGTGAGCAATAATAACATCCAGACTAATTACCCTATTTACTGAAACGTAAATCTTATCGTTATATATTTTTTTTTCAAAACTGTTTTATGTAACAAATGTTATATCAAAATAGTTTAGAAGGTGAAATATTTTATTCTAGCATTTTTTTTTATTTTATTTAAAATATACTCATACTATAAAAAACTCTTAAGTTTTTCATAAAATTGTTTTAAACTACAGAAGATTATTTTATACAAATAAAATTAATCATTTAACCATGAAGAATCACTATAGTTTCTAATTTATACCGAAATTATATAATATTTTTTTATCTTCACGCTGTATCCCGCACGAGGCAGGGTATGCAGAGAAAAACCGGAAACCTAGTGTTAAGACACTCCGTTCCACTTCCGTTCCCAACTTTCCGCCCAATTTGAGGCATTGCGTGTTGAGTGGCGGCATCAACGCCGCGCTTTGCCTTATTACCAGAGCGAAGTAATGAAACATAAAATATTTAAATTGAAAATATTAAATATTTCATTTCCTCAACCGGGGATCGAACCCAGAACCTGTCGGTTACTGCCACACGCTTGTGCCGTTGCGCCACGACAGGCCTCGATATAACAATACTAGTTCAAAATATCAATTGGTTATAAGTTTATATAAGATCCATATACATTGTTTTATATTTCAAAATGGTTCACTTTATTTCTTCCATAATTTATAATAAGTACCTTAATTAACGACTTTCACTAAGTGTACTGTTTTAATAAAAACATTAACCTATAAATTTATGTTAGAATAATTATTATTATGTAAAATGTTTAAAACTTTTAGAAGTTACCTTTATTCTTACCTTAAAATCGGCGTCGCTCCCTAGATGTTTGAAAGTGCCAACAATATACACTGCGTTGACGCCGCTGACTACCATACGTGCGTGGGTGCTGTGTCTGCCACAAGATCGCTTAGCATTAATTTATTTAATATTGTTACTTACTATAGTTTTAAGGTAATTTTATCTTTAAGTATGTTGTTGTCATAAAATAGCTAAGAGAACAGACAATATTTCGACTATTTATTATACAGGCATATAATTGGGTTAATTAATTTCCTCATTTTGTCAACCCAGATCAAAGACAAGCCTTACTAATGTCGAATGGACTTGACCCACAGACATCATGTTTAATCAGATAGGTACATTCTTACTATGCTACAGTAGTAGGTATTATACAAGATGAAGCATAAAATATTTATATTACAGCTTAATGAATCAATTATTCAGTTAAAAACTCAAGCCACTTGTCTATGCCTCTTATTTATATTACCTTTGTTGTTTACATAAAAATGTACTTAAATGTAATAGCGTAGTCCAGTAAGATGAAGCAGTGAGGATATATTAAGGTTAACATAGGGATGTTTTATATAGTATTTTTAGGAGGTACAGAAATTACCTCAGAATAAAAAATCACATGATGCAATAAGTGAGCGTGACTATATTTTTTATATTATAGATAAAACTGATACAAATTTATGATTTCATACAAAATGAGAGCTTACTCCTATAAATTTAAATTTGTTAAAAGTTTTACTTCTCGTTGAGCCCTTGATCTCGAGTCCGACTCTCACATGATTTTATAAATTATATTTTTTAATTAATGTTTGTTGTATAAGTGCAAAAATAATAATATTATATTTTATGTTTATGGATGACTTATGTTGATTTTGACTGCACCTCCAATAATAGTGGAAGTCAAAAGAGACACACTTGAGTTATACATCCTTGAATTTGGCATTTATTCTCGAACACTGTGCAGAATCTGAACTACGTACGATAAATGTAAAGTGCGGAAATTAAGTTAAATAATATAGTAGGTAATGTTAATTTTATTTTTAATTATAAACAAACCCCTATGCCTGTTTTTCAAACAAAAGGATCGTTACATAACATAAAAGGATATAACACTATATATAATAGTCATGTAATTATTACTGTTAAGATGTACTGTATTTATTAAAATTTGAAAAAAGGAGGATTTATAGCATAGAACAAATATATCTGTTCACTTATTCTGAACAAGAAAACGATTTGGAATTTACGGTTGAATTACTTGAAATTTTTAAGAATGTGTGCTTGTTCCGGCAGCGTGGACGCAAATAGCGTAGCACATAATCAATGCGGATCACGTAGCTCCGTTACTAGGGCGCAGATCCAACACGTACGTCGCAGCCCTAACAACCGATGTAATGGCAGCCGGCCGCTTAATAGCCCACAACATCGCGCAAGCCTTACAACTTCCCACGTAAGAATTAAAAACCTTTACGCGCACTTTTCCACTGCTTTCCACCCGTTATTGCCGTAACGTTTGCCGAAATTCCCAGAGAAATGTGAGACGGTAAAATTGGGTGTCGTTCTACGTGCAAGTCTGCCAGATCTGGTAACAAGTTGCAACACAACACGAAACAAAGGCGGAACGAGCTCAAACTGAAATGTTCTCAGTAAGTACGGATATTGTGCCGTAGACTGTAGACTGTAGAGCAATAAGCCGTATTTTCAACGTAATTTTTGAACACAGAAAT
This sequence comes from Eueides isabella, assembly GCA_019049475.1. Classification (NCBI taxonomy): domain Eukaryota; kingdom Metazoa; phylum Arthropoda; class Insecta; order Lepidoptera; family Nymphalidae; genus Eueides; species Eueides isabella. The sequence goes on along the minus strand of CM032399.1, from coordinate 7,691,374 downwards.
TGAATATATTGTTGAGGGAAATACTAAATAACGAGATACATTTTAAAGAATGTGAAACCATCGTTATTACCTTGATCTAAAAAGTTCATACGTGGATTTATGAATTAAAGTTATGTATTTCATAATAATATATTTAAATAAAACAGATAAAATAGTGATTAAGAAAGCAAGTAGAGTAATTTTCTTTGACACTTGTAAAACAGTGAAATCGTTAACCTATATATAAATAGTAGTTACTATAAAGAGATCTTAAGGGTGGTTTTATCATGAAATACGTGTCGTTTAGGCAAAATAGTCGGTGGCAATAATCGTTAACGCTAACAGTCTCGTTGCCATTTAATTCTCTATATAATGGTGGGAATCTTTCGAAAATCAGCTCTGTTAAAATTCGGATACAAAACGGAATTGAATTTTACAATATAAGTAGGATCGTAAAAATACAACTTAGTGAAGGATAACTTTGTATCGTTTTACAATTTCAGACACTTCAAATGCTTAAAATACTTTGTATAAAATAATCTTATTAAAATTATTTTTGCCTCATTTTTAACTATCCTCAAATATTTTATTTCTACATATTTCCTCAATCGTATTCATAGTTTAAACCTAATCTTAAAGAAATAAATCAAGACGTACCCACTGTTTATACAAAATTCAGAAGCGTGGTGTTTTTGTTGCCAAATTCGTTCACAAGGGAATATAGTAAAATATTCATATCTCGGAATGTTGAACATGGGCTAATAAAGCAAAGTTAAAGTATTCTGTGAACCGGTGGAGGTGTGTCTAATAAATAGTATCTCATTCCCGCTAAGCCCTTTGGCGCGGCCGCCATCTTTATTTACGGCACGTTCCCGCTACTTTTCACTGAACGTACAGATTATGTCAACAAGTGTACAGATAATATGCATTATTACAATTTTATAGCTTATATAATATAACTTTTTTCACAATTCTAAAAACTATAGATAATAAAAAAAAATAAAGATATTAATGTTATGCATGTATATTGTCTTATTGTTTATCTTTAAATTATTAAAAATATTAGAAATTTAAATATAGTTTAACAACTCCTTTAGAATTATTGATAATTAATATTATTTGCTTAACAGCATATAAATATAAAATTTATCTATACTTATAAATATATCATAAATCTGTTGTATATACATGGAATATATATGAAAAAATCTTATATGGGAGAGATTTCATTAATGTAATAGGGCCTAAAATAATGATTTATTAAAATTATTGTCTGTTAATCTGTTTGTCTGTGCGTTTGTAATTTCAAAAGCAGCTAATTTGAGATTGAAAAACAATTTTCACTCTCTTATGCAAACTCTACTTAATATTAGGTGTTTATTTTTTTCAAAACGGGTAAAAATAAAAAATAAAAATACGCCAATTTAAAATATCAAAGTCGACAAAATGGCTACAACATTTTGTAGCATGTATTTATGCATTTAGCTGAAATTTTAGTTTTTTTTATTGTAAAGATGTTCTCTTAAAAGTGATAACTTTATTAGTACAAGAAAGTAGTTGAAACTAGTAAATAAAATAGTCTAATTCAAGCGTTCGAAGCTAGGAGCTGGTTGCTAGTTTACTAATTAATTATTTTTTATCTACATGTAATTTAATTAATAGAACTAATGTTTTAACACTGTTTTTTGAAGATTTATATATTAATACTGTATCAATAAATAGTATATATTATTTTTTTTCTTTACTTCATAATATATTTTTGTAAGTGTTTCATTCCGACAGCGATGTCACGTAAAGCTGCTTATATTAGACTTGAAAGTACATACTCAGTGTAAAGGAATTGCTGTTTTCATATACATACATTAGCTACGATGAAGTTGTAGCCAACTATGATCCTGAGATAGTGTTTGTCGTCCTCAGGTCGTTTATCAAACCAAGGCACGGCACTTACCTCGCTTACCTGAGCGTACGGTTAATTGCGAAAAGCACGTCCAACGCTCAACATGATAAACTGCTTCCGCTCTCAAGTTCGGAAACATTATTTCTTTCTAAATTATCTACAAGGTGTTCATTACGTCCTATATTAACTAGGATTTTCTTAAATTTTGGCTCTTTTGCTTCGTTAATGGATTGTTGTTGATGGCGGAATATTAAACATTCTTTTTATTTAATGTTAGAGGAATTGTGTACAGTATTTTGTTAAGTGAATAAATAAATAGAATAGATTTGATGTTAATAAAGTTCATATATTATCTATATTCCTTTTAAAAAAATTGTTTAATTAACAAAAAAAAAACTTATGTAAACCTTGCCACGTATATGTGGACACGTACGTCTTATGTGTTTAATATATAATAAGATATCGACTAGTTGTATCGGCGACCAGTTGTATCTTTTTATGAATTTTCGAAGATTATTATTTAGCTTTACGCTTTTTTCCGCGAGTAAATAGAACGAGAGTATCAAACAAAGAGTAGTATTGAAAAAAAATGAAAATATAAGTATTGAAAACCGAGTGCGCGACTTCCGGATTCCACCTAGATTCAAGACACTGTCGTGTGGGGGTTACTTATGTAGGGAAAAGAAGATAATTAAGTCTAATCATAATTCTAAGGATCGAACCCACAACTATCGCGGTTCCCACATTTAAGAAAGAAAAAAATATTTAGTCATAAATGTCACTTTAAATATGTTAAAATTATCTGATGAAAAACAATTATCTATCTAATCATAATTCTAAACAATTATCTATAGCGGAATATTGTGTTTAGTTTGTGGAAATTACCCTACAGAATCATGGTAACACCATAAATAAGTTGTAACCACTGACCTAGTTAGATGAACTTATGGTTTAAATGATTACTGTGCTTGGGGTTATCCCGCAACGTTAATTTTTTTTATACGTTTTCCAAGAAGTACGCTTACCAACAAACTTTCTTATATAACAAAATATACATTGTATTATAATTTGTTTATATTTCATTAATAACATATTGATTGAAAATATATAAAAAACCTTCTAGTCCCCGCCACTTCAACAACTTTGCAACGAGATCGCCGCCACCAGCAGGGCTGCAAAGTCCAGTATGAAGATGAGGCGCTTCGAGCCCAGCCCTCTTCCGGAAACAATAATACCTATTTAAGAGAGAAGATCTATATTATTATTCGAATACCAATATAGTCATAGTATGATACTATTAAAAAATATATAAATTAAAAATAATATTATAGGCATGTACTTAAATTATTTCATTACATTAACGTATACTATTTCGGTTTGATTATATTAAAGATAATCAACACGAATTTGTATTCGGTTTGATTATATTAAGCATACTGATTTAAACAAGGTTAACGAAATATACTATTAAATTGAATTGAATACAGCAGAATCTGCATAAATTTTATTATACAATACAATTCATTCATATTTTTTTTATCTTTTCTATTTAGTAAAGCATAAGTTGAAAGAAAATTGAAATAACTTGTTATGAAAAGTTGTATGGAAGTAAGTAGGTGCATGAATTTGCGCAAATAAACATTTGATATCAATTTCTGAAAACTTCTCAGCTTCTCATCAAGCCTGGAGCGAACACTTCATGAAACATTGAGAGCGAATTTGTTAAATTAGAAAACTTTAGAAGCCTTTCGACGGCGGGTTGAAAAATAGCTTTTTGACTAAAACTAATATTGCCGACCAGAAACAAAACAGCGGAGTTGTAACGAAGTTGTTTCAGGCACTCGAGTTTACAACCGCGGGCGGTGGAAGTCTAATCCGTTCGCTTCGCGTTTTCGTTTGGAGTCAAAGTATTTCCTTTCCTAGAGTCAGCTACAACGTAAACTGAAGCATATTGGCTGGCAAGACGTACGCCCGATTGCGTCTCAACATAACGTTCTCATTTTCCCGCTGCGACTCGTGCAATATTTTTTTTCTCTCAAGGAGTTTTCCTTTCGACAATATTGCGCCAGTTACAAAGAAGCGCACTTGTGGGGGATGAAATCGGTTTCAAGTTGAGTGAACACACTAATGATTGTGTTCCGGACACGGGGACGTCTCGCACGGGAACTACGTTGTCCCGGTGTCGTCCGTCGACCCTTTGCTGAACGTTACATTGTTTAATGGCCTTAAAAGCCTTTCAATGTCATAGAATTTGAAATGTAAAATGGGAACAGTAACTTTTAAAAAGTTTCGCTAGCATGCGTACGGGGAATGTATTGCAGATGCACATTAGAGATCCCTATTCACGCTGGTTTTGGTCAATTATTTATTAATACCTATTATTTAAAATTTCAAATAAGAATGTAAACGTGAATATTAACCCTATATCTCTCTTTCTTGAATATTATAAAGTAAGTAAGCTTTTAAGGCCTATGCCACAAATAATTAACGTCGTATAATAAGATTTTTGATTGTCGCGATTATTACACATTTTAAATGAAATATATTTAACCGGCGTAATCGCGTATATTAACTTTAAACATTTATATAGGTTAAATTATATTTACTATGTCTTTTAAGTAAATATAAATAAATTTATTGAATGTTTACCTGAGATTATCGGAGTCACCTATGAGACAGTAATCGTCACCTTTGAAACAATAAAATAGTGTTTTAATAAATATAATGTAGTAATTTGCAGTTTTTTTATCCCGCATATGTTAAGTTCGTTTTATTCCGTTTCACTTTCCAGTTTACGCCGAATTTTAAGACATTGCACCTTGAAAGTGGCAGTGGCGATTGTCACGTTCACGTTCGTTTTTTTATAAATATTAAATATTTATTTTCCTTCAGTGCGAATCGAACCAATAACCTGACGCGCTTACAGTCAGAAGCTTATACCATTGCGCTGCGATAGGCCTCTAAAAGATCGATCAAAATCGAGTTTACAGTGTTTCGATAGAAATTATAATTATTTTCTTGTATGAAAAAATCTATTACAAATTATTAAATAAATATGCATAACATATTAAAGGTAAATATAAAAAGACAACCGACGTAAAATGATTTGAATATTTTTTTATAAAATATACCAGCTAGTAGATACGGTTCAAAGCAGACAGACCACTTGAATACCGTTTAAAATTCAAAAACCCTCACGGTCGCAGACACTTTTTTTTCAAACCTATCGCTATGTCACAACTGACAGAGAGTCCAATTAAGGAGCATTCTTGTAAACACTTGTCAATCAATTAATGGAGAATGAAATTGAAGTGAATTGACACGTGAGTACTTCAATTGGGAGGAAAACAATTTAATTTAAGAGCTTTCAATAGCTATTTCATTTTTTTATTTTTAACATAAACGACTATAACCTACAATATTCTGTATTTAATATATATTTTATTGTATGTTAGCATGCTATATCAGATGTGTCAGTATATTCTATTTAATGGCAAGCACAGCTTACGGCAGTCGATAGTCACGTCCAGGTGCTCAAAGACACTTGACTGTTGAGTTCCAGCCTCACTCCAGTAAATCCCTCTACATTCACTACTGGATGAGGTACTGTGATGTATTTTCTAATTTTGTGTTGTCTATAAAATATCGTTATTTTATAGACAAAAGAAAATTAGAGATTAATAAAAGTAATTTATTTTACGACGAATTAATATCACAATCACTAAGTTATATTATACTTTTATAGAAAAATGTAACAAAAACTAAAACAGTTAAGTTGTAGTTTTTGTTACATTCTTCTATAAAAGTAACTTAAATATAGCAAAAACTTTATTTTACAGTTTCAAAATATAGGATGCTACCTTAAATGTCACATCCAGTGTGACAGGTAGGTCCTAGAGTGCAGTTCGGCTTGAGCGTAATTGGATTATGGATTTCGTCTGGACTATGAATGCGACGTGAGGTTTACAAACAAATACCGCCTAAGGGATTTTCGGTGTCACAAAGACATAGGATTTAAATGTTTCACTATTTCACTTTGACCTATTTTATCACTTCAGGCAAAAAATATTAAAAAATTGCGCTTTACTAGCTTTTGTTGTCAGTATCAATGTCGACGAGAAATTTTATTCACCAATAAAATTTCGTTTGGATTTTTGAGTGAATCTGGGCATGTACAAAACACTTGGTTAGATATTTCATACTAATAAAGACTTCTGTTTGACCACATCAAGTCCGATAAAATCTAATTATAAACGCTTATCGCGTTTATAATTAAATTTTATTATAGCTATAGGTACCATATAATATGCACATAGCAAAATGTGCTAAAAATAATATTGTAGAACAAATCACTTTTTTATTAAAAAAAAATCAGTTTTTACGTTTTACGGTATACGTTTTTTGTTGCTTTATGCTAAAGAATATTTAGAAGATATACGTTACGATATTTAGAGATTACATAGTCTTCATTATTCGCTATCCGTTTCCAACCCGTATTAGAAACACTGCTTGGTAAAGAAGTAGATCTCGACAAAACACTTTTTTAACTTTGAATTGAAGGTAAAAAGCCGCAAATAAATAACGTCTAAGATATTTTATTTTTTGGGAATATTGCACATTTTAAATGAAAAACAATTCATTTTGCGAGTGGCAAGGAAGGTTCGATCTTCAAGCATCGTGTTAATACGTAGGTAAATGGGTAAATGTTATCGGCAATTTATATAACTCGAGTATTTTATGCAATAGCTCACCGATGCGTAGAACATCGCATCCAAGAAATGTATGAAATAATATAAATATATATATATATATATATATATATATATATATATATATATATATATATATATATATATATATATATATATATATATATATATAATCAATATAATATGAATAACAGTCATCGAAACATTGCCTCGTAAGCAAGCACTAAACATGTTGCGATGACAGTCATTGCCCCTTTCTTGATACCACTTGAAATTTTATAGATAACCTAGACAGAGTATAAAATAAACAATAACCGAACACGCTTTTTATTGCTGTCACGCTTTAGTTAGTTTTCTATAAATGCCGTGGTATATTACAGAAGACCGATCTATACAGATTATCGGTAACATAAGTATATAACATCTAACAGCGTCACAACATATTTACTTATCTTATAACCCCAAGAGCTATTTGAAGGTTTATCATTCCTTTTTATTACTTTATTGTTTGCTCGATTAAGACGGTTTGCTTAGGATACACTTGTAAGATTGATTTACGATATGTCTTGACCGACGGGTGACATGTTTGCCGGACTCGCCTTGTATCTAATCTATTAAATAAAAAAAGCCATACTTGCTTGTTAGGACTCATTTATGTTGTTAGCATGTCTGTAGGAAGGTTTTTACAGATTTCCGCTACCCAAAGACGTTACGTTATCGTTACACTTATCGTTAGGTAAGAGAGAATTAAACCGTCCAAGCACTCTGATCAACTAAGCCTTACGTTCTAATCAAGTTTTGAGTACGTTGAAATATTTACAACAAATTATTAATTTTATTAAAATCTACCTACAGAGATGCTAACAACATAATTAAATTGTAAGAAACGTAAAAGAATTAGCTTAGTTGGTCAGAGCGCTTGGACGGTTTCCAAGTGGCGCGGGTTCAAATCCTGCTACGTTCAAAGCTACTATTACGTTCAAAGTTCTTATAAGCTTTCACAGCTTGTAAGCTAACCTTACTTAACATTACAACATTTTTTTTTGCATAATGTAGCATCAAGTATCGAATAATTAATTAATTTATATTATTAACACAACGTAATCCTCAAGTTCCTGCAAATTGCCAAATCAAATCGACCATAACGGGGATAGGACGTGCAGTCAGATATATTTGCAGTTCTGGTGTCAAAATTTAATTAACCTCGCTGCATAGTGACGTGAGCTCCATTGCGTTTCATTAGCGTATGCCAGCTTTCAGCCCGCACCTTGATTGCTAGTCCGGTAAATACGAGGTAATTCCACAACTCGCCTGAAACTATTTGATGAACTGAAATTAAGCTGCGAATTATGAAATGTAAGCTGTGTTGAAATATAAGTGAAATGTTTACAGTGGTCATAAAAACTTGGTATTTATTTATGAAAAAAATGAAATATTTCATTATTGTAACGATAGCGTGACGAGCATTGTCAGCATCTTAAATAACTTATGAACGAAGGATTAATTCTTATTATTTACTTGTTGAATATCTTTTAAATACATAATTAAATACAAATTTGCCTATAATTATATTATAATATAACAAATCATCACTGTAACGGGTGAATTTGATAAAATTGGATAAATTAATTACAACAATTATCTGCATAACGCGTGTTACGTACCTATCTGTAGTGACAAACTAGTTAGTATATATACAGTACTCGTATCTTCGCTTCCATCTATCCTTAGGTTGCAAAATTGAAAAGGGCCTTAAGAAAATGTTTATTTTGGAATTGCAGTAATGCAATATTTAGTTTTTGTTGTTTTCTGCTGACTCCCGTACAGTAACGATCGCCCGCAGCGCTTCGGTAGCGGCGGAAACTAAACTGCCAATTTGTAGTTTGATGATGCGACAAAGGGTCAGAGGCCGTGGACGCTCTCCGTCCGGTCTAACTCAATTCCGTATCCAGCAATTTGCTCACAAGGACCTTACCTATTCATTTCAATGTATATTCTTTATGATCATGTCGGGATTTCTTGGAGACAAATCCGTCATCCGATTTGATGGCAATATTTGAGTATTGGACTGACTTTTTTCAAGATTTTTGTAGTATTATAAAATGAAAACTAAAGAAATCTTATAATGGTAAAAAAAATCAGGGTTAAAATATTATAAGGATTAATATGATACTGGTAGTATTTAAATAAATAATTACTACAAAAGCTTCCCTTTCGAGGAAATTAAAACCCTACGAATTTGAAGGAGATACAATTAGATTACTGGCAATATATTGGGACAACAAATTAATTTTAGGCAACCGGAACTTAATGAGAGAGGAAGGGCGGAATAAATGGAAAGACATAATTAAGTTAGTGGTTCGATTTTCGATTGAGTACGGGTATTTTTCTTACAGCGTCGCTATGGTTACCGGAGGCAAACATGTGATTTCCAAACACTTATAGACGAAGGGTGACGAAGCTTATCAGATAATTGACTGCCGACGCAATATTACTTTTGATTGCACATGCTTTGGAATTCTGTTAGGAAATACATTACGCCGTAAGTTATTCTTAAACTTTTCCAAATATCTATTAAATTCAGTATTATAAGGAATAAATATATTTCATTATTTATATATAGTTTTATAATATACTATTAGCTCCTTACTAACAAAATGTTTATCAAATTTAAATTTAAACTTGGACGGTTTCAAAGAGGCGCAGATTCAAATCCTGTTACGTTAAAATTTTATACGTTTTTAAATTTAGTAGTTTTTCTTTCCTAAGTGACAATAACCTAACAATTTAAAAATAGTAAAAAAATATATATATTGTCACTAATACGTATTGAGAAGTTATATATGTATATTTGTAAATATAAGTTAAATCACTTATTTGACAAGGCTAGATATAATGTATGTATATGAGCAATTCCGCAGATAGTATTCCGTATAATATTTCGCTTGAGATAAGTTTAATGAAACATTTTGATTATAATTTACATTTACATCAAACTAGTGAACACATCAACATATCAGAGATATTGTAATGACAGTACAAAGCTCATGTAGAGGCAGCGTGTTACAAACTAATACCAACTCATCCCGTATGCATAAACTTGTGAGGGGTACGCAGTGTCTCGCGACGTTCTACTCTGTATTCCGTTATGGTTTTCTTAACTAACTTCCAACGAGTTTAGGGTTACACTTCACGTATTTTAAGTTACACAAGTATGAGGAAACTTTTACGAATAATGCCATAACGCTTTAGTATACTTTTCTTGTGTATTGATATTATTTTATGAAGGTAGAGAAAATAGTGCTCAAAATTATACGTTTATATTTATTTTGTCGTTGATATCTGAAGCTTGTATCTACTAATTTAGGTAGATCATATAGTTTGTACTAAAGACCAAAATAGCAGGCTTAATATTCTAAAAGCTACACAAATATAATAAGCTGAAATAGACATGCATGGTATCTAATATAAATCATTTCAAAAATTTCATAAAAAATATATCTTATTTTTGCATTATTCATATTACACTGCCAGTTTGCTTATATTATAATGTTCAAAGTCAAATCATAATCTTGAATCAACCATTACCCGGATGATGATTTTGGTAAATGGTGTTTTTTGGAAATTACATTAAAATACAACTTACATATTAAAATAAACACAATCGGAAAGAAACCTCTGAACTCGAACTCGAGGTCTTCTCGTTCTATAACTGTCCGACTTACGAGTACCACCGGAACTACTATGATGAAATTGCAACAAAATTTAGCTTTTTATTTTAATGATAAGTTTGTAGCAATTTACCATTTTATTTAAACAGCGAAACGACTTTTTTAATAACGAAACCAAGCTAGATCAATGTATCGATCAATGTATTCTCAAAATACCCTATAAAATATATTTTGTGAAAATAGTAACTCGTGTCTGAAATTTACATTATATATTTTATTCATTTTTAAGTATTAACAAATTATTCATTTAAATATTAACAAAAGAAAATGTCACTATAAATAGAAATTATATTGTGGATATGCAGGTAATAATTTAAGCCAAAAAGGTAGCTTAGTCACATGTTAGTAATAGCTAAGATGTTATCTATTACATTTGAGCTATCGTAGCGCTATAGATATTGTGTGGCTTGAGGCAAACCTACTAGATTCAGTGTCGGCCTGCGGCTGCTGTATTGCACAAAGGGAGCAAGGCGGCACCAACTCGTCGATAGAACAAGAAAATTCCATACTTACTACATTTACGTTGTAGTTTTATATGAAACGAAATTTGTTACTTAAATTTATATTAAATAGTATTTACTTTTCGTTATAGTACCACTATTTAAAAAGAGGAATATATAATCATTTAAGTGATGTTGTTTATTAATCTGTATTCGCTTGTACCTGGGTGCTTATCCAGAGGAAACCTATTCTTAAGATTCGATTCCCTTAGAAATTTAAAATCATTTAAATATATATTTTTATATAAATAATTAAACCAAAAAAAAAAAAAAACACGCAGATTTCGATCTATATCGACCACAACACACCTACCGCACCAGATGGTTTTTTTCACATTCTATGTGATAAGAAAATATCTCATAGGCTTGTAAATGATGTGGGCGTGTGACAAGACCTCTTTATTTACTTTGTGCCTCAATTCGGCGCAAAGTAAATAAAAATGTCTTAATTGGAACGATGTGTCTTAACACTAGGTTACTGCCTACACTACTATTTGCGGGATACAGCGTGAAACAATTTGAACTTAAAAAGTTAAATGTTACATATTACTCGTACTTCTTACGTAACACGAATAACTCAAGCAAATCATGATATATAGTTCGACTTAGAATAGTTAAATGGTAGCGGTCAAACAGTGGCACAGAATAAATCGGTGCACTAACCAGCGGCGATTAGTGAAGGCATAAAGTTTACTCGGTTCGAGTCAGGCTGAATTTAATAGCTGGACATAATTCAATCGTTCCGGCCTGACGGTCTATGAAACTATATTCCTATTGCGTACTCTCCCTCGTCGCCTCCATACTTTTTATTTGTTTAAACGATTAGGAGAACAAAAGATTTGTGCTATTCGTTTTGACGCGTGTATATTTTCGTGTTTTGTGTTTGTCTTAGTAATTTATTAATAACTTTACGCATTATCCTGCCCTTAGCAGGGTCGGAGGAGAAAATCCTTATGCTCAATTGCGAGTTGTTGAAAATGGAGAAATAAAATTATATCAGGTATTTTCTTTTATTAGTGAGAAGTAGAAAAGACCTAATAATAAATGTAACGTACATGGTTTTTATTTATGTTTTGCATAAGAAACTCAACGGTGCATGTGGATATTCTACGGAGTTTTACCTTGTTTAAACCCATATCTACTTCGTTCTGTCAAATACTTTCCAAGTGTATAATAATGACGAAAGCAACATTATGATGTTAGTTTTATGAGATGTAAACTCAGAGCTTACCTTGTTAGTCAAAAGTAAGCAATGTTGCAGCATTTTAAAGAAATCTAAGCTACATTTACCATTCGATTTATTTTAATAAATTGTCTGATGAAGAAAATTCCTTATATTTTAATTTATATTGAGACCTGTTGTGGCGCAGCGGCACATGTGTGTGAGTTTAAGCGGCAGGTTGTGGGTTCGATTCTCACTCGAGGAAATGAAATATTTAATATTTTCAAATTAAATATTTAACTTTTCATTTCTTCGGTTTGATAACAAGGCAAAGCGCGGCGTTGAGTTCCGCTACTTAGCACACAATGTCTCAAATTCGGCGGAAAATGGGGAACGGAGTGTCTTAACACTAGGTTCCAAGGTTCCCTTTGCCTATCCTGCCGTAAGCGGGATACCGCGTGAATCTGAGTAGAGTATAGTATTAACTTTATATGACGCCTTAAATTAATATATCAAATAAGAAAAACAGAAAATCAAATACTAAATCCTTCAATTGATGTTATTGCAGTATTGTAAAAGGTACAAGATACGAATGAATAAGTGTCTAGACGCGAGTAACTACACATTGTCTCCCTATTCACGTCTGCACAATATCATTATAGCAGTCATCAAAGCAAAAATTGGAGATGATTGAGCGCGTGGCCGTACCGATATAAAGTTGCGTCAGCAATATTGGTAACATGTAACTTTCCTGGTGCCGGCTGAAGCGGGAAATGAACTACACGTCATTGTCGAGTATTATTTTTAAACGCAATGTAGTGCAGAAAGAAAAACTTAGAAGTTGACTTACTTTCTTAAGGATTTAAACATTTATATTAATATTATATAATTGATATTTTTTGAGTTTTCATTAATAAGAGGATTTTTTTTGTAGTGTTTTTTATTTTCAGAAATATACAAAAATATTGGTAACGCAAAAAAATGTCTTTAGCTATGCCGCTGGGATACTGTGCGAAGCAATAAAAACTATATAATTATGATCGCCATTTAAATTTTTAATAAGCAAATTTTCAATTTCATGACAATCCCTATAAAAAAATTGAATATATGTACGGCTGAGTTACCAAATTTCGAAACCAGTATTAATGAATTCATAATGAAAGTTAAATCAGAAAATAAAGCATAAGGGGAGAATATTTTCAACGTGGACGAACAATACAGTCGTTAGGGTTCCATTGGTCGTCAATTAGAACTGTATTGGTATGATTTGTGCGGAAAATTGCATGTGAAGCGATATTTCACAAATTGAAAATGCTATTTATGTAGAATTTTCAATTTCAGACTGATTAAATTTAGATTGAGTACATACTTATGGAAAAATTATATAAAGCATATAATATAATTATACATTTTGTCATAAAGCGAGGCGTTGAGTTTCGCCACTTAACATTCAATGCCTCAAGTTCAGCCGAAAGTGGAGAACGGTACGGAGTGTTTAACCACATAATTTCAAAAGAAAATAAAAAAAGGAACAAAAATAACATAAAAATATAAGCTTATTTACAAAGCCTGTCGTGACGTAGCAGCACAGTAGCGTGTGACTGTAACCAACAGGTTGTGGGTTCGATCCCCACTCGAGGAGATGAATAAATAAAAAAATATTTAATATTTTAAATTAAAATATTTAATGTTGAAAACATTTCTTAGTTCTAGTACAAGGAAGAACGCGGCGTTGAATTTCGCCACTCAACACTCAATGCTTCAAATTCGGCGGAAAGTAGGAACCGGAAGTGGAACGGAGTGTCTTAACACTAAGTTCCCAAGTTCCCTCTGGCTATCCTGCCATGTGCGGGATACAGCGTGAAGCTGAGTTATTTACTTCTACAAAATAAGCAACTACAACTAACGTATAATATTTTTGAACATTTGTGGGTATATATAATTCTGCAGCATCGTTAGTTGTCCGTGCCTCGGGCCCAGGGGTAGGTGTAACGAGTAATGTCCAATTTACAATTCACGCGTTCGTAATGTGATTTATCCCGCCCTTTGTGACTCTAGCCGAGCGCTGGTAAGCGAGTGGGACACGCTGGGAAATTATCCGTTGCTTTAGTCTTTTTGTGTAATACCTAGCTTTCATTTTAAAAGCTGTAAGCTTGGAAAGAAATAAGTAACGGTTAAAATTTGTAGTGTTATTTGCCAATCGTTCCACTAATTGTGCTATGGCAATTAATGATCTTTATCATATATTAATTAGCTTGCCCTAACCCTTAACTTTGCTAGATTTGAAGAAAGATTTGAATTCACCAACGAAACTATATTTTCAATAATAATAAGTCAGAGTATTCGTAAATATAAAAAAAATATAAAAAAAATTGTGCGTATTTCAAGAAGAAAAACTAAAATGTATTATATTTTATTCGTTGGCGTACTTTAGTTTATAGTCCTGATTCGCTTTTTTTTCAATTTCAGATAAAAGCAACGCAGAACAGAAAATGAATTGTAATACAAAGAAATGGAATCCAGATGGGGCAGCGGGAATGAACCAAAATGAGCAAAATCACTCATTGTCGACGAAGAAAAAATTTCACCAGCTTATTTTCTTTTTCGCCAGCTTCATCATGATTTGGTGTTTTGTTACTAATGCCTATATTGGTTATTATAAAAAAAACTATTTTGTACAGAAATATAGAAAATTTGTTCTTCTTCATACTTTGGCATTATCATATACGTTTACTGCAACGATGGGTTGATATTTGATGTACCTACTGTAATACATATAGTTAAAAATTAAAACGCTTTGCTATATGACTGACATCAATGGCAACTACGAGTCAGACTTATTTACCAAGGGTTCCGTATTTATTTCATGATCTTAGGTCATTTTTTGTGCTTAGAGTTACCGTAGACTTAACTTAACGCGTTAACAAAATCAATAATCTTGACACTCTTTTTTTTGTTTTATATATAGAACGCCAAAATAGAAAAGAATAGCAAACAGTAACTATATAAAAAAAAAAAAGTCATTTATAATTTTAACAAAAATACATTTAGTTCATACTTCCGTATCAACGTAATGTAGTTTTGTTAAAATATATATATCCTTAAAAATAAATTTATTATTACAATTTTAATGCATCTGTCTCGTATATTAATTAAGTACATTCATGTACATATTTGTTATATAGTAATAACAATAAAAAAATAATAAAAATAAAAAGGGTTCACACAAGAATGGCAAACATTTCCATACTGAAGCAAAGAAATGATAGGAATTCGATTTAGACCCTAACCCGCCGTCCTCACTGAATGTAAATTGAGAGTAAATACTATTATCATCGATTTTACTTTCCTTTAAAACAATAGCTTTAAACAGATTGTATTTTAGTGTGCCTGTAGATATAGAAAAGCAGCTTGAAGACATTTATTTCAGCTATTAACACTGTAAGTCTTAAGCTTGAGAAGCTTCTCGTGGGGCAGGAGCACAAGAGCGTGACTAAACGCGACAGATGTGGGTTCGATATCAAACGGTAAGACGTGAAGTTTTGGCAGACAGAAATCCTTATAATCCTTATAAGATCATTTGGTTGTCTGTCTGCCAAGACTATCTATAATATATCATGAAGATATTATAATTAAATATTCAATTTACAACCCCTCGAAGTACTGAAAAAACCAATCTAAGACTAAGATAGAGGAATCAAAAAATACAAGCATTTTTGCATCGTTGTTTTTTTTTTTTATATTAGTTTGGTTAGGGTTGTAGGCCTGTGAATCTGGCATCAAGTGGAAAGTTACAATAGTTATAAAGGAAAAGACTGAAAAATGAAATGATTATATCTACATATAACTCTACTTAATAGAAAAAATCATTACAAATTCATATTTTTAATTAATTTCATATAAAATTGTGCTCGTACGTACGCAAACGTAATTAAAACTTTTAAGGTATTTTCTGTACATCTACAATTATGACATTTGGCAAAAAGGAAGAACTTGCAGTAAAAATAAAGGATACAATCTAAAAAATTTAAACTTATATTCACATTTTCTATAAAATCTGTCCGTCTGTCAAGACAGTTTATCTCGAGATTGCTTGGAGGTATCATGAAATGAATATAATAAAGTTTACGATCGCCTCAGGCACAAAAAAATAAAGTTTCTAAATTAACGCAATTATTAAATTTATTTAGTTCATATCATACAAAATAAGAGCTTGGCCCGCGAACTTCAATTATTTATGATAAAGTGGCGACAAACTTAAATTTAAATTTAGCAAGAAGTCAGTACTTGTATTACAAGTCCGAAAAATTTAAATTTCTTAATTTGTTTTGCATACAAAATTAATACATAAGAAGCCCGCAAGCTTACATTTGTAAACTTTTATAAGTTATATTTCTAGTTAATCTACAATCCTGCCATTGGTGCGGAACCTTCAGTGGGAAGTCCGAGTAGCAGTTTAAAGATTTTTGAATACAATGTTAGTTATTTCAATTTAATTTTCAGTTTCCTGATACGTATAATAATAATTATTATTATAACATTCGGCCTTCAATTTTACATATAGCTATCTATTTTCTTTTTAGTATCAGACGGGTCTTGTCATTGAGCGTTCTTCATAAAAATGTTTTATTACTGCGACGGAATTTCAGTACCTTTCCTCAATCGAATTGCATTACAATTTATATTCAAGTCAGCGGCTGTAAGAAAAGGGACAAACATGTTTACTTGATATTTGTTTTCGTACAAAATTCACGTGAAATCAAATTGAAATTATTATACTAAATTTGTATTGTCGTCCATGTTGCCTGATTGTGAATACCGTGAATAAACTGAGCTATTTATTGTGTTTGTGAAATTCATGGGTTGAGTCAATTTAAGTTGTTGAGCTCGGGGGTTTGTAATACGTCGTCTGTTATTGTATTCATTGGAGAACAAATAAATGTAAAATCTGGACTCGTTAATAATATAAACATTTGAATTTACAAATGAATAATTCTTTATTTGAAATTTACTTATAATTTCTTTTTATATAAAATACGAGTAAAACTATATATTTTCATCTACAGTAACAATATTTTCTTTAGTGACATAACAGTGGCCACGTAATAGAGTCCTTTGTCGCGGAATTAGCAATCAGCCGTCGGAGACCGCGACTCCGTAAAAAACTGCCTCCGAGGTTTTTTCTTAATTGCCACGTAGATAAGCTTTACAGCAGCCCTTTCCGCGCAAATTGCTTACTGTTATTTGTTTAACGACTCGAGGAAATTAAAATATAAAATATTCTTCCCCTTTCGAGACACAAGACCGGCTTACTGAACCTTGTCAGATCGCATAAATTAAAACTCCATGTCAAAAATTAGCCATAACTGACCCGTTTCAAGGGTACTATATCTTTAGAAAGGCTGTAAAACTTTGCATCGATTTCCCTAAAAAAGGAGCCTCGAAGTTTTCCACTTTACCGACGCTGAAATGAACTTCGTTTAAGGACTGAATTGTATTTCGAACTTGTTAATTCCCTTCGCCAGCGCAGTTACTTAAGTAAGTCTTTCATTAGCGGTCGTCACGTGGGTGGAATTATAAGTTGTCGAGTTTATAGATTGGATAAAAATTCAAAGACAATGTATTCACGCCGGCGCTTGCCCGACTCGATTGAAAAACCTTCTATTGCCTTTCCCTCGAGGTTTTCGAATATACATTTTCAAAGTTGTCTTTATATGGACAAAGAAACCTGTAAATTTATGCAGAAGTTATAGCATTTTGCAAGTACTTTTCCGCAATAAAACTTGCATCGCGTTTATAACTTTCAACATATTATTCACAAGAAATGATTGATAGTTAGTACAAATTGTTCTTTTAATTTTAATGTCGTTCCTTTAAAATACTATGAACAACATTATTAACATAAATAATAAATACGACCAAAAGAAAAGAAAATACCGACATGGCACAATTAAATTGCTTCTATAACTTGAAATAAGATTTCATTAATATTTTAATTTCCTGTATAAAATAATGTTAATATTTTTCAACATCATTCGTCATTCTTGGTTAAAGTATTTATGCTAAATTCTCTTAATCACCATAATAAAAATTTAACTTAAGTTAAAAAAGAAAAAATTGATTGTTTAATAAAACAGAAAGCGTAAACCGATATTGCACGATAAAAATTCTTTGAACTGTCCATCCATATCCTACGATTTCAGCATCACAATGGATATGCAAAAAGAAACTAAAAAGAGAAGTTCAGTGAGCAAGTGAACCGGCCGCGGTTACACAAAGGACCCTACATCTATCACGCAGGGGAGCGGAGCAATGAAAAACACTTTCACTGTACAAAGCGGGAATGCAAAATAGAAGTATATGTGTCCAACAGTTCTCAAAGTTAAAACCACGTCAAATATATACCTACTTTTTATAAAGTTTTTTTTTTTTTTTTAAATGCAAGTGAGAAATTAAAATATTGAATATTATATTTTATTTAAATTATGTAGGAAATCGGTAATATATTGTTTATCATTAAGATAATGAGTTTCCGAATATTCGAACAATACAAACAAACATCCATATATTTATAATATTTATTAAATATTTTTATTCAAACAATAAAGTATTTTCCCAAAGTCATTGTATATGTTTTAAGACAAAATGTCGGATATCGATTCTCGCAATAAAGGGTAGAATGCAAGTTACAGCCATTATTTCGATTGATCTGCAGCTTTCCGCGGAATTAATTACTGCTTTGTCAAGTCTCTCTATTTTAGTCGCGGTAGAAATTAATGAACTTTGAAGAAGAGCGCAATCATTCGATTCTATTCGAATGTCTTGCAAAAACAGATCGGAGCGTCAGTAGCTTGTTGAATAATTAAATTAAATGCCAACAATGCATTAGAACCTAGCGTGTTGAAGCTTGAGTTTCAGAACTTTTTTTAAAGAATTTTTTTTAGCTTTTATGTAGAATAGCTTTCACAGTAGTATTGTCTTATAAATACATAATAAGAGCAATTTAAAATAAAATGAGACAACTTCTATATATTTTGTTTATCATCCTAATGTTACTTTCTTTGTATAAAGGTTGTGGTTGAGTTATTTAATTATAGTATAGACTTTCATTCGTTTTACCAATAATGTCATATGATATAAATAAGGGAGAGGGCTAAGTGCTGAAACACTTTGTTTTTCCACTTTCTGTCCTTTTTACAATCAAACTTTGGAACCTCAATATATATCGAGTGAACGGTCAGACACCACTGCAAGCAATAAATGTAATGTTTGTTTTTATTAATTTAATAAATCAATAATATTATACGCTTCAATATTCTTTGCCAATTATATAGAAAAGCGACTTTTGTTCATTTATATAATATTTTCAATATTATTGAAATTTAATTTCTATTTCATTACTACAAAATTATCTAACTATCTTACCTTTTCCCTACAAATAAAATAATACAATCTAACCATATCCGGAACCGTATAAAATACAGTTACTCTCATTACCTAATCGTGTGAGACGTGGAAGTTTAACTAATAGCATTTTATAGCTAAGTACAGAAAGGATAATAAAATTAGAATAATTTTGACTATTGAATTATGCTTCAAATATAATTATAATTCTGAGCATAATAAGGATATTTTCATGTAAGATAAATCTTACGCAGCCATCGCTACTTTTAAATTGTTATTTCGTTGTCAGTGTCGTTAAAAGAATAGATTTTCTTGGCTTCTGTAGAATCCCGAACGACAGTAGATATACCATAGGGTATATAGAAAGATCTGAAACACTCTGTTCCCATTTCCTACTTTCCACCGATTTCTCTAAATATAGTATGTTAATTGGCGAAATCTGAGCGAGGAAATGAAGATATTAAATATTCCCCAGTGTGAATCGAACTTACAACCTTGTCACACGCTTGTATTTCTTCGCCACGCCTAAAGTATTTGTAATTTTACCAACAACAAATAATTTTACAAGAAAATGCCGTCATATTCATCCATCAATAAATAGATAACAAAATGTATGTACATAGGTAAGCAATATACAGGTGTTGTGTATGGGAATACTTGAGTGCTATACTATAGGGAGCTACGCGTGCCGCCGAAGTGTTTACTCGGCACCAATTGACACCTAGCGGGATAATGGGTGGCTCTCGAAGTGACACTAGACAGATGAAAATCAGAACACCTTTGATAGATGCCAACAATGTTTTATATAATGGTTGTAATAATTTAAAGTTTATTAAGTTGTTATATTTATGTCTTTCTTATCTTCTAAAATATTTGTAAAAATATAAGATTACATAAAAAGATTCTTTGTCAATAAATATAATAATTTAAAAAGTTCAACTGATCTTCTTCACATTGAACTTTATCTTGATATAGGTATTCAATATTTTTATTTCTTCGCAGAGATGAGAAGGTAAGCGCGGCGTTAAGTTTCGTCACACAACACACAATGCTTCATTCGGCGTAAAGTTTGAAACAGAAGTGTTTTAACGGAAACAAAATACTTAAAATCTGGATTCCTTAGTGCCCTCTACCTACTCGCTCTTGCAATCCCGGGATACAGCGTAAAGCTAAAAAAATAAACTACATAATACACAAGTCACCATTCGTAGATAGCCTATACTATGCTATTTAACTTAAAATTTGCAAATATGAGTAAACGATATAAGGATCCTCTTAAATAGCACGCTAGAGGTGTTAAAAACATGTAAACGAAGCCTATTAAGGTCTTAGTAAGCACTTTATATCACTATATCTATAGAAGTGCAGATCTGTTGCACATTGAGTACTGGGTTGAGGTGTCTGTAAAGTGTTTGCTTTACAGACACCTCGACACCCCAACTCAACGGGCTACGATGAGATAATGCTGTTGATATATAGGTACATTGACTTGTATGTATTTATTTATATTGTAAGTGTAGAAGCTTTAAGCTTTTCTATGAATAAGTTAATAAATGTTTTATAAAAAAACTTAAAAATATGTATGAGAATTATTTTTTAGATAAGCTTTGCTGGATTTTCTCAATGTCTCGCAAAATATACTAATAATAAATTATAAGTATATATTTGATACATACTCATACTGAGAAATATTAAACCTAACACATATTTTAAAACAAGATAAGACTTATTTGACACTTGCAAATTAAAACAAGGTCTTCTAAAATAAAAGTTACTAGTTTCGTGAAAGCGGAAAAGTATGTAAATTGTATCTCATTGTTAGTAGGAAAGTAAAGAATATGTTAAGGGGACAATAGGGACATGAGAGGTTGAAGGACTTATTGTTTAATGCTTGTTGTAGTTCTGTTTAAAAGTATGCTAGATTGCAGGTAAATAAAAGTTTAATATAAAATATTTTCGGTAAATGAATTGAAAATTGCATATACATTTTTATTTAGAAGCTTATTTTTTATGTACAAAGAAATAATGTATTGGTACTCATTGGTACTCCTTGCGTTCTTTAGAATACGTTTTTTTTTAGTATCTTTCTTCATTATTTAAAAAATTAAATCAGCTCATTTTAAACCGATCTTATTCTTTCAAAATAAGCAAGTATAGTCAAAGTTCAAAATATATGTACCGCGATAAAATATTATATAAGATATTTCACAGTCTCAAAACAAATCTGTAGGGAATCAAGAATTAGGAAGGTAAAGTAAATATTATTTTAAGCTTTCCTAGTAAGCTATCGGTTTTACAGTCACGTAGCTGCCGGTGATTTCAATTTTGTAAGAGGCTCACTCGACTCTGAGACGTCCCAGGGTGGGTGCGAACGATCAAAGAACTAAGGAATAAATTTCATTGTTTTATTGACTTTTGTGGAGACTAAAAAGATGACAAACGATTTGTAATAATGGTGAATATTTGCTTATAAGTTAAACAAATATTGCTTCTTCCAATAAAAAATAGCTATTTGAATATTAGACTTCTCTCCTTTATAAGAGAAATATACATTATATAAATATTGTACTATTATCTATATACTGTTATCAAATGACATGAATAGAACAGAGGTTTAAAGAATCAAAAAGAATTGGCCATGTGCAGGATCCAGCGTGAAGCTGAGTAGATTGTTCATTAATTAGCTAAAGAATACACAAAATCTATGAATATTATATTGATTTATTTAGATTCTTTATTATCAAGACATTGTAGGTACGAGGATAAATTGAATAAGGCCATCAAAAGCTTTCTTGTTAGCAGCTTATAGGTATCATTGTGGGGATAGAAAATCTTTTCTAGTAAATACTAATTAAGTCACAATGCTTTTTATTTCAAAGAATAATAGTTGTAAATAGAACGAATAAATTCGTATTGCCCTGAAGTACAGACAGCACCATCAATCATTTAAAACTGAAATAAGCTTCAAAATTGTATACATTTAAACGTATAAAATTTTTAAAGTTATATTGGGCAACTTACAAGATTTATGTTCTTATCGATATTCTAGCATGTACAACAATACGTAACGAATATATTTGAAACTTTTACGTTTTACTAAAAAAGCTTCACAAACATAAATATTAAATAATATTCAATACTTAAGTACCCGAAATGTTAGTTGTGAAAGCAAGACTAAAAATAGAAGAAACATTGCCTTTTGCTCATCGACGTCATTTAAAAATGTGTAGTTAACATGACACAGCAAAAAAGAAACATACATAAGTAAATTTAATAAAAATGTAGGCCAAACATTTTTTTTATTAAATGTGTATTCACATTATTTTCTTCATAGTAATCACGGATTGTGTCGTCGCTCTGAATGTAGCTGAAAAGATGAAAAGTTGCTCATTTAAAAAGGAAAATGAGAACGTTTTTAATCAGTTTTATGCAAAACATTTCCAGCAAGCTTTGTGGAAGAAAGCAATGTGTGGATATCTTAACCATATCTAGACTTGCTCACTTCTTTGTCTGAAGTAAACCTTTCTTTTGTTAATTTATTTTACTTTATGTTGTAATAATTATATATGTTAATACTTAGAAAAAATATTGATATAATTTTGGTTAAATAATTATTCTAAGCATTTCCGAGTAAATAGAAATAAAAAGTATTTCATCAATTTGAAAGGCTTTACAATATCGACGTAGGTCTGTATTTCTGTAAAAGTACTTTGTGCGAAGAAAGTGGGAGAATTAACACCGTTTAGTCGTTAGATGTATAAACCGAGGAAGATCGCTCGAACGCCACTCTCGAGCTTAAATTATTACTCTCACCGCTCCTGTTTCTCCGCAATTTACTGTCTGGTAAATACAGCTCTTGTATTACTTTAAAATAAGGTTAGGTAACTAGCTGCAGGGAAACTGTATTTTTAATTTAATACAAATTATGTTGTTTTTAAACCAGTTGAGGTATAAAAGAACATAATACAACATCTTTTTGAGTATATCTTTTTTAATGCTCTCATTTTTATATAAAATAATATATTTTATAATAAATTACGTTAAGCAAATTGTTTTAGGCCCAGACTTGAAATAAATTTCCCTAGTCGTATATACAATTAAATTAGAGACTTCTTAATTTGGGCTATCAATTCTGTTTCGTATTCTTTCCGTTATACATGACAGCGTCATTTTATAACCCATTTATCGAGAAAGCTCACGATAAGACTTATAAGAGTACAGAAAAAAATATGAACGAAGCGAACTTAAGAACTGCCAAACCTGTGCAGCGTTAACCGAAGATACGTAAAAACATGATGTTCGCTTTATATAGATCAAAATTAACTTTTACGGCACATCTAAAAGCAGATATTTTAGAAGATATCACAGTTTTAAAATATAATAGTACGAGATCCAGCTGCATGAACCTGCAGGTTTCTGTTTATTTGATGAAACCTAATTTTTATGAATGATAATTGTTAGTCGAATAGAGTACAGCAGGGTTGCCTATCAAAATTTGGCCGCAATTACCTTTAATTAAATATTTTATAATTAGTTTTTTTTAAAATAGCATGTATATGTTTTTTTTTTAAGTGAGTTGCCAGCTCTCAGTCGGCCGCAATCTATGGGTTGCCAGGTGTAAACAGGTATATTATTGTTCATTATTCATACTAATGTTTTCTTACAGTCATCCAGAGTGAAAGACATGGATTCAAATGATGCCAACCTCTACTTGCGGTACTTATTTTTGAGGCAACCATGTGTTTTCGTGTCAAGAAATGTATACATTTTTATTATTTCATATATAATCAACTAAAAAACACGTAAGTGTGAATAATGAACAATAATATACCTGTTCACACCTGGCAACCCATAGATTGCGGCTGACTGAGAGCTGGCAACCATTGTTATTTCTATATCTCCCATCATTATCTTTTAAATGACGTTGAATTCACTTTTAAAAAATATACATGCTGCACACATAAAAAACTAATTATAAAATATTTAATTATATAAACAGATACCGCAGAATAATGCAGATTCATGCAACCGGATCTTAGACTAGGGCACAGTGATCGTTGCGTCGAGCACCGGCCTCACCGAGACCCGTACTGTGTACCTATATGACCTATTATTTATATAAATTTTATAATATATTTTTGTATGATATAGTCAAGTTTTCGATAATAGCTATAGTCCTTGCTATGATGCTGCACGTTATTAATTTCAATGTACTTATTATTAATTTCACTTCCACTTTATTTGGGGACAGTTATAACTACCCATATACAATTCTTAATTATTTTCAGTACACCATGCGGGCGGAGCTACATATAAAAGCTAGTGTAATATATAAAGTTATAATTCATGTTATCAAATAGATAGTTTTGTTGAAATTACCCGCATCTTTTGCGAAAGCATATTTATCTTATATACATTACTGTTATACGTACTATTTTTAACTCGTAACGTTTTCAGGAGTGTTTTGTAAAAGTTTCAGAGCAGAATAAATAAATGTGAATATTCTTTTGCATTATACTTTATACTTGAATACTGTATTCAGCGCATTCAAATAATGGGTGCAAAGAATTAGTATTTTTTTTTATTCACGTGTTATTTCTTTTATTTGTTCTAGCTACCTGAGTACGCTATCGCACACATATTTATAATAATCGACCCGCAGATTCGACCGCTTAGACTATTCAATGGTTTATTTTTTTCAATTGAATTAATGTCGTCATTTAATGACATTGTCCTTTTGAAAACACACAAAAAGTAAAAAAAAATAATCGTTTCTGTTTCATAACATCAAAACATATACCTCCAATAGATTTTCTCAAATATATATATGTAATAAGTAAGTGTCACATAGTCCTTCCTGTTAGAAGAACTATATAAGAAGAAGTGTCTTTAACGCTTTCAACTGGCACGCCCGAAACGCCATAATTGAAGAAATGAATGAATGAATGAAGTCTTTAACGCATAATCTACATATTCATAAAAACTGACTCTATATTTTTTATGGTTACTGTAATTCTTTTTAATTAAAAAATGTGCTATACATTAGAAACTCATACTTTTATAACGAAATACGTAAAATATCACAGACAGAATTCTCGAGTAATGAAACCTTAATGTTTTCATAAAAATATTTTCATTTGCTTTAGAAATAGTAAATAAAACGTTTGAGTGTAGTATAAACAAGCATGAAAAAGCTTTACTAATCTCATGACTATGTTAATGTGTCACTACTTATCCGAGACGTCTATTTTATTCACTCCGAAAGTGTGTGGAGCTTGAAATAATTCGAGGTGAAAAGTATGTTAATAATGTAGCTTTTGTACGGTACGTTTTATCTAGGCGCCATAGAGGATAATGGTATAAAATATTTACAAAATGATTTGCGAGTGTTTTTTAATTATAATATTTGCTTTGCCTTGTTACCGGAGCGAAGAAATTTAAATAGTAAATATTTTTTTCATTTAAAAATATTTCACTACTTCACGTGGGGATTAAGCCCACAATTCGTCGTTTACGCTTGTGCCTCTGCGCCACAACATTCTTCTATTATTTAATATTTTTTAAAAATAATCTGATTAAAAACTTAATTAACGAGCCAACATTACATAATAATATTGTGATTGTTTAGAACTAATTTGTTTTGTTGATGAGTAATAATATTATGGAAATAAATTATTTTCAATTTCTAGGAAAAGACCATAATAACATTTTTTTACACGGGGTCACGTTTTTCCGTATACACAAAGTAACCGAGTCAGCAGAAAGAAATAAAGGACCGTTCTCAAATGTTTTACTGATTTCCGACACTTGCCTTATGAGTTACGGAACCCAACGCAGTCAGTTTATCTTGCAAGAGTATAAGAATTAATAGTAATACTGCCGACATACACTATTGCCTGACTACTCTGTGACTAAAAACGATATATTTTTAGAATATAAAATAAAAATTTAAATAATTTACATCCAAAATAACTAACATATATTCCGGGAATTTCTTAATTACTTCACATTTCATTTAGAAAATTTATATTACTATCTAGCTTGGCACACATGCATTTCATCTTGTCTAAGTGTGCACTACGAAAAGTTATGTTTTAGCATATAAATTAGGGAAATTTCTTCAAATAATTTACATCCAGAGTTACACGTACACACGCGCAACCAGAACTATATAGTCTCTTCAACCACCGACGAAAAAAATAAAAGAATATTTACATTTGTCTGTATGTCTGTTGTTATGAATGAAAGTCAAATTTCAATTTGCTTTTTTTTTTAAAAGCCTAGTCGTTTACAAGCACTTTGCCAAGATGAGGTAGTGATTTTTTGCCTCAGAGGTTTTTTATTTTAATTCTATGAAACCTTTCAATAATATCAATAAGTATAAGTGTACTAAATTTAAAAGCGTATAAAGTATTTTCTATATGTGGAATAACACTTTAAAAATAGTAAAAATAAAAATAGTCAAAGTATAAGTATGTTATACAGCATTTTTAAGTAATTTATTATAACGAAAGTTGTTTACATTTACTTATACACATCAATTATTCTAATATGTTCTATATTTTGATGTTAAAAATAACGAGATTGACTCCAGTCATAGCGCAAGGGCACAAGCACAAACCGGGACTTGATATGCGATAGTTTGTGGGTTCGATTTTTACCCCAGGAAATGGAATATTTAAATTGAGTTGAGTTCCGCCACTTAGCACGTAATGCAATAATAATTCGGCAGAAAGTGGAGAACGGAAGTGGCTTAACAGGAACAGAGTGTGTCTACACTAGATTCCCAGGTTCCCTTTGCCTACCCTACTATGTGTGAAACAGTTTCGTGTGCTTATAGTAACCTAAAAAGTGTCCAATTTACTCTTTTTTTTTCTCAGCTTCACAATGTATGCCGCACGAGGCAGGGTAGGCAGAGGGAACCCGGGAACCTAGTGTTAACACTCCGTTCCACTTCCATTCCCCACTTTCTGCCGATGTGAGGTGTTGCGTGTTGAGTGGCGGAACTCAACGCCGCGCTTTGACTTATTACCAGAGCGAAGAAATGAAACATCAAATATTTAAATTGAAAATATTAAATTTTCATTTCCTCGACTGGGTATCGAACCCAGAACCTGTCGGTTACAGTCACACTCTTGTGCCGCTGCGCCACTACAGGCCTCTACTAAATTTAAAGTAAAAACAATATCTGCTACTTCTGATTACCCAACGATAAAATTACTTGTTTAAATGATCTGAAAACAATTGATTACATTCGAGGCGAGCAATATTTTCGGATTCGTACTTAATTGGTAGCAAGCGCTCTTCCTTTTTTGAACGTAGCCCTACAGATAAAAGTAAATATATTTAAAAGAATTGCGAGCACTGACTTAAAACAAAGGATTCTGAATACTTTTAATTACAAATTAGAAACGCGGCACTTTTTGAGTGGCCTAATCAAATTTCTAGTATTCATTACTATGCAAAGCTTCATTAACAAACGGCGAATTTTGAAAGCCTACAGATTTCGCTTGATTTGTTTGGACATTTAAATTTAATGGTGTACTTGAAAATATTTGTTTGAGACAAATAAGATTTTACTTAATTTGAAAAAAAAAACAGTAAAAATGATTACTTAGACATTAACAATAATAACAGTTTAGTAATGCCATAAAGTGGTGAGATAGGAGAGCAATGATGATAATGGTTATGAATGTTTTGGTATTTCCAATATTATATCCACAATAAATAAAAAATGTGCAATTAAACTTAAATTTTTAAAAAGCGTATAAAAATTTTGAACGAAGCAGAATTTGAACCCGCGCCTCTGGAACACAGCTCCAGCGCTCTGACCAACTAAGCCATTCGTTCTCACCGAGCCCCGTCGAAATTCTTATACGCTTGTTACAATTTATTTATGTTGTTAGCATTTTTAAAAATTTAAGTTTAGTATTTCCCGTCGAAATTCTTATACGCTTGTTACAACTTATTTATGTTGTTAGCATCTCTGTAGGGAGATTTTTACAAATTTCCGCTACCCAAAGACAACTCGTAAGAATTATCGTTTGGCAAGAGAGAATACTATTTATTTTAATATTTTTACTATGTTTTTAAAGTGTTATTCCACACTCAGGACAGAAAATACTAAACTTAAATTTTTAAAAAGCGTATAAAAATTTTGAACGAAGCAGGATTTGAACCCGCGCCTCTGGAACACCGCTCCAGCGCTCTGACCAACTAAGCCATTCGTTCTCACCGAGCCCCGTCGAAATTCTTATACGCATGTTACAACTTATTTATGTTGTTAGCATCTCTGTAGGGAGATTTTTACAAATTTCCACTACCCAAAGACAACTCGTAAGAATTATCGTTTGGCAAGAGAGAATACTATTTATTTTAATATTTTTACTATGTTTTTAAAGTGTTATTCCACACTTAGGACAGAAAATACTAAACTTAAATTTTTAAAAAGCGTATAAAAATTTTGAACGAAGCAGGATTTGAACCCGCACCTCTGGAATACCGCTCCAGCGCTCTGACCAACTAAGCCATTCGTTCTCACCGAGCCCCGTCGAAATTCTTATACGCTTGTTACAACTTATTTATGTTGTTAGCATTTTTAAAAATTTAAGTTTAGTATTTTCTGTCCTGAGTGTGGAATAACACTTTAAAAACATAGTAAAAATATTAAAATAAATAGTATTCTCTCTTGCCAAACGATAATTCTTAGGAGTTGTCTTTGGGTAGCGGAAATTTGTAAAAATCTCCCTACAGAGATGCTAACAACATAAATAAGTTGTAACAAGCGTATAAGAATTTCGACGGGAAATACTAAACTTAAATTTTTAAAAATGCTAACAACATAAATAAGTTGTAACAAGCGTATAAGAATTTCGACGGGGCTCGGTGAGAACGAATGGCTTAGTTGGTCAGAGCGCTGGAGCGGTGTTCCAGAGGCGCGGGTTCAAATCCTGCTTCGTTCAAAATTTTTATACGCTTTTTAAAAATTTAAGTTTAGTATTTTCTGTCCTAAGTGTGGAATAACACTTTAAAAACATAGTAAAAATGTGCAATTAATTAATTAATTAATAAGAACCTATTGGTGTTGATAAAAAAATTAAGATATAATTTTATTTTCAACTTCACGATGTATGGTACACATTTGAGGATAGGCAAGGGGAACTTGAGAATGTAGTGTTAACATTGACACATGACACTGAAAGTGGAGAGAGAAACAATCCTAACTCCACTTTCTGCGGAGTCTTTAACTAAATATTTTATTTCCTTGAGTTGGGATCGAACCCACAACCTGCCGGTTACAGTCACACGCTTGTGCCGCTGCACCACGACACGCTTTTTTTTAAGTCATCAATTAATATGTTTATTATTACAAAGTAGAGTTTTGTTGCCGATTCGAGGCACAAGTCGAGCTAAAAAGCCTTCAAAGGTCGCGGCGTTTCAAAAGGAAAATTAGGGTGACGTTAATGCTAATATATTTTCTTTACAAGAGCATAATTGGAGTGAATTCAGCTCTTTGGAGAGACCAAAGTAAGAGTTAGCTTTATAAGTTTGGTAAAAACAAACCGTTTTGAGTTAAAAACGCTAATAAGCATGTTCTTTGAGCACATATAAGTAAAAAGTAAAGGTTTAATAAACATGATGTGGCAAGTATTTAAAATCATGTATTAGATTATACATTTTAATTTATTTTATCTTTACTATTTGTTTTAATTTTTCCCATTATTTTTTTTTTCTTTTTTTTTTTCACGTGTATCCCGCACATAACAGGGTACGCAGAGGGAGCTTGGGAACCTTGTGTTAAGACAGTCCGCTCTGCCCTTTACTTTTCACCGAATTTTAGGCAATACGTGTTGAGCAGCGTAACTTAAAACCGCGCTTTGTCCTTGCCTACAGAGTGAAGAAATGAAAATATGAAATATATCATTTCCTCGAGTGGGGATTGAATTTAAGTTCACACGTTTGTGTCCGTCCTAAACAATCCTAACTCCACTTTCTGCGGAGTTAAGTTCACACGTTTGTGTGCCACGATAGACTTAAAATAAAGGCCTTATTAATCTGGAAAACAATATTTATTGTATAATTATGTGCCGTTTATTTTTTCGGTTTCATAAGTTATACAACCACAAGTATTCTATTAGGATATAGAAAGAGAGAGGAAGAAAAATTACTTATATAAACGAAGAGAATAACTTAGTCTTGCGATTGAAATATATATAAACAAAGTAATAGATAGATGATAATAAATGTAGATTTATTTGTTAATAATTGCGGTTATTCTATCATCTAGACCTAAACCAGGGTAGAGTGCTGATTTTGTAAGAAATATATTAAGGCCTCAATTTTTCTACAATAAGGAAAAAACATTTTTCTATTTTCAAGAAAAAAAACGTATCTATAATAACAGAGAAATTGCGATTTTGTTTTACTTTACACAGAGGGTGGAAATGGAAACTGTAACTTGGAAACAACCCTAAATAAATATCGACAGGGCGTCTAATGCATTTCGAATTTCAAGCAGATATAACCTAGATAGTCCCACATATATCTCAGACACATTAGTAAGATTGAAACCTCTTCGGTGGTTGGAATTGCAAAACAGTGCACCCACTCGGGGATGCTGTTTGATTCAAAGAAAATACTTTTTTTTACAACTGTCACGCTAAATTCAATTTATTCCCAGACTTACCAGTTCGTCGCTCTTTCTTACATGTCTCCTGAGGTCAACAAATTTGATAGCTATTAGCATTCAAATTATTTATGTAAATTATATATTTTGGAGCTTGTTAATGAATATTTTCTGAAATTAGGACCCTGAGGTAATAAATTATGATATTAAATTTATAATAGCAGGTAGCTCTATCTAGTAGTGGTGTGCGTCCATTTATTTGCCTCAGGGCGGTTAATCAAAGTTGAAGCCGCACGCGATGTCAGTGGAAGCTAATTTGATCAAAAGTTCCAACAAACTTATGCTCTACTAGTTATGATCTTTAACGCAATATATATAGTTTTTTTTAGCGATCTCGAAGACATAGTTGATGATATGTTTGGAAGTGTCTGTATATTTCGCCTAATAGTGTTAGGTTAGATTAGTTAGTACTTATTAATTACTTGGTTTGTTCTCAAATTTCGTTTACTATGTTGATGTATATTATAGACAGGTACTGAAGTCAATTCCTTAAGTACGGTTTGCTAACCGCCGTGACCGAATTTCAGTTTAAACTTTGATTATAAGGCTTAAAAGCGCTCTACCTTGAAATATGGAGGATCACTCGTAATTTTCTGACTCTAGTAAATTACCTAACGAGAAACTTTACTGAATATATGTATATATTGATATACCAAGTCCACTTTTCTGTTTAAAGAAAAATATATATTTAGTAATCATACATAGCTACTGAAGTATGTACCTAAAAATAAAAGAAT
The DNA here is from genome assembly GCA_019049475.1 of Eueides isabella. NCBI lineage: Eukaryota > Metazoa > Arthropoda > Insecta > Lepidoptera > Nymphalidae > Eueides > Eueides isabella. The sequence goes on along the minus strand of CM032399.1, from coordinate 7,659,566 downwards.
ATTTTTTTACATTTTGGAGTAATATGATTCCAAAAAGGCCTTACCTTTTTCGCTTTTCCATTTTTTCTCAGTAGTTTAGCACAACAAAGCCCCCTCGTGTCAGGCAGGGGAGCGGGGGGTCTCTTTGGCCAGCAAAGACGTTTAGGAGTGACCGCCGCCGCCGCCTCACTTCTAGCCTCTTCCTTATCTTCACACATTACCACTACAACTTGACCCCCTTGTCTACGCTACCAACACTCAGTGCCGAGATATCGATGCTTTATGAGAACCTCTGGCATTGTTTTCTCCTATAAAACTCCCCACGATAACGCTATCTCACTCTAATTTATAGGCTATTTGCAAAAATCTATTTGACGTTATGAGATCGCTACTCCTAAAAAACTACCTATGAAACCATTTTACTAAGAAGATAAGTTCGAAAGGTTTGTACTAGTCTTGCTAAATCTAAGTACGAGCTATCTAATCTTTACAGTACGTCGTCTGAACGTCCGTTTTAACATCTGGAACAAAAAACACCAAAAATTAGTAAATAATGTTTTTATGTTAAATAAATAATCTGCAAGTCTAATGAATATTTAACGAGGAATTAACGAATACCACGAAGTTACTCAACATAATTATCGCGAGCTCATTGAATTCTTTCCGAACACTTCATCGCGTCATTCAATATTCTTTAGACGGACGACAAACATAATTAAGATAGAGAATAAAATAAAAAACGTATTTTCCTTGCTCGCTTGATAAACTTTTTTAAAAAAACACGTTGTTACTTTGTTGAAAGTACGTATTTTTATCATTTAACCAAAAAAGTATTTTTATGAATAAGTACTTACTTTATAGGAAAATTATTTTTAAAAAGCAAGTTCGTGCTTTTTCCCTATAGCAGGTTTACTAAGAAAAAAGCAAGGAAATGAAAATAAATCATTTCTCCGAGTACCGGTTAAGTCATAACAATTTTCTGTTTATATAATAAACATTATCTGTTAAAATATTTCTTGACATTCGACAAAAACGTGTGTGATTATGCACAAGTGTCAATCTGTCCATTCTTAAAGCCTTATCTCAGTCCACTCTTAATATTAAGAAATGTAAATTTATCTCCGCTGAAGATACCCAATGAATAATATTATGAGCAATAATCGTCAACTGTCAAGTTTGCCTAGAGAAAGCGAGTTGTCGGACCGCGCTCGCAGGTACCGCAGTACCGCATCGCTGGATTCATTCCAGCTAATATACCATTCTGTTTGTCTTTCGAGGCAATAAAATGACTTTTATGCAAATCATACGAATTCTATACATTTTTGATGAGCGCCTCTCAGACATATTCGCGGCGTTTAATTAATACATTTTTCCATCAAAACTTTGTAATTCCATAATACTTTGGATTTCGCAAAGGCTTGTTGAAATGCTTGATTAATAAGTTTAAATTAACGGGGATTCAGATTAATAAATGAAATTAAAGTTGAGGAGGGTGTTATCTTACAGCGTACACGTTGTAAGACGAGAGTTAAGTAGTTAATAAAATGCTGACGTGTTTATAACTTTTCCTTAAAAGGTAACATATAAAATATTTCACAATTCACTGGTTTGAAACTCATATTGCTATAATATCCGTATATTAAACGTGTAGTAGGGTTAGAAAGGATGAACATGTAATATTAAAAATATTTTAAGCGGAATAACAACATATTTTGAACATTTCTTTCAGATAACCTCTCACTCGGCCTTTGTACTCGGGTAAAATTACGTCATAATTCACCCTTATTAATAAACAGGAACTCGAGAGCGTCTACTCACAGCAAAGTTTGTTGACATGTAAGAGAATAAGCGGTTTTTTTATTTTTTTTGTCAAGCTACGTCTCGACTTTGCCGACATATAAGCCACTTAACTTTAAAAAATCAGGTATATTTTAAAATTTTACGGTGAACACCGCATGTTCCGTAATAGAGTATAATTTTAGAGGTGTTTTTAATAAAGAAATATTGCAAAACTACCAAGTATAACAAATATATACAATATAACAAAAAAATGACCTTAATTTAATCGAAATACTAATAATTAATAATTTTCATGTTATTTGTAATTAATATAAAAAATAAATTGATACATGTCCAGATTACAATTAGATATGATCTCAGCAAAAATTTATACATTTTCACACAACATCGAATGAAACGATATCAGTTGAGGTTTCAATAAAGAGCGTTACCGTTACATAGGTAGGTATATCCCGTATGTGACTCGGAAAATTATTACGCCAAAATGATTTATGTTGATGAGAAATATCTATGACAGAGTAATGGATGCTCCCTCCAACAATTACAAAGAGGCAAGAATCATACAATACATAGGATAGGTCAATTCTCTTATTAAAATATTTTTATGTATGTACTATTTATAATATGAAATTTTACACACAGTTAATAATTATTGTTAGCTCTAGTCATTAGTTATGATTTCATATTATGGATTACAAATATAGATTTTTTTGTTATATGTTTTTATATCTATGTATGTACGTGTTCCATTACGACCTTTGTATAATAATATGATTATTAAATAAGTATACATACTTTATTCTTATGTCTGTATTAACATTACCGCGTACCATTTATATTTAATACAATTAAAAAAATATAATTATAACAACAATTATTCTGTCCTTTTATTGAACCTATGTTAAAAAATTTTCAAAAGCAACTATATATAAAAATTTAACAAAACAAAAAGAAAAAATAATTAGAAGAAAACTATAATCATATTAATATAAAAAAACAAAGAAAGGTTGGCTCATATCTATTCTTACCAACAAGCAAGCAACAAATCTATTCGCCACCTATCTTTAGTCCAACACTAAGATCTAACCACTACGCATCGAGGTTCTTTCGAAGTTTAGTTTATCGTAGCACGTAACGCGGCGTTGCTACGTTGCCTCTACGGCCGCTGTAGGCGCTCTGACACATTGTTGAGCGCCGCCCGCCTTATATTGCCCGGCGGTACCCCTTGCAGACGCCTTTCCCGCCAAACCCCCCTAGACTATACGAATTGCATTCCAATTCTTTCTTTTGTAATACAAATTGAATATAAGTATTCCATGAATAAGATGATAGATACTGCAGCGTCATTTCCTATTACCAACAAGGATGTGGATTAAGGCAGCTATTTAGTATTTCATGATGAAGATAAATTTATATTATCTTCGTATATAAATTTTGTTTAATATATTAAATATATCTTAATAAGATTTTTCGTACGTAATGAAATGACATTTATCTGAATTTTATCAAATATATTTAAATTTACATAAGACTTTTAGCAAATATAAATTTGATAGTTAAATTATTACAACAATTTACATTTATTGAATCATCAAAATATCATGTAAGTATGTATTAGCATTATAAATTTAACGACCTTATAAAAATATCAAAACAATTATTATTTTTTCTACTATTAATTTTTATAATCTTTACAATCAATTGAATAATCTTTCTACAAAGACTTATTAAAATACGGACAGGACGAATTAAGGTATTTTCATATTATCCTCCTTACGCACATCATCCAAATCGATATTTTCTTGAGACAATTATTCAATGTATAAATATCTTTCGTCTTTACGTCTCGATTTTACTATATATATTATCGATATTGACAACCTAACGAGAGGTACACGTTCACGATTCTTAGGGATATACATTTTTAATAAAGCCATTCATTTTCCCGCTACATTTTAAGCACATGGCACTAGCGTATACGTTGAAGTAGCCAATTACTAGAGCGTTATTGTATCACAGTACTCACCTTAAGCTTGTTCGCGATCGCTTTTTGATACAAAACGCAACAAATTTATTACAACTGGGTAGCAAAATAATCATTTTCAACATTATAAAGCCGATAAACACATTCACACACATTTATAAAAACAATTTCATACACAACTGTTTGTTTACACAAGATGCAAAATAAGATATTAAAGCGTGTTGTTAGGGCGGGCACGAGCGCCGACTAGCGGCGGGCGGCCGAAGCGCTAGGGCGGCTACGGCTAGGGTCGAGGGCATTCCCATCCCTCTCGCACCCATACACCTCAATAAGGGTAGAATCAACGCGTTACGCAAAAAGGGCGCTTTTATCAATGACATAGGAGATACGTAGGACATCCTGCGTAGTGTATATGAACCCCTCGCCTGCGCGTAGTGGCCTTGAGCAAGCCTGATGTTTTCATCCCGTGTGCGTAATAAAGCGTTTAGGGAGGGGACAGGCGACTTCCTCTGAAGGATTTATAGCGGAATCTCTAGAATTAATTCGGACGATTTTAGCCCTCACGGCTGTCAAGGGGAGATGTTAGCAGACTTTGCATTATTTACATAATTATTACGAACACATTGCGTAGATTTGAATGTTATTTTTGGAAATAATATAGGTGGAAACAATAATTATATAGTTTTTGTATATTAAAAATAATAAAAATAATATTGTTCAAAAACTTTTAATAAATCTTTATTATAAAATTGTAATGTAATAAAGCTGTAATTATTGTTATCAATAAAAAAGTATAGTGCAACAAAAATAAAATAAAACCAATGTACTTATAAAATACAACACAGATGAATTTTGGCAACAATAATTTAACAACAATTTTTTCATAAACTTTTATACTGCAATTTATAAACAGTGTATAACAAAAATAAACTTATTTTGTGTGTTTCATGTCATCATTTGACACAAGTTATCCGATGAGCATGGGCTGCAATTTTCCAGACTCAAATAAGCTTTTAACATCGGATCCACCTCCCACACAGTTGCCATTGATGAATACTTGTGGTACCTTAAAAATATAATATAACATCAAATAACTAAATAAAGTCCATTTTAAAATATTACTATCAATAACTACAAAGCTAATAAAAAAACAGTACATTAATTATCAGTGTAAATGTATTGACATCCTGTTATGACACTAATGACATCATTGTGGTTACCCATATGATAAGGATATTTGGAAGTATACTTTTACTGAATTGAAATATACCTATTTAAAAATACTATTATATTTTCTTTCAGCTTCTCACTCCATTCTTTATGCCTTTATATAGCAGGGTTGCAGAAAGAATCTAGTAGTTAATGGCTTGAAATGAAAGAATATTTTTTTGCTTTGCTTGGCACTGTGTACAAATAACTCTCAATTATTTTCATTTAGCCATAGAGATGAAGGCCATAGATAAAAAAAATGTGATTAGATACAAAATATCTACAAATTCCTATTACAATTCTATACTTATATAATCAACTATAACTTATTATCAAAATCTAATCTGAAATACATATAAAAGAGACAGGTATACTTTAATTAAAAACATATATATGCTAATAATTGTTTTTTAGCTTCACAATGTATTCTCATTACAGCTTGAAACACCATATTCAAAGAACCAACCAACAAACCTCGATACAGCCATTGGAAGCACAGCAAAACCTTCCCAACTTTCTACCAAATATTCAAGACATTGTATATAAAGTTGGAATGCCTCAATGCCAGCGCTACCTTGTTACAAGAGCAAGGAAATGAAACTATTAATTCCCCTAGTGGGAATAGAATTCACAATAGTCACATTTACAGTCTTGTGTAGTTAAGCTGTTATATTATGCTTAAATATCAATTAACTAGTTTACTTTTACATCATCTTCACTTGTGATCTCTAAACAGTTTGTTAAATTGAAAACAGCTAAGGTCAAACAAACCAGATTAATATTATGCAATAATGTGAAATTTATTCAATAGAATTGTTATGCTAAGGCAAAATAATGAAATAAGCAGAAAATTGTTAAAGTTTAAGTAAGTTAAGGGATTTTTTTCTCGATGAAGAAAAAAAGTTGTCATCAAGAAACAAACCCGTGAAGGAGTAAGGTAATATTTGTAATTTAATGTTTATGTGAAGTGCATGTTGTTTTGTTCTTGTTGTTAAAAACACTTTTTTTGTAAATAACTAAATTTAAAAAATAAGATAAGAAAATGTAGGAGAGCAAGAAAATTGTTCATAATTTCCTACAGATGGGACAGAAAAACAGGATTTTGCAATTTGCTTAAAATCCATACAAAGAAGCTTGCTGGTGACAACTAGTTTACTATAGTTACTTTTTCCCTTTGGCACAAAAATATGAGTTTGGTTTTTATTTAACTATACAAGAAATGTAACATTTTAAAGCAAGCAAATTACATTATTTATAGTCAAATGATAATCAATGCAATTAAAATTGAAATGTTACAACTTATAAAATGACATCATCAAAAATGTCCTGTAAATGTATTTTTTAGAAATATGTCGTATTGTGACGTAAACGTTTGTTTTCCTTAAACTCTAAATGGACTTATAATTACTTACTGTCCTAAAACCGGTAATTTCTGCTAGGTTGTTCTGGATAGCAGCTCCATCGTTGCGTTCATCAAGCTCGTATACTTTTATGGGTTGTTTAACTTGCTGGAAAACCTGTAAATCATAAATAATAATAAATAAATGACTAATGAAATAATTTACATTTATCTAATCTACTTAATAGGTGATAATTTTTTAAAATAATAACCTAAATACTACACTTACTTCTTTCGCTAATTTACAATAAGGGCAATACGATTTTGAAAACACAACCACTTTTTCTTGAGAAACAGCTTCTTTAATAAATTGTTGAATTTCTGAGGAGCTCGCCATTTTAGATGTACGTACGAGTTTGCTTGAAAATGAACCCATTAAAAAAAACTAGAATTTTGACAGATATTGACATTGACATTACTGACAGTCACTGTTACGTAGATAACAGGAAACAAAAAAATACACATAACCTAATGTCTGGTACGTTTTTAAATGCATAAATTATACCTTTTCGGTTAAATTTCGATACAATCACGCATTTATAAATATTTTTCATATAATAATAATTTAAAGCTTAATTTAGCTATCTAGCTTAATAATTCAGTATTAGCTTAGTATTAGTTAAAAAAAGCTTAAAAATTATCACAGTATTAAACATTGTAAATAAATTTAATTTTCAAATTAATTCGAATAATTTTCATGAATTGAATATGTACATAGAACAAAAATATACATTCATGTGAATTTAATTTAAACAATATACATTTATGTGAATTTATTGGGGCCCAAGTGTATGGCTATAAATGCAATAAGTTTATAGGATCAATTCCCACTAGAGAAAATAAAATAATTAATATTTCTATTTCTTCGCTGTGGCGTTCAAGCAAAGCGCTTCACTTAGCCCACAATATCCCAGCATTGAATTCGGCGGAATAAGGAGAGGGGAGTGTCTTAACACTACGCTACTTTGTTACATACAGCTTCGAGATTTTGGAGTGTGATTCCGGCTTAGAATAGGATCACCCTGGTACTGATGGTGTCGTAAGAGGCGACTAAAGTACGCGCGGGAGAGTCGCATGCAGACTCGACCGGATCATTACCATTGGGTAATGCGGGGCCCTGGTGCCTATCCCCAACCCCTCCCTGGAATATGAAAACGTCACTAAATGAGAAATTATCCCAAAAAGATACCATCTCTAATGCTGAAAACCCCTCAATGAGTCTTTAAACTCAGGCTGCCTGACAAATTCTGGAGAGGGCACAGTACCGCGCACTACACAAGCCAAACGAGGCGTACGCTCCACAGCAGCCCCTGCCACTCTTAACGTGGAATTTTCCAACATCAGGGGCCAACACTCTAATCGGAATACTGTCCACCACCACCATCTTGAGACGGCACGGCCGGCATTGTTAATTCTGACGGAAACCCAAATTACCCTTACTGGCGACCTCCTGACTTAACGACACAGCCACAGACACAGTAATTTTATACCTCATGCCCTGGTTGCTGTAAATGTAAAGGAGGACATGAGTTTCCGTCATCTTGTCAATATAAGGTCGCGACCTGTCCACCATCTAGCTCCGTGTGGACATGGAATATCGTGTCCGAATCTACGCACGCCTGTACAGGTTCCATAGTGGTAATGCAGAAACGGATAGGTTCATGGAGCACATGCACTCAGCAATGATGCGCTCTCACAGATCCCCACTGCAGAGATTTTTAATGCCTATAATGCCAGTTAGCTCGAGTCACACACCGCCGACCACGGTAGGGCTGTATACAACCTTGCTGTGGCGAATAGATTGTCTCAATAGGTTGAGTCACCTACGTAAATCCCGGTCGTAGGCAACCACAACGCTTCCTTATTGGATCTTTTGTTGACTTCAAATTTGGAACAGAACCGGGTTTTCATCAATGCCCCTTTAGGGTCTTCAGACCACAGCCTGGTACGGAATGTTGTGTCCATTAACCGTGACAGTCGCAAAATTTCGACAACTCGTCGCGTCTGGCATTACAACCTGGGGGCCGGTTTGCATCTCTTCTGGTGATCCTAGTGCTTGTGCCGCTGCTGTCGCCGACGTCGTTCTTCAAGGTATAGAACTTTACATTCCTAGCTCTGTAGTGCCAACCAGTGGCAAGTCACAGCCTTGGTTTGATACGTCTTGCAAACTTGCTAGTTCTGGCAAGCGCGGTGCATCTGGGCCAAGGCAATTTCCACTAAGGATCCGAAAGTGAAAACCTTAAAAAGAAAGTACAACCGTGCCTCTAGGTACTTTAAGAGGTAAATTGCCAGAGCAAGGTCCGAACATATATAACGCTAAAATCAGCGAGAAGCTTGAGAGCTATCGAAAGAAAAGCGAAAGAGAATACCGACCGAGGAACAACGTCGCCGACCATTCCGCGGTGTTAGAGCTCAATGATTGACATTGAATTCAGTCAGAAAACTGTTAGGCGATGTCTGTCTTCCTCATAAATCCGTAAGTCCATAGATCACAAAAGGTTGCCAAAAACGCCCATAGATCCGTGTTTAAATCCGAAATTGGGTCGTATTGGCTTCAAGCTGTAGGAAGCCAATGCAAGCGCTCGTATTGGTTGAGGCTTGGTGTCCGTCACCAGCGTCTAAGCACACCGTAACATGCTAACGTCAGAACAAGAACGAACATGATTATTCTATTCATATATTCATTAAAAATATATGGTCTTGTTGTGTAGGTGAGTACCGTACCGTTTCATGTAATAAATGTGGCATTAAATACTTATTTTTAATGCAGCGAATTTGTCGCCATGTAATGTATAAAAAAATATGCTTACTTGTCTAATAACACTAAACGTTAGTTTACTACTAGTTTAGTTTGATTATTCTTGGAAAATAAAATATATTATATTTTTTTATTTATTTTATTACTTTTTAAGTCATAATATTAAATGAATTCCCCTGTTTAAGCAATTGGTACGCGGTCCTCTATATTTATCTGCAGATTGTACATGTTTTAAAACATTTAATTTACTTACTATATAATACTAATACTATATAATTTTACAAAGGCAAAATTGGACATGTTTTTTTATAATAGTAGTGGTATAATATTCGGTCAGTGAACAAAATAAAATTCCGATTTCTAAACGGCTGTTTACACGCTTGACATGGCTTGGCAGCCGCTTTAAACCTTTACAATCGATCGGCTTCTATTCAGACGCTTGAGAGTACGTTTGTACGTTTATGACATGCTAGCATGCCAGATGTCGATGTTGAAATAGTTTCTGCATTAAGCTAGACATATTTTTACTTAAATGAGAGGACGATAATAATTTAAAATTGATTTATACATTATTTACCTTACCTAAGTTAAATTTATACAAGATTTATTTTACCTATGTTAAATTATTAAATAATCCATGTTTATAAATTGCTGGTTGTCTTAACATAATTGCGTTTTTCGCTCATTGATTCAACATTCAAATTATAATTACAAATATATACTGACATTATAAATGACTATATTCAGTCTCATTATTTGAACAAATGGTCATTATTAAGACGCGGTTGTATAAATAAACATACAGATATTAAAGCATAGCGTGCGTTCGACACGAACTTGTGAGTGAAACTGAATACATACCAATTACCAACGTGTAAGCACGTCGCAAACGCTTGCGATTAACGATTAGCTAACCTCTTTGAAGTTTGATCTGCGTTGAAAAACCGACACTGGTTTGGATCGGTAACAAGCTCTCGCAAGAAAAACTCTCGCAAGACATGGGATGTTTACACATTTGTGTTTGTGGTAGCTCAGCAAAAAAAAGCCATTTTTTAGTTAGTCTTTAATCATTCATATAAAAAAAAATAATTTGGTCTATTATTTTGATCGAGAGATTTTGGTCTGTCTCTGTTAATTTGTTCGGAAATCATGCAAAACCTACTGGACAGAAATGGATTAATTTTAGATATGGCTTAAGAGTCTGGAGAATCCTTCTTTTTTGTTAAACCCAAAAAAAACCCGTAAAAATATAAACATCGATAAAATCGAATTACCTTAAATCTATATAATTATTGAAATTATTGAATTAGAATAATAAGAAGGTTAATTTCGACAATTTAGGTGGTTAATCGAGCGGTCTCAGCAACGGAGACCAGTAACCTTGGCGTGAGTCTGGAATTCTTCAGTCCACTAATTTTCCTTCCCTTTTATTTATTTCTTAATTTTTTTTTGTTAAAAATTTTTATGGTCTCCGGGATTTTTTATTTAATTTACCTATTTTTGAAAGAATAAATTTAAATGACTTTTAATGATAAATAGAGGCTTCGCCCGCTTTAACTACGTGGTAATATATTTAAATTTATAAAAATGTGAGCATTTTGAATACTCTACTAAACTTTAAAGCCACTAATTATGAATTTAAATTCACAAAAATGTGAATTTGAGTTGGTCATTTTAAAAAATCTCATAAATCACTAAATTAAGACTTTTCAGAAATCAATAAAAACTGTTTTATGCAAAGTAAATGAATTTAAACAGGCTTTTTGCATGCATACTTTGCATTTCTAATATTTGAATGGTAAACATTTCAAATTTAGAAAAACTTTAAGAATTTACTTATGAAAATCATGAAAAAATAATGAAAAACTGTCTTTGACAAACGAACGAATAAAATCGTAGAAATTATTAAGGCATTGGCATATTTTTAAACATACTCGTTCATTGGTTTTTTGAGGTTGCCAAAAATATTATTATAAAATGGCGTATGCTTTTCCAGCTTTACTTACAACTTTTGCTTACTAGCTTTTAAGAGAAAACATTATATTGATAAATGTGAGCATTATTCATTAAAAAAGCATATAAAAAAAAATGTCTTATAATGCCATTAAAGGACCGATACATTTAAGATTCTTGCAAAAACGACTAAACTATTTTTTTTTTAATATTATTATCAACGAAAGTACACAATTATTAATAAAAACTTTTAAAGTGAATAATTGTAATTTTATCTTCACATAAATCAAATCATGATGTAATTATTAATTATATTTGATAATAGTTAATTAGATTATTACAGTTACTTGAACACATATAGTTTAAAAATACTTTACCTACTTTAGCTGTAGCCTGCCGCAATTTATTTATATTTTTAAAATAATTTGTACTTATTTGTTAAAAAATAACTATTGTTATTTTTTTCTCAAAGCCAATATTAATATTTTTTATATTGTTATATAAAGTTAGTGTTATTTGAATTTAAGATTAAACAGATTAGCAAAATAGACATTAACTTCACGTTGTGTGGTGCAATGTGAAGTGACGTTCGATTATAGCAAACGGTACAATCTAGTATGCACCGTTAGTTAATTACAGGAGCACAAGACTTATTACATTTTACTTATCAAATGCTTAGAATATCCAGTAAAACATCGTACTTATATAGTTTGTCTTCATTTTCATTTATACGATTGTTATTTACTTAAAAAATTTTGGATGTACCTAAGTATATCACTAAGTAATATTGTAAATTAATTTCAATTTGATCATTATATTAATTGCCAATTCCCGCAAACGATGGCTTTGATTGACATGTAAATAACATATTTATTCCTTCCCCATTATGTCAATGTTGCTGTTTTTATTTTTTTAAAATTAAAAAGCAGAGAAAACCTTAACATTTCTGATTGATATGACTAGAAATTTTGTTAATTTACTAAGATGTTTTTTTTATGTTAACATTCTTTTAACTTTAACTGCTTATGGTTGATGGAGAGAAGAGCTTGAACGATGTTTATAATCATTTTAAAGAGAGCCCTTAAATAAATAGACAACACGCTGGGTATCCACGTGGTTACTCTATGATGTTTTTTTCATTTCCATCTATCTAATAATGTAACAAATCTTCTAGTTCTTGGTCCGTGATCTTATTGCCATCCAATTTGTTTAAACCACACTTGTTAAGTAATATTCGTAAAATATTGATGTGCTTGTCAGGTAGATAAAAATCTTAATTATGAGTGACTATATTTTTTAAATTACTTATTAATGATTTTTTTAAATATTCCTTAATTGATATCGATCGAAATAGTAACATTCTATAAAAAAATATTTTTTTCTTACTTTGTTATGGCGGCTATTACTATCGTAAATTGTTTTCAATTCTGCAAATTGCTGTAAACTAGTTTTAATTATCAGTAAGACGACAAAAATGCTCACAACCCGTTTCGTAGAGCTATATACATAAATAAAGCAATTAAAGAACCGATTTCCCACAAGTAGTTAAATAAGATAATTTTAAGAAAGACATATTTTTCACATAAATCTCACAAGCTGTTATAAATTTGTATTCATTGTTTTGATGATGAGTAGTCTGCACCTGTTCATATTACACTACACTACACTATTACCTACTGTACTCTTTACAGTAGTCTCTTTATAGGTAGCTTATAAACATTGTTTACGTAAAATGAAAAAGGCTTAACGCAAATTAAAACATTGACATTTTTTCTGTATAATTATTATTTTTGTTTATAAATATTAGTATAGGATGTAGTAATAAACAGTTTTAGTTAATTAATAGGTATATGTTTAAATAATGTTTAATTGTTCTTATTATTGACAAGAGGAAAAAAATGGAAATCTTGTTTTAGTTCGGCCTTCACTTCATTATAAAACGTCATTATTATAAAGTAATTGTCAAAAAAACATCTTGCAGAAGGTATGTATTTCAAGGTAAAATATGTTTTAGATTAAGCCTACCATTCAATCAGTCTTTTAGACAAGTTATCTATCCGTTATCAAAACAAGCCGGTGCTGAAAATATCTTATAAATATTATACCGAAAAATTGTATATCAAATATTATCATCGATAAAATAAGTAATGTAGTCTCTGTTGAGAGCTGTGAAATATTATTGTACTAAGTTGATTAAGAAATTTGATTTTAAGCAAAGCAACTTTTCTTTTGTTGTCAGAAAGTTAAATAAAAGTAAATAATAATATTACGACATCTTAAATGTTATTATACAATATATAATTCTTTACTCAACTTCATTTTTTTTATGTTTTTCTTAGAAAAATAAACAATGAACTCGAATACTTAATATTTATATAATAAATATAACTAACATTTATCCATAATCGTTATTTATTTTAAGTTTTCACAGACAAAAACGATTACTTATTAATTTTATATGGTAATCTGTGGCAATAATTTGGGAGATAATATAATCAAATGCAAATTATTTATCGACTACCACTTTTAAAGCTAATTTTAATTTACGTCACGGCAAAAAAATAAACTAATATTGGATATATATTAATATTATTAACGGAACACAAATACAAGTCACATTTAATGACAGTTCAGATACTTTCTTCGATGTGTCATTAGTTTTTATGATCAGTCTCATTTTTATTCGACTAATAAACTTTAACAATGGCATATGTTCTTTTCCGCATGACCACGTGGGAGTGGTGCTGAGCATTCTTCTTTGTTACTGATGAATCATATCTTTTACGAAACGATTTATCTTATCAAAATTGGACAAAGAAAGAGGTATTTCACTGGGACTTTTACTGTCTTCCAGGAAAACGAATGTATAATTTAACGAAAGGTTTATTCTCAATTTGCATATTGATGATAACTAAAATTTAAAATATCTTATTTGAGTAAGTCAATAAATAAGCAAAATAAAGAGTAAAGTTAACTGTAGTTAACATGACTGAAATATTTATTAAAATTAAATTTAATTAAGAATACTCTGTCCATCAATTAAAAAATGATTGTTATTATGTTTTAATGGCTCCAAACACAGGCTTTTATCAAGCCTGAATTGACAGCGACAGAGAGAAATATGTTATTTATTCGAGGAACGATCTATTGTAACCAATATGATTGTTGTCACGTAGCTTAGCCACCTTGAACCTGTACATAAAGTCTATAGTACATAAGGCAAAGACCTTGTGCATACAGAAGAAAATTCAACCAATAATAATATAAGCTATAAAGCTTAAAAATAGAATTTTCTAACGAATTTACCTGGCGCCAATAACAGTAGTTTTATTATCAGTTAATAGAGTTATGTTTTAACTATTTTCATTCACTTGCCTAGTAATGCAGATAGCCTTTAGCTCTAAAAAGCTTTAGCTTAGCATTATATACTTGGCTATAGATAAGAAAAAAATAATAAATCTTTTAACAACTTCTTTATGAAATTAAAGTATTGAGGAATAATAAAGTCCTCCGTTCTCTATATCGTTATAATTAATAAATCGTCGATTTTATCGACTCTACATAAGGTGAGTCATATCAAAGCGGTCATATCAGAATCTAATATTATTTTTAAGACAGAACCTTCTATTATATAAAAAAAACAATATTCAACAATTTACATATATACATAAATTACATAAAATTTTATCTCTTGACATTATCAAATAAATGACCTTTTTAAGACTTGACACACAATATTGATATAATGATAACAATTTTTTTTTCTCAGCTTTACGCTATATATTGCAGTGTAGGCAGAGGGAACTTGGAAACCTAGTGATAAGACACTCCTTTCCTATTAAGACCTTTTCGTTTCAGACTTTCCGCTAAATTATGTTTGGCGTGTTGAGTGGCGGAACTACGGCGGATGTTATATTTAACAGTAAATACTTTATTAATTACATATGTTAATAAAGTATTTATTTACAATATATATTTTTGAATAATTTATTTATTTTATTTAAGTCCGTCTTGTTTATCTAGATATACATTATTTAAGAAAAGATTTGTTATCTTTTTATATTCTACTTCTATAAATGTAATAAATAATATAACAAGTACCTTAGGTTTTATGCTGTACGGAAAATTAGGATCAATTTAAGATTAAGTTATCTATACATAATATTCGTACAGCTCAATAATCTGTTTACAGTTTAGCTTATACAGTTAGACTTCGTTAATTTGATATTTTGTGGTACTGTTTATCCGATATGTCTTCCAGTTTAACCACAAACCGCTTCATATTTGTTCTTCTTATGCAATCCAAGATTTATAAAAGCCTTTATAAATAAATCGCATATGTTATCTACAAACTATTTAGATATATAAAATTTAAGTAAATATAAGATTATATCATAATTATTATTATTATTCAATATTATAATAATTGAACATACAGATTTGAATACATTTAAATGGTTTGTATTTAAATAAATCAGTTATTTTTTATAAAGGTTTGTGTATATTTTTATTTATAAATATCAGTAAATTAAGTTTAACTATAGTCATTTACAAGAATGCATCTGTTTGGACGACCACCTGCTGCTCTACCTGATTTTCCGGGTCCGATCACCCGTTTAATATATTATACATGGAGGGCGTAGGCTGATAGCCAGTAGAAGAGCGCGTGGTTCAAAGTGCCGATTATGATATATCCCTACACTAAGAATATAAAATAGCTACAATGTCAGAAATTGTGGTTCATTAAAAGTCAAATTTAGTGATATAATTATTTACAAATTTGATATAAGTGCAACAGTTTTTAAAAAAACAGACATTTTATTGAACAGCTCGAGAAAATATATTACTGAAATCGAGGATTACCTTTAAGTCATGTGTTACGTGTTCATATAATTTCTTCTAATAATAAACATATATTTACTTCTTGTAGTCATGACATGATGCCATAGATGAGCTAATGATAATGATTAAAAACGAAATATTTGTTGTTTTTCTTTAATTTTTGATATTGTATGTATCATATTACCTTTGTTATATCGTGAGATATTATTTTCTGTTCAGCTTTTTTTTGTGTCTTAATTAAATCCGTGAGAAAACAACTTAACTTACTTACTTTGGGGTTGGTTATTCCGGTACAACCCACATACAAAATAAGATGATATTTTATTTCATACTTAATTAATACTCAGTGAAAATATTGAAATTGAACAGATTATCATTCCTACATAAATACAAAAAGAAACCAAAATTTCCATAATCAAAAACCCAGGAAATGGTAACGTGGGACAACAAAACTAAGTGACATTAAAATATTTACTAATATGGTTTTTATGTACCTCCATATCATTACTATTCGGTCCGTACCTTGGCGTAATTAAATTGGCCGCCGTGTGTACCGAAGTATTAAGTATTACGCGATACATTGTGACCGTTTATTTATCTTTTACTGTTTTCGATGTATTTGCGTCGGCACAACTTCCTACAGACACTGTGAACCACGCGTTCTAATACGTATTTTTGTAACGTTTGATGGTTTTATAGCAATATCAATTTTTATGAATTAATTAATTTATCAAAATCTTCAACCCAAATACATATGTTATTTGTTCTAAAATAATTGTAAAATTTAATGAATATACACTAGGAACATTTAATTCTTATTATTTTAAAGGCAAACTATTACAGCTATAAAATTAAGATAGTTTATACGACGAATTTCCAAAATTAAACACAAAAACCTTTTTATTTTACCTAAGCGACCCTTCTTATTAGGTAGGTAGGTATTCAAAATAACTATCACCTACCTACTTGTTTAAATGTATTCTTTGTTTCATGTAAAAATAACAATGTTCTCTTATAAATGGAACAATTTTAATATTGACTAATAAATGTATTTATAATATGTATATGTACTTATATATAGGTAACTTATATCAAAAGTTGTACACTATGCCATTATTTTATTTAGTAATTTATTGACTAAGTAGTAATGTAGAGTAATATAGATTACTGAAATGAATAGACTGACTAAATTATTTGTATTTAAAATTTAAACAAATAAGTAAATCCAAGATAAATTTTCCGTATTTTAAAAATATCTAAGAAATTGGTAACTAGGTTTTGGTTAGTAAAAATATACTCTAAATTCACTAATGAACTCTACTAACTCGACAGGATTAAACTTGTTCAGAAAGCCAGTGAAATAGAGAGCACGGATGCATGATGGGAGATGCTATTTGTAGTCTTCATAAAATGGATTGATTCAATAGTTACCCATTTTTTTTATTTATTTAAAATACGGAAAATTTATCTTAGATTTTCCAAATTTAGTTATTTTAGATGAATATTTTTTGTGAATAAAAAGGGATCTATAGGTAGAAAATTCGGTTGATACAAAATTTATCAGCTACTCTGATAAATTTTGTGTCAACCGATTTTTTACTTCTTCTTTTTGTTCAGAAAACCGTATCCATACAACTCTTTTAAGCTAGTCGCTACGATTGACTTAATTTGTTTATTTCATTAAATGCGTTTTAACTGTAGTGTTTATTTTACACAGCATTTATTTAAACAGAATGTAGATTTTTGGACAGAAGTGAGAGTATTTTAGCTGGCATATTACTATTTTGCTAGGATACAATATTGGCATAGTGTGAACTAGGTTTAAATATAGAAATTTAGGCACTAAGCAATAAGATAAGAATTTAAAAATATTTAGCTTACACATAAAAATTAGCCATACTATCTATCCGGTGGCCAAAAAAAGCGGTAACTTTTAATCAATATTCGTATTGAATAACATTAGCAGGCTATTACAAGGCTGTGCGGATTAAAATAATAAGTGTCGAGTGTCGATAGGTAGGTAGGTGCCTTCCGCTGGGCGCGCAGCGGAAACGCGCCTCGTGACTCACATGAGGTGCGTGTAGAACGTACAATATATTTATAATGCATCGGACTGTAATAAAAAAATAGTAATAACAAGACAAAAAATTTTTTTTTTCCAGTCTATGAAGATATGTTATTACAACTAACGACACTTGGTAGCCTGGTTGATAGCCTATATTTAAACTATTTATATTTCTTAGCTCTGGTCGTTTATTTTTTGTCTTACAAAACTTTTTGTAATTTTTTGCCACTTGACACACATGTGTTAAATTTGAGCAGCAAATAGAAAACGGAGTACCAAGACACTAAGTACTTACATGCTTTACTATAACATGATGAAGAATATATGTCATTACACATACTCATTTACAAAAGCTTATTATGCCTTTATAATATATACTTACACATATATGAGATACTGGATTATGACTTAAATTAAAAAATATATGTATGTATATTGTATGTATGATAATGTAAAACAAATATTATGGTTGGTAATTGGGTCAACTGCAAAATTAATAAGGAAGATGATATCGGCACTGATACTTACTCATACTGTTAGTTACTCAAGCGTAACGCCCCAGTAAATAGTCATGTCGGAATGCATAAGAGCAATCTAAGAAAATTTATAAAATAAGGCAAATGAAGTAAATTTTTAAAATACTAAGCTAAACAAAATACTAAGTAAAAAAGAAAATTTCTCTAAAGAACGACTAGTACTTTTTATTATACAACAAGGTCTAATTTTTCTTTAGGTATAACCACTTACTTGAAGTAAATTTTATTTATTATACAGAAAGATCTAACCTTTATCTGTATATAACCACTCACTTGAAGTAAATTTGATCAAATTCAGTACCCTAAAAAACGTGACATTTTTTTGGTCTGAAAAATTTTAGAAACAAAAAAAATTTAGTTTACAGTAAAAGACATAACATGTCAAAAAATCAGTAAAACAATGCATTGTAATTTATTATATTTTTACTGCCTGAAGCACCAGCTTTATTTTATTGTGTTTATTATAGTTTAAAATCATGGTGGCCCTAATAAGAACAACACTGGTACTGTCCATTGTCTACCGCGCACATCATAAACTAAGCGGTAACTGAGTTTTTGCGCAACGTAATAAAGATGTCATTCAAAGCACTATTATTATCAGTGTCATAAAAGGAAAATTGCTAAATATACTTATGGTAGAAATTTAACAACGCCATTTTGAAACATATCATATATTTAATATATGTATATATATTAATATATCATATATTATTATATATATAGTTAATTTTAACTCATTGTCAGATTTCGTTTAATAAGATTCATTAAATAAAATTAAGCAAGCGCAACTTTAACGAAGACCTGTTTGTTTTTCAATTGTATTTTTCTATTATGACATTGGAAATTGTCTGTCTATATTTAAGAAGAGTTAGTACAATATATATGTTTTAATTATGCCAAATCACGGTCTAATTTTGATGGTATTAAGGAAAAACATAATCAAATGTAAATATATGCTTAGATTAAACATTAATTAAGTACTAAGTGTGTTAACAAACGGTGTACCACTTTAAATACATATTAAATTAAGGAAAGTAGAACATATTTTAAAATAAAATAAATAAAAAGAGAGTTTATAAAAAGATGTTTTTGAAGATATTTAGTAATGTTAGGTAATATTTTAGTAATTTTTTGCTTCTAATGATTTAAGTATCGGTTCATTTGTGATTATTTATTTTTATACTCTACTCAGCTTCACGCTGTATCCCGCACGAGGCAGGGTAGGCAGAGGGAACCCGGGAACCTATTGTAAAGATACTCCGTTCCACTTCTGTTCCCCACTATTTATCTTTATAGTTACCAATAATGAAATTAGATAGATATATTAGAAATAATGAGGAAAATTTAAGTCTTAATAACTGTAGTAACAAGGGAAGAAAGGTATATTTTACAATAAAAATTGGAAAAATCACATACAATTGCTTACTTTGGTGATCATTCATTACGTAAGTGTTCGGTTAAACAATATTATAACATAATTAAAACAATAAGTAGGTCTTATATCCAATATATTTATTAAATTGATAATATCAGATCAGCAAGTTTATATTTTAAATAACCATATATTAAAATTATTAGAGTAAGGTACACAGGTATCGTCATTATTTATACATTTTTTCATGTGACTTGCACATTTGCCGGATTATGTATATTTAAAGTTAATTTCACGTCAAACAGAGAGCATTTACAGGATGAAAGCTTAAAATAAATACGATAAAATTTAGTTTAAATAAGTGTTCATATTATTTATATTATAATACTGCCTTCAAACTTGCACCATGAGTCTTACTACAATACAAATATAGGTAATAAGTACTTTAAAAGTGACACCAAAAATTAAATCTTAAATAATAATAAATGCGTTACAAGCCTCGCAAAAATTATGAAAGCATATTATTATCTATGGATCTTTAAAATTTGAAATCAGTCAAATTATATACATTAAAAAACAAGTATGTACTTAACATACTTAATTAAAAGGTGATTACTATTCGTCATGATTTCATATGCTCTTAAGTCTTACTATAATAACTAAAAAATATAAACTGATAAGTAGAATAAATCGTTATTATCCAAGCCTTTATTTGAATGTAATCATCACATTTGACAACGAAAAACGTAACAGTATCAATGAAGAGGATGAGCCAGCTCGCTTACAAAATTAAGCTGACTCATAAATGAAAGGACATTGCGAGGTCTACATCATAATTGGGTTACCGTTGCAATCTCTTTCGTTTATTTTTTATAATTATCATTTTCATTTTATGTATCCTTTAAGACTTATTGATAAAAATCGAATTTATTTGACACTTTTGAATTACCATTATCTATTCAACGATCTTAAAACAATAAATAATTCACATGATATCACAAAATGCCTGCACATAGCATAGAACAAATCGACACGCCCTGATGGCGGCCAAACGTAGCTGTCCAATGCGTCCATGTTGGAACACAACACAATATATTCAATCTTTGTCTCGAAGTAATTCAGATTTAGCACCTTTTTCGTTACCATGAAATGAAAAGTTTGCACTGTCTTTTTGTTTGTAGGCCTTATCAAGTTTGGCAGCGGGAAGATCGTTATCAGCAGGTGGAGCTGTAGTTACTATCGGTATTGGTTTCGAATCTATGTTTTCGCGGCAGAATTCTTGTAACCAACGTTCTGAATTATGAGAGGGTCCCTCGCCACCTAATTCCGCAGGTAAAATGTCTAGTGGTAGTGAGTCATGTAAAGTGGATAGATTATTTCCATGAAGTACTATTCGTTCTCGTGTCTTTGCTTTTAGATACGGCTTAATTACTGCGAGCGCTGTTTCTACGTACCACGGCTGTCCTATAAAATGTATACTTTTGAATCTCACTGGCATACAATCCTGCAAGCAATCTATCATCATTTTTAAAATTTTTGCTTGTAAACTACATGATTGTTTAAATGTAAACTCAGTCCAATCAACAATAATTACATATCCATTGGCTTGATTTTGTGACTCGGTAATGGTCCGTTCTAAGGTGAGAAGCAAAGCTCTAAAAACTGACAGGAGCGGGCAGGCATGTGGAGTCCAATTAGAAGCAAACATCAGAAGCACACAGCGACCAAGCCGGTCTCGTTGCGCCAACACGCCCGGCAGACCATCGGCGAGAGCTCGCAACACCCCTCCGTCTGCGGCCGCCCACAGTTCGGGATGTTCTCGACGGTGTTGATGATAACGAATCAACAATTCAAAACTTTGCTGTACATCGTGTTTGCGGGCGTATAAAAACCGCCGTAGAAAATTGTCGTCTTGACATCGACTTTTGTCGCGAAGGGCCAAGTTGAGACTTGAATCGACGGCGTCTTTGAGTCCACCCAGGGCACGCTGTCTGTCTCCATCGGAGAGTCTTTTCCTCGACACGTCACAAAGACGCTCGTTCTGCAGCTGGCGCAGCCTCCAGTCGTACTCGACATACTCGTTCATGCTCGGTGTGGATATGAGTCATGCGTCCTTTCACCGGTGCGGCGGTACACTGCGCGCGCGCCGCCTAGAGCTCGAGGCCGACTGCGCGCTGTGTTCGCTCCGCGCGCCGCCGCCATCACGATTCGTTCATTAAACCGCATTATGCTGCCTTTACTGTCACGAAACGTGCGAGTTACTTGTCTGAACGATTGAACAACACAAAATACGCATTGTATGTACATATAAAATAGTAATAAGAGAGTGAATTATAGAATTATATACATAGTACATATACTATATACATATACACTTCTTACATTATTTGTAATTGGCTGATACTCTACTAAGTACTGGCTACCTCGTTAATATTTTAACGTAAATTTTAGTCATCATGTAAAAAATTTGTTGACAAATTTGTTGACAAATGACAAGAAACGAAAACTATTTAGTAGCATTTCGAATTAAACAAAGGCAAGTTGCTTGAACAGTTTAAACGAAGCATAACTTACCCAGGCAAAGCGAGTTATAAATAAAAGAAAAACTGAAGGTTGACTATATACCGGTCAATTGGCTGGCTGGTTTCTGCGATGACGTCGGCTGCGCGTGCGTGAGTGACCCGCACACGGAGCGAGCGGGACGCCGCACTATATCGTGCACTCGTACGCCATTATTTCGATGAAGCCTTATAAGCAAAGTATAAACGGATGGCCGAAAATCGTATAACGTCCGTGCTTTGTTCACTATATCGTTGTCGTAACCGTAACCGGTAACTCATTACTCGTGTGGCATTTATTAACGCCATTCCATATTTATACTCTAGTAGACAAATTAGAATACGATACAAATTAATATATTAGTCCAATAGGTATGATGTCATATTTGATTTTGTTATATTATACTATACAAATCGTACAATTACAGAAAACGTGTAATAATACCTATATGCAAACATAAAGGGTTAGTTACCCAAATGTAGGTACTGATGTATATCGGCGAAACTAACTTTATATTTATATAAATACGTCACATCCTATGTTAGACATCAACGAACGCAAGCGTAGAACAATATAGACTACCTATAACTAAACTATAACTATGTTGTATTCCTCAGGGTTCACTTTCTCTTTGTAAAGTAGGCCTTTTCATATTTGGATTAGAGACGGCCGGAGAATAAGTAAAACTTTTCCGGGTTTTATTGAAGTTAAAGGAACATTTATCATGTTTCGTTACTGACACATTAAGTGAACATAAATGTTCATCAGTCGTGATGTACATTACAAGGGCAATGACTCCTAAAAAATTAACTGTGGCGTTGCATCGCGTGGTCGTTGACTCGGAGCGCTGCACTAGCTAGGTTCGAGGTACAGTAAAAATAGAATTACTCCGCGCCCTGAGATGCGAAGATTAGCCCTACATGAGCATACCACCTTAGTATGCCTACACAAATGGTGATGCATCGTTGAATTCTCAACTAGTCGGCAAAAACATGATAAATCACCTTTTTCCTATTCACATCATGTAATACACACCATGATTGTGTATAATGGTTTTCAACATTATTCTTGTTTATTTATGCACCTTTACATCTACCTGTGGTAAAATTTAAATCACAATGGCCTACGAGTGATGCTTAGGTAATTAGCCGATTTCATTCACCGTAACTAAGACGAAAATTCATCAACATTGCAGTTATATTTTGGCAGATTGGCCATTAGTATTCTAAACTGTAAATTTTTGTGTTGTAATGAGTCATATACAACAATCACTTAAACAACTTTAATAGAAAAAAAATAGTTGTATTATTTAAATAAACGCAATAATAAATATTATTATGATAAGATTTAAATACGAAACGAAAACTGAGCCATAGTTTTATTGGGAAGTATCAATCGATATTCATAGATAAAGGTTAGTGATAACATATCAAAATACGCGATACTACTACAAGTACACAATGACTATCAGAACTTGTACTAAATAATGGCTGAATAATGATGACATTATTATTATTATTATTATTTCAGCTTTACGCTACAATGTGGCAGAGTAGGCAGAGGGAACTCGGGAACTTATTGATGATCCGATACTCCTATCCACGCTTTACCTTTTAGTCAGTCAATCACTCGCTTGTGCCCCTGCGCCACACTTCTTCTGCCGAATTTAATTGGGTGTTGATTGGTGGAACTCAAAGTCAAGCTATAATGATAATTCTGTGGCGGCATAACCAATAATTTAGTCATAAGTATGATGAAGAATATTTTTCAAATTATTTTAGAGCAAAGTGCAACATTTTAATATTATATTTATTTAATTGTCCTTTTTTAATAAAAAATGTAGGCACACCTGGCTTATGTTGGCGTCTGTGCAGTTGACTGAGCAGCTGCACCCCGTGGAACGACTTCCTTTTGGCTGTTTATAGTATTTAAATTAAAACATTATTAGCATTGAAAGTTAAAACATTGTATGACAAAACTTGTAAAGTGTCAAATATTTCTGAATTTATTAATATCATCTATTATGGCGAATTAAAATAAAACCAGTAAATTTAAAAATACTATGGCGCTGTAGGACAGAAGTGGACAGCATATTTGTCATAGGTTCGATCACCATTTGATACACTGAATAATAATTAATTGAACCTCTTTCTTTTCTCCAGATAAAGCGCGTAATGTCTTGAATTGTAGTATCCTTTGTTTTTTACGGGATGGTTGTTGCTTAACACGTTCACTGTAAGTTGAGGTCGAATCGACCTCGTGGTGGACTGGGTTTCGCGCGCAAAAGTCACGTTTTCTCTATGATGTCGGAGCTACTCTTAACCGCATGGCGTATTTTAAAGACAAATATATTTTTTCTTATGCCTGCATAGTAAGTATCTATAAAATAAGAAAAAAATATTATAGTACCAGGGACATTGTTTTAATACAAATCTTTAAAATTACGAATCAGATGTTGATTAACATGTATGTACGATATGTAAGTATTTTTTTTTTTGAAAAATGCCGTAGTTGTTGACATACATTTTCCATATTTTCACAGTATAGAAATAATTACAATAACTTTTAATGATTCCTAAATATCATTTATTTTGTTACTTATTTTTAGAGTTTCAAGATTTTAGAAGGTAATTCTGTCTCAACCATGTTAACGATTTTTAAAATCGGGCCTACAGTGAACGTGTCAAAATACTACAAATAGAATTGGAATATTATAATTTCTTCGGTCTGGTTAAGCGATGAACGAAGGTTGGTTCTACAACAATCAACACTGTTGCACTAAATATATTAAGTGGAAGAACGTCGTGGTTTGCCTTTATACTTTCTCTAGTTATGATTTAACATGTTACAAGGCTTATTAGACCTTTTAGGTTTATATATAAGTATATATACCTACGAAGAAACATTTTTCGTCATCACGATGATTAGATTTATAAACACAATATATTTTTTTAAGTTTTTACAATTCAAGTTGCATAATATTTTTGCAAAAATATAATTGTAAAATGTAATAGTTTGCTTCTAATTTATTAATACGAAATATAGCCTCCTTATGTATCATTACTGTCTTGTGTAATGGCAACGAACCTTGAAATTTTTGTTACCAATTTTTAATTGATAACCTTCACTTGTGTATAAACCAAGATAAGAATTTTGTATGAATAGCACGTTTAGTTTCTTTTTGAAGAAATATAAAGTCAAATTAGACATACCGTTTAAAATATATTGACTAAAGTAATAATTTGCAAGTATCTAAGTGGCCGTAACCACTTTAATTAATCAGTTCATCTGCCAACTAAATATATAAGGATACTAATGTATTTGAAATAATAATCGAATTTTAAGAAGTTTTATCTTATATAAATTTTATAAACTAACGGTTAGAATTTACTCTCTAAATTCATTCCATTATCAAATCGTCCTTTTAATGATTATACATTCTGATCTTTAAATGTAGCGTGTTGAACGTACCTACCAGTTGGTCAAAAAATCATATCACATTGTACGGAGAACACACGAAGGAATTTGGACGGTAAAAAAAGAATTATAATTACTCAATTGGTGAATGATCCGGTTAAAATACTGCCATCACCTATAACAAGGTAATAAATATAATAAAGATATAATAAATATAATAAATATATAAATATAATAAAATAAAGATAATAAATATCTTCTTCTTCACGCTGTATCCCGCACGAGGCAGGGTAGGCAGAGGGAACTTGGAAACCTAGTGTAAAGACACTCCTTCCCACTTCCGTTCCCCACTTTCCGCCGAATTTGAGGCAATGCGTGTTGAGTGGTGGAACTCAACGCCGCGCTTTGCTTATTACCAGAGCGAAGAAATGAAACATAATTTTTTTAAATTGAAAATTTATTAATATATATATATATATATATATATATATATATATATATATATATATATATATATATATATATATATATATATATATATATATTAAATATTTCATTTCCTCGACTAGGGTACGAACCCAGAACCTGTCGGTTACAGTCACTCGCTTGTGCCACTGCACCACGACAGGCCTCTAACATAATAAATATAATAAAATATATTTTTGCCGTGTGATCCCGGCTTAGATAGGATCACCCTGGTACTGATGGTGGAGTAAGAGGCGACTAAAGTACGTGTGGTAGAGTCACGTTGCCAGCAATGGCAACACGCATGGACAGACTCGACCGGATTGTTACCACCCCCGGCATTTAAGACTGGCGTTAAGTAGT
The DNA here is from genome assembly GCA_019049475.1 of Eueides isabella. NCBI lineage: Eukaryota > Metazoa > Arthropoda > Insecta > Lepidoptera > Nymphalidae > Eueides > Eueides isabella. Next base: position 7,632,865 of record CM032399.1, on the reverse strand, counting down.
TAGTGGCTTTGGCCACTGCGTTTCGCATTAGGTAATGCCGGGCCCCAGTGCCCATCCACCTTAAAAGACGGCAACGCTCCTGTAGCTCCTCTGGAGTTACTTGGGGCCGTGGGTGATGGTGATCACTTACCATCAGGTGACCCGTGCGCTCGTTTGCCGAATCTTCATATATATATATATATATATATATATATATATATATATATATATATATATATATATATATATATATATATATATATATATATATATATACATATATATATACATATATATATATATATATATATATATATATATATATATATATATATATATATATATATATATATATATATATATATGTATATCTGTATAATATTTTACAAAGGTGTTACCTTATCATTTTGTTTCGTTACCTAATATATTTACATAGAGGGCTGAACTCAAACAACAACCATTGAATATTAAGAGGACCGAAACCTAGGTGGAAAGGCTAGGTGTTCATACATGCCCAAAGTGCAAGCAACGAATAGTTTGACATATTCATTCATTCAGTAAATTTTACTAAACTATCAAAGCTTCATTTGTATATTATCTGTTATGTACCCAAAGGAGTTCCAGTCTGTATTTTATAATAAAGAGTTATGGGATCCGTTATCTCTATCTTCCTATACAATAAATTCAAAGTGTTTTGCCACACACAGATAGAGTAAAATATCTGAGCATGCACTTGGATAGTCGTTTGACGTGGAAAATGTAAAGAGTAAAAGAGATGAACTTAATATCTAATACAGGAACCTGAAATGGTTGATTGGACGGAAAAGTATATTATCCAATGATAATAAACTGCTAATATATAATACTTATAATACAATTGTGGGGTAGTTGTAGCCACTCTAATGTCTTAAAACTGCAAAGAATGCAAAATATAATACTGAGATCTATATGTAATGTACCTTGGCTAAATACCAATGCCGAAATACTCAAGGAACTACAAATAAACACTATAAAGGAAGAAATCCTGTCGGCTGCTGATAAATTGTCGGTCGTTATTCAATCGGTGATACTCTAGATAAACCAAGAGTTGCCTATTTATTATGCTCTCCATAACTTTTGAGAGCAGGGTGGTGATAGCAATAGGCCTGAGTTAGTTGGATCGGAACCATCGCCGTTTTTCGGAATCGGGTGGATAAGAGCGCTCTTCTACAAATCTGCGACTACGCCAACTGAGTAAGAGTACCGAAATAGACGCGTTAGCACCGGAGTCAGCTCGGGAGCACAAGAGGAGAAATCCCATCTAGCCCACTTGACTTGTGGGTGTCCAAGGAAGAAAGAGCTTGCCTAACATCTTTCTGACTGATTTTAACGGCAGGCGTTAAGCACGGTATGGTCGGCGGCGTTGTTCCTCGGTCATCTAGAATCGGCGTTTTCTTTCGCCGTATGGACCAAGATATCATTTTCTGTGAGTAACGGCGGAAGCGAAGTCTGGCTAAAGTTGTAAGTGAAGCGTTTGAGAGGGCCCAAAACTGACCAGTTCCGGACGGATAGCTCTCAATCAAGCTTCTCGCCAATTTTAACAATTTGCTTGGACCTAGAGGTATGGTTTTACTTTCTTTTAAAGGTTTTCATCTTTGAATCCTTAGTGACAAAAGCCTCGGCCCAGGTTCGATATGCCTCACGCTTGCCTGAAGCAGCAAGTTTGCAAGATGTATCAAACCAAGGCTGTGACTCGCCACCAATAGGCGTTTTAGAGCTAGGAATGTAAAGTTCCATACTCTGCATAACCACGTCGGCGACAGCAGCGGCACAAGCACTAGGATCATCGGAAGAGTAGCCGGTTTGCTACTCTTCCGACGATCCTAGTCCTTGCCAGTGCCCCCAGGGGTAAGATGATTAAAATGTACGCATCCCATCCCAATCTGCCGACTTGTACCAGGCAGTGGTCTGAAGACCGGCTGTGAGAGCGCTTCGTCGATAGCCGATTGCAAGTGCTCCATGAGCCGATCTATTTCTGCACTACCACTATGTGACCTTTACAGGCATGCGTAGATTCGGACACAATCGTCCATGTCCACAGAGAGCCAGATGGTGGAGAGGTCCCGACCTTCAGATTTGACAAGACGACGGAAATTTATGTCCTCCCTTACGTACACAGCAACCCTGACATGAGGTATAAAATTATGTTTTATTTTGTAGAAGATAGGCTGTGTCGCTCGGTTAGGCAATCTGGGTTTCTGTCAGAAATAACAAGGCCGGCTGTGCCGTCTCAATATGGCACTCAGATTTAAGTGTAGGCTCCTGATGTTGGTAAAGTCAAAGTCAAAAGTAGCAGGGGCTGCCGTGCCATGGCACCGGTACCCGTCAAAATCAAAATCGAAACGCAGTGACAAAAGCCACTACTTAACGCCGATTTTAAATGCCGGGAGTGGTAATGATCCGGTTGAGCCTCCCCATGCGTTTTGTCATTGATGAAAACGTGACTCTACCATCAGTACCTGGGTGATCCTATTCTAAGCCGGAATCACACAGCAAGAATATAGATATACTGCGAGAAAAAAATGGACATCTAAATAAGTTGTGCGTATAGCGAACATTTTTCACCTTCATTAATTACCCCCGGTGACCCCCAGGTATCTAACGTCAATTATATAAATAACATAGCGTTGAGAACAGCCACTCAACACGCAATGCCTTAAATTGCACAGAAAGTGGGGAACGGAATGGAGTGTTGTTACACTCGATTCTTAAGTTTCCTCTACCTACCCCGCCACGTATGAGATACAGCGTGAAGCTAAAAAAAACTCATCATTTTATTTGAAAGTTAGGTGAGGGGACTACACTATCATTATACCCCTACATGTCTAATAAAAATGACTGGCTTTAAAATAATGTTTTAAAATAATAATTTGAAGGAAAAACTCCTCAATTACGGACGGTACGTTCACAATTCAATAATATTAGAGAAGATTCCAATAATTTTCGCTCTTCCCGAATATATTGAATTGTATATTGATTTTAACGTTCTTCTTGCACACATTGAAATTTGTGGGAATTAAACCAAATCATATTTTAGTCAGACACTGTCCTACTACACCTACCTATTTTTATTTATAACCGTAGGTTGGTTACATATAATTAAAAATATTATTTAAAAACATATTTACCCATTTATATACGAAATTCGGAATATTGACAGTTCAGTGGTGGGAATCAACGCTGCGTTTTATATATTAAATCATATCCTGAACTAAAAAATATAATAATAAAGTAAACAGTAAATTAATATGTAATTGAAAAATTTGCGTATATTATCTAAGAACAGTTGGAACAGCCTTACACACAATGGTCATGTATTCAAATCCCGATCATAAATCTGTAAATGATCACTGTCTGTACAAGGAAGTTATAAGAAAGATGGCCTAAAGTAAGACTTTTTGAATTGTTTGTCTGTTTGACTTTCATATTTAAATGCAGTTTTCACTATTATATTTTGACAACCTTCCTGTAATATTTAGTGTTTGTATATAGAAATCGGTAGACAAATGCAAAAATTACGTTAATTTAAAAAAAATAGTACTACAATTAAGATTACTACAATTGTTTAATTAATTATTTATTACAATTGCTGAAATTTGATTGTTCTACGTAAAATATTGTTAATTTTATCGAAATACTAATGTAGTATGATAATTATAAAGTATATTATTCGTCATATAAATTACTTTGTTTAAAATTTAATATTTTATTTAGGTTGTACAAAAAGTTTACTAAATGAACGAAATGTTTATAGTAAATAATATACATTTAAAAATATAATTAATTACTTATTTTTTGCTGATAGATTAACTATAAAATAAAAAAAAATCTAGAATAAATGTATCAAATTACGTACAGAATAATAATTTTATAAATATTAAATAAAATATTCGATACCGTTTCTTTATAATATTACTCTTCGAGACTTTATCTGATGTGCATAAACATAATTGGTTTCGTATGCACCTGCATGCAAATATAATGTTCATACCGTTCGAGAAATCTGGAGAGAGCGAGAGCATTGAGGCGTGTAAAGGCAGGTTTTACGTTACATCTACGTCAATACAATACACAATTACTAAGTGAATAATCATTACGCTTCAGTTATTACACGAAAAACTCTATCCACAAAATTTTCATATATGATCTAAGCGATTATATTATAACTTCAATCCCCGATCATATAAGAGCTCTACCTTAAATAACAGTGATTTTTTTTAATTTTATTTACTTATTTTTCTAATTGTTTTAAAATCATTCTAAGCTAGAGGTCATCGTGATACAATGGCACAGCTTGTTACAGATTTGAATCCCACTCAAGGAAATGCACTACTAAATACAATTTACATTTTCCTCCTGTGTCTTACACAAAGTGTGGCGTTGAACATCGCTTCTTAAAAAATCGGAAAAGAGAGGGAAATAGAACGTCTTAGCACTAGGTTATCTCTGCCTTCACCACTATATTCGCTAAATTCAAAATCCTTCGTGCTAAAATGTAACAAATTATATTTAAAGTTATATGTTAGCAATTATGTACCTATGTTATTGAAAATTACGATCCGTCAATTTAAACAAAATCGTGCATCACGTTTCGACACGGTAGTCGTGGTAGAAGGCAGCTTATCACAATTTTGTTCATTTTATATTTTGTGAACATGGTCTTTTCTATAAAGAAATATTGTACTGATTTAATCTAGTAAGTTTTCTAAACTAACTATAAAATCGTTATATATATATATATATATATATATATATATATATATATATATATATATATATATATATATATATATATATATATATATATATATATATATATATATATGTATATATATATATATATATATATATATATATATATATATATATATATATATATATATAAAGGAACTTATAAATTATATATAAATCAATATTTCTCAAAAGAGTAATATCTTTTTTCAAACCTGTACAAAACATTTACGAAGGTACAATGTCACCAATTTAAATCAGAGCAAAAAAAAAGAAGCTCGCTACATAAAAGTTGTAAGGTTGGTTTTTAAACCTGTTCATTTAAGAATCGTGTTCGAGTTTTTAGAACAAAAATATTTCAAATACCATACTGGTTAATAGCTAAGCAAAAACTATCATTTAATACTAAACTTAAATTTAAAAAGCGTATAAAAATTTTGAACGAAGCAGGATTTGAACCCGCGCCTCTGGAATACCTGGAACGGTATTCCAGAGGCGCGGGTTCAAATCCTGCTTCGTTCAAAATTTTTATACGCTTTTTAAATTTAAGTTTAGTATTTTCTGTCCTAAGTGTGGAATAACACTTTAAAACATAGTAAAAATAAAAAAAAAACTATCATTTAAGTATCCTTAACAACATTAATCCAATGTTAAGTATACATATAGGTGATATATACTTAACATTATAATATATATTACAACCGTTTAATATTATTTATTCGCCGATTTATTAGTGATATGGTATGGGTCTTAAACTTTTATATGTAACTACATACATTCACATTTATAGTACCAACGTGTAAATATCATTTATATATATATTATATTGAATAAAAGATATTTTATGAATAAACTTTTAATACGATACACATATTGACAGTTATAGAGTTGAATCTGTTAATTTTAACAAGTTTTTACTTTATACTTTGTTTTTTTTTAACGTCTGTTTCTTTAAATTCTTAAGAATTTAATTTAGACCATCTGATTGTTTGGAACAATATGATAGATAAATAGAGTTTTTATCCTGGTATTTTTCTACATTTCCTTAACTTTTATCGAAGACTAATCGACTGAATCAATGTTTATTTTTTTATGTATAAATATGTAAAAATGAATTTAGGTACATATAAATGTTGCTTAATTGTTGTGGTCCTGTAACTCGTTGAAATTTACACCCATATGTGCAAGTACGTAATGATTACAGAGGAAGTGTGTTAATTAGATACTGAAATACGTAATAGTATTGCATTTAATTTAATCACTCAACGCGGCACAATTTGTTGGACAAGAATTTTACCTTAACATTAAAAATAAACAAATCCTGATTTTTCGTTTTTTAGTACTTCATTGTCTGTGGGATTGGCAATAAAAAAGTCACGAAATGTTTATTTTTAACTAGAATTTAGTTGTAAGTGAAAATATATAAAGTGAATATTATGATCAAAATAAAAAAAGCTAGCGCTACAAACGCTTGTTAAGCATGTTTTCATCGTTATCAGACTATGTCGTAATAATTGCAGCCGTTGAAAAAAATACTGCCGCCATTTCCATCCGCATTGCAACTCATAGGCTAATTTCCATTGGTCGATTGTTGCCAAACATTACCGGCGCACTATTCAATGACCATGCTTGCATGGTCACGTAGTAGTAGATTAGATGTAAAATAATATTGTAGTACTTAGCATCTACGTTACATGGTACGTACGTATGGTACCATGGTACCAAGGTACGTAATTTTGTAATAAAAACAAAATGGATCGCATTTCGATTTGCGAGCGATTCAGTTGAGTGATTCAATTCACAATTATATTTAACAAAAACTTTCGGAAAAACGTTAAATGTTCCCTTTTATCACTAGATGGCAGCGTATACATTCTCTTCAAACGCTCACTGCGCTTTTTACCAGCGACAGACAAACGATTCGCTGTACTGTCGCAACTTGGGGTAATAAACGTTATGTTACATAACAGTAACGTGGTATATTGTGTAATATTGAGCTTATTGATATATTTGACAATAGAGTTCACTTTTTCCAAATTAATCTAGCTGTGCAGTTGCGCCGTCGTAGTCAAGAAGGGGCGTTAGTGATGGCAGTTACTAGCCTGAATAAACATTGACCAAGCACCGCGCTCCGACAACTTGCCGCAACATTCTTAGCGTAAAAGTTAACGTGGATGGTTTACTCTATGTAATTTGCGAAGACTGAGTTGAATTTTAAGTTTCTTAATCGAACAATTCTGTGCGAACGACCAAACGAAATACGATATATGTATATGTATGCAAACTCTTTGTGATGATGAGTGTTTTTCATGTTTCCAATGAAGTTTTCGCGGATTTAAAGAGAATGTTGGATCTATTCGTGCAAGTCAACAATATTAGTAAGTATTTAATATTAGTAAGTATTTAATTTTTATAATTGTCAAGTAAATGTTTAATTTGTATATAGTTTTTAACTATATATATATTGGTATAATCAAGTGTCAATAATTAGTATAAATTACATATAATGAATTGTAAATGAAATATTTAAAACAGATATCTTCGATACTTTTTATTGGCCGCATCCTTAAAAATTATAATTTGATTAATCTTAAGTAAATTATAATATATTTTTATATAAAATACAATTAAGCGTATACTGTACAACTTAAAGTTATGTTTAGAAGTACCTAACTAAAATTAAAATATACTTTACACTACTTTTAAAGACTAATGCAAAGTTATGAGACTTGTTCTTGTAGTAGGTACTTGAATACGTCAACTGATCAAGACTATAGAAACTATGATATGTATGTGTGAAGTATCTTTAACCCTTTACCCTTTTTTAACAGTTTTGTCAAATTTTGTTTTTATTTTGGTACCATTTGAGAGTTCACAATATTGCCGATTAGATAGAGGCCAGAGTACAATCTTACTTCTTTTTTCGTCTATTACTTTTCGTTCTAGAGTTCAGATATTGTCTTCGGATAAGCGGAAAAAAATAATTAAAAGTTTCAATATAAAGTGGGGAGACTAATATTAAGAATACCTATGTACCTATGTAAAAATAAAACGATTTACCTACAATCAATTCCAATGTTAATAATTCTCGATGATTTAAAAAATGATTATACAATGGCTCGTGTATGGTGTAGTGATTAGTATACCTAGCATACAATGCCTAGCATTGTTACAGTTCCATTTCACGCTTTGGCCAGCAGTCATACGGACCCGACTTCAAGGTCTCTAGAAAATTTTATACATTTTCTGCTAAGTTATACCTACTTCACGACCTTGGCGGTATAACAATAATGGAAACTTCTCATATTAGGTACAATTTTATTATTCATAAAGACGGTCCACTGACTTTTATTATACCTAACCATCTTTTAAAGTTGAAATAATTTAAAGTTTTCTGGATAAATTGATTCTAAATAAAATTAAAACCAACTTCTAAGAACTGTTTTCAATTTGGCCTTTTCATTAAAATCGGTAATCGTCCATAGCTAACGACTGAAATTGAGATCTTTCGTTACGAACTTATAACTAAATCGCGATCCGCATGGGTTGTTGTAAAGTGTTATTGATAAAAAAGATTACGTTCGAAGCAAGTGAAATCGTTGCGAAAGCTGTAAGTAGAAGTACTTGTATGTAATTATTATACATCTAATTACTGCATTGTTCATAGTCAAACCAATACAATTAAATCTATTTAGTGTAAGTACTTATAACAAAATTAATTAATATATTTTGAAACTAAATGATATAAAATTTGTATTTTTATTTACAATATAGAGGACACGCTCATTGTACCTATTATGATATGTACATTAGTACAACGAAAACAATACATAATTGCACAAAATAAATATTGTGAAGTCGATTGTTCATTCTTGCAATATTCTCTGAGAAACGTTTCTTACTGGTTTTACAACATCATAGTGTTGTAACATACTGCTTGGCGGTAACCACGAAACTTAGTACCTATAGTTTTATTTAGTCGATATTAACATGGCCTAGAGTTAAATTATATTTAAATTTTACCATTTATAATCTTTTATTAGTGCTATTATTAGCATGCCTATCCTTTGTTGTTAGGTTTACAATGTATCCAGCACAAGGCAGGGTAGGCAGGAACCTGGAAACGTAGTGTTAAGATAATCTGTTCCTTTCCCAATCTTCCACCGAATTTGAAGCATTGCGGCTCAAATGGCGAAACTTAACGCCGCACTTTGCCTTGTTACCAGAAAGCAGATTAATTTATTTTTGAAATATTTAATTTGAATATACTAAATATTTAATTTGAAAATATTAATTATTTCATTTGTTTGAGTGGAAATCATGCGCACCACCAGTCGTTTATAGTTACGCTTGTGCCCCTACACCACGATAGTGCTCAATTATCTTTAATTTTAAAATAATTTTATTATAATATACTTGGCAACAGTAAATTAATTAATATGACTTCTACGTTTATATGTTTAAGTTTCAGTTGGTTGAGTGAAATTCTTACGACACGTAGTTCAGAATGTGAAATACGCGGAAATTAAAAATGAAACATTATATAGGTACATAATACATATTTAAGTTACCAAATATAGTTTGACTTTTGTTTAAGTATCATTTCTAAAAATAAGCACATTTTTGTAAATTAGTTAAGTAAGTAAATATAAAATAAAAATAACGACTGAAACATAATTTAAGTGTTAAGGTACAAAAATTGTCCAAAATATATCAATATTGGTCAAATAAAAAAGTGTCATAGGTATTTAAAAATATATATATAAATGAAAATTATAAGATCAAAAAATTAAAACGTGCAATAAAAATATTTTATAGAACAACGCGCCAAGTGCATTGGATGAAGCAAGTGTTGTTTTCGAATTAACTGTAACGTTGACTATAGAAAAGTCTTACACTATTATTTAGTACACGTTGTCTTATAATATATATATACATATAACAAAGCACACCGAAATCATCTCTCAAACTAGTGTAGCATATTAAATGAAACATTTTTAACCGGATTAATCGCGTATATTGATTGGTAAACATTTCTGGAAACCCGAAGTTTCGAACACTTTACAGTAGTACCTACGTTGCGTGGTCACGGGTAGGTATGCCTTGTCATACATCGAGCATGCATTAGGTATGCCCTCGATATAAATATATTGTTTTAGTGTATATAATAAATACGTCACAATTTGCCCTCATAGAATAGAACCACGAAATTTTTGTGGTTACAATATCTTCATTCTTGATTTTCCACTCCATATAGCTTGTAGTGGTTTATAATTTTCTGCAGTTTACGTACATTGTATCAAACAATTACAATATTTTTTTTTCACTATCTCTGCCTTGCGTGTGTCGACCTAATATTTCATTAAATGTGAACACTGATGGATTCATTAACGGTACTTTTACTATCATTTGTTACAAACATAATAATATTATATAAACGAAAGTCCCTTAATATTTTTTATAGGTTCCTTATTTAAGACATGTATGTGTTCACCTTTCTTCACTATTATTTTTTGTTTCCAAACAGAGCAAATTAATTTATATATTATCTTAATTGGGACCCGAACCCGCTATAACCATCATACAAAACGAAAACATTCAACTTTCCAATATTATTGTTAAGATTCTTCTCTCCATTGCATAATAGGCACTAGATTTAGTTTCTAGTACAAAATAAAGGTTACTAAACTGTATTGAGTTTCAAAAAGGCAGTTAACATTGTTTAATACCACGATTTAAACTTAAGAGTTTTTTTTTGAGCATCAACCTGATATTTGACACTTATGGTACGGTACAGTACTAATTAAATATACGATGATAATAAAGTAGGATAATAAAAATATATAATCTGTAAACATATTAATAATCTGTGATATTATATTATGAATTTTGTTTGCTTTAATTTTAATTTTACCCATCTGTTAAATTTTTACAGAACGCTACGTCAATGTGATTTAATTAAATAAAATGAATAGAAATTGCGGAAGAAGACTTGCTGAGTTTCAAGACGAGCACTACTGCGCAGGAAATGTCACAGAAAATTTCCGCCGCTCATCGTCACTGCGGCTGCGCGGTGAGAAAATGGTGCAACGATCTCCTTTAACAACTAGAAAATATATACCAATAATCACGGAAAATACAAATCATAAACAACGAAGCGATGGCTCTCGTCTCCCGGAGCCAAGCCATCGACCCCGCAGCCAAGTAAGTAGGGCTTTGCATAATGAATGTCGCTTTACTTGTTGCCACGGCTACTATATATATTACAAAACTCATTTTTTCACAGCATAAGTCTTGATAGGACTTTTTCTTTAAATAGTAACAATAAGTTGCAATCTGTTTATTTTTTTGTTTCAGTCGTTTCACTCAAACACACAAAATAAACCAAAGAAATCCTGTTTGAAAATACAAGAACCGTGCATAGATAGACATCTGAGCATGACAGACTCAGCACACACGCCACCTGGTTCACCTGAGGACTTGCCAGATGATGAATCACTTCACAGTTATGGAAGTGCGGCGACTGCAGCATCAATTGACGCTGGATATGCGCCTTTTAACGGCACCACATTTAGTGGACGCTCAATGCGCTATGTTTTGCATTGTTCTTCACACGCTGGATTGGCTGGAGAGGAATATCTAACACCTACACAGCGTGCTCAGAAACAAATCCGTCGCCTTAAAAATCTATTAAGCCAAGCAAAAAGAGATCTAGAAAAGAAGGACAGTGAAATATTCCAGCTCACAAAAGAAGTTGTTGAGTTGAGATTATACAAAGCATCAATATTCTCACCAGATGAAAAATCTAACTCTAGTGAAATTGTAACTGTGAGAGAAAATAATGAAGAACATTCCATTGATGATGAAAGTATTAAAATATGCAAAGATAGATCCTATGATATCACCGACAGTCCTCTCTTTAAAGGTCAGACCCCAACTCGCTGTCGAAATGAGATGCAGGGATCATTTACCGATTCAGGACATTTCGATGATCTCACAAATTCTTCCTTACATTCAAAAGAGTCTGTACATATGTTGACCCATGATGCATCTTGTATGACAGATATTGGTGACAGTGATGAAGAACGCCGTAGCTTGATATCTTATTACGAAAAGAAAATAGAAGATATCATGAGAGCTCATGTTGGTGAAACACAGGAAATGAAAAAGGCTCATAATGATAAAGTTGAAGCTTTACTACAAAAACTAGCCGATGTCAATACAAGATATTGTGAACTATTGCCAAACTATGAACAAGCTAAAGAAAGGATACATGTACTTGAGAAACAGTTGGAAGAGGCAAGCAAACAATTGGAAGATGAGGAGAGTAGACACAGGTCTATTTATTTACAAATGTACAACAAAGGAAAAGAAGCAGCCAAGTTTGAAACGGATAAGGTAATTCATTGAAATGTTTTAATAGTGATATTCTTTGTTTAGCATTAACACTTGCTTTTGACTTTGGCTATGTTCCATATATCAGGATAGGGAGTTAAATCAAGTCTAGAAGTCTTTTTCCACTGTATCCCAATTGTGACAGGCCAGGGAAGGCTGAAGAAACTTGAGAACTAATTGATAATATATTCTCTTCCATTCTCCACTTTCCATCAAATTTGAAGCTTTACATTTTGAGTAATCATTTGTATAAATTACTGAATATGTTATTATAAAATTACAGGAGGTTGAGCCGGAGCAAAGCACCAGCCAACTTAGCCGTGTATCCGTTGAAGAGTTGTTAGAACAACTACAGATCACACAGACAGAGCTCGAGAATGTCCGAGTAAGATTTGAATATATTAAAATTGTAGATACCCAGCTAACCCAACTTCTTTAGTAAAATCCAAGGCTAAAATTTAACTAAAATCATAATTAGACTCATTTAAAGTTAATTGCATATAATTTAAAGCTAACGTTTACTGTGTGGTGTTAAATTCTTTTAGTATTCATAGAGAATGTAAATGTTTGGAAAATTCTATCTACTCAATGCACACTAAATGCTTGACTAATATGGTAATATCTTTTCTAAATTTAAATAATTGTATTGATAATGTTTATCGGCAATAACTTGTAACTGGTTGCTGTATTATTATGGTGACATAATTATTGTATTTTTATAAAATTCGAGAAATCATATAATAATTTCATAATTTGGTCACTAATTTCTAAAAAAAAGTAATTATTGACCGTATCGTAATTTAAAATTAAAATTTAATTTTAAAAAAATATGTAATAATATAAAATAATTATGCACCATAAATGCATTTTAGTAATGCATTGGTTTCCAAATATATTTATTATTTGGCCGCGACAGTAGTGTGCAGCAAGGATGTTGCTACTGGATGCAAAAATAAATCGTTTTAGTTATTTATATGAATACATGGTTATTTCCAGTTAGTTAAATAATATCCTTAGTATGCAATTAGTCGCAATTAACAATTGCTTTAACGTGTAGTAAATTACAGGACACGGCATTCACAGCGGACCGAACTACAAAGTCACAAGTACTTCTAAGTGCAAAGGAGGCTGTTTCTTTATGGGTCCTAGGAGCTCGAAAGGTTGGAGTAACCCAACAGATTAAAAAAAATCGATTTTTTTTCTCATTTACACATTGCTTTAGTGCACAGGTCTTATTGTCATTCAGTATTTTTGACAGTTGCGGTCGTAAATATATTTTTATTTTTAGAACATATTTTGGTTGCTTTGACACTTGGAAAATAATGTTTGAAATGTTTATATTGGTCATTTTTGTTTTATTTTTATGTTCACTTTTCAATTGTATTATTTCAAATCATTAATATGAGGTATATAATGCAATATTAAATATCTGAATTATGAAACTACGTACACTGGTAATTTAATAACATAATTTACATGCAATTTCTAAAATTAAGTGTGTCAACCAAAACCATTATTTTTTATGACCTCACCTGTCATAATTTAGAACATTTTGTGTAATAATTATTTCATTTATTCAGATAATTTATATAGAGATTATACAAATATGCTAATATGATATATTGTGTAATTTAATAGGTATTATAGGCTAATTTACGTGGTTGAGGTGTGGGTTTGTATGGGCTAAGATATGAAATCGAAAACAATATGAAGAATTTCTTATAATATGCGAACTTTCAAAATTTATATATAATATTTATTGTTTTTATTTGTTACTGTTATATTGTGTTCATATTTCCTGTATGAAATTCTTGATATATCATTTTAACATATGATTTTATTCAAACAAGTAGGACAGTATGGTCGATGAGTTGTAGTTAAAAGTTAGCTTTTCTTATTTTGATTATTTCCTGAGTGAGCATTGTGCAAAAATAGAAGAAAACCTTCCGTTTTTTTACTACAACTCGTCTATAGTACTGTATAGAGTTCTAAAAGGTATACTAGACCACAACCTAACCTGTGCTTATAGGCTTTGCATGCTATTTTTTGAAACAGCCTCTTTTGGTTATTTGGTGGAAGTACTTGGATAAAATTTTTTGAGGTATATATATTAAGGTTACAGATGTTGTATAGACACATTTCATTTTATTTTTTTTTTAATTTACACCAACATTTTTAAAAATAAGACTATGATTGTATGTACATTCATAAATAATTATTTAATGTGTATGATTCCTTAGCATGCATACAAAGAAAAATATTTTGAAATAAAACTTTTATAAAACTTAAAAGCATCCATGATTTTTTTAAACTAAAATTTATGAATATATGTACATCTGAATACATGCAATAAACATGCTCGCTTATGAAAAAGAAATTAAATTGTGATTTCAATTGCAAATCACCTGCTCTTTGAAAGTTTATTTTGAATGGCAACATTATGTATATTTTAGTTTATATGTTGTAAATAATTGGTTATTATGTTGGTTCTTATTCTGTAGCTATTTTATTTGTTTGGGATTTATTTATATGAAATTATGATTTTTTTGTAGTTATTTAGTTCTGTAGTGTATGTAAACTTACTTTTTAATTTAATTAGATAAACTGTAGATTAATAAAAATTATAATAACATATTTTCATATAGTTATATCTGTTGCAGGCCATGTATCGTCGCATAGTGGAGTCGCAGAAGGGTAACAAAACAAACGTTGATCCGGAAGTGACGTTACAGTTTTTGAAGTCCGCCATTTATTATTTCCTAACAGATCCAGAAAACCATCAAGGACACCTGAACGCTATAGAGAATATATTAGGATTCACTGAAGCCGAGAAAAACAATATACGCAAAGCCAGACTCACGTAGATTTGAATTGCAATAAACAAAATTCGTCACGTAGTTAGATATAATTATTGCATGACCATTGAATGTAGTTAGACATTATGTATACCATAAGTAAGTATGGCTGCACGTCGCTTTACGATACTCGTATTGTACTTAAATATGTCGGTCAACCATTATTTCAGTTAATACTATTTTAATTTTTAAGTCTTGGTGTTCGTTTTTCCTATTGTTATATCGAATTTATTTGTTTTTATTGGTATTGTGATTTTTTTTATAGTTTTTAAGCGCCAAAGAAACATTCCGTTCCTTTTATTCAGTTGTGCAATCTTGACTTGACGTCTATTTATTAAGTGTAAGTGATGGGTTCTAAATGACAATTGTTAAACGTTATTTTTTTTTAGTTTATTTCTTTTTTTTAATACTTTGTTTTTATTATTCTTATTTTTCGTTATTTCCGCATGTGATATATTTTTTTAATGTTTTTAAAGAATTTATTTGATTCTCGGCTGCGACCTCATAGCTTAGAAGGTTAATTTTATTTATTTTCGCCTGAAATTAAAATGACAACACCTGTCTTGTGATATAATAAAATTGACCTTCTATAGTTATAAGGCTCTATAACTATTTTTATCGACGTTTTCTTGCCTTATAAGCTGCATCTGTGATTAGCGTATTTATTAAATGTTGCATAATAAAATCGTGCTTTATACTTCCATCCTAGTAGTCCAAATATTAAAAAACTCATCTCAATTTGAAATTCTCAGAAATTTGAAGCTATTTTTGACATGTTTAGTGTTACCACATTTAGTGAAGAATACTATTTTGGAAAACGTCTAAAAATTTGAACATGCTGGGTTTAGACCCGCGCCTCTTGGTCAGTTTCTAAGAGTCGCTTGTTCGAATCCCGATATGTTCAAATGTTAATAAGTTTTCTAAATATAGTAATTAGATACTAAGTATGAAATAATGCCTATTGAATAAGTTATTTTATTCTAAGGCAATGCCTTTAAGCGTTAGTTGTTTAGTATGGCTAGTATTAAAGCTACTTACTTAAGCAACACATCACATTAATTTACAAGTAACATATACAAGTTTTAGATTATAATTATTTGCTTATATAAATAATAATTTATTCTGCGAGTGTCAAATTGAGAATGATTTAAGAATCATTATTTATTGGATGGATATGTGATTTTGCATAATTATTGATAAATTATAAAAAGAATGTCCTCACATACCCGCTGGAATGGTATAAGTACTTCTTTATGTGAATAAGTAAATAGAGTTGTGACATTTTCACTGACAGCTATTATCTTGTGTTTTCAATAAACAGTGAATTAAAAATGTGTTTTATTTATCTTATTTATAAGTCAAGTTTCTATTTTTTTTAGTAGAACAATGTTCTATAATAGTACATTGGTTTAGTGTGAATAATTTACTATTGAATATTATAAAAACAAAATGTGTGATCTTTAGAACATTTAACACGAAAATTGTGAAAGCTGATGTACTATTGAATGGTGAAGCCGTGGAGCCTGTTGATTCTACGGTATTTCTCGGTATTACCATTGACTCCAAATGCAGTGGGGACCTCATATTGATAGATTAATGAATAGACGGAGCTCTGCACGGTAAAAAAATCAGATTAATAACTGACGAGGTAACGGCTCACCTTGTTTACTTTAGCTACTTCCATAATATTGTCTTACGGCATTTTACTTTGGGGTAATGCAGCCGGTGTCAATTCAATCTTTGCCTTGCAGAAGAGAGCTATAGCGTGCAATCTATAACTAAGGCCCTAAGAATTCTTGAAGTTAAACGTTTTAAAATTGTGAAATGACGTTTGTGTGTTGATGCTCGCTCCACGCTATTTCAAATGTATCATAATCACATAATAATATTATGTAAACATTATTAAACAAAAAGAAACATTTCTTGCACCGGTTCTTTTCAGGTCTGAAGCAGTATCTTCAGTGAACTGGAAATGGTGGTAAATTGTTTGACAATTAAAAATCGAAGCTTGGACTTCGTATTTGGAATTAAAATATTTGGATTAAAACGACATTTTTAATTTTGAAATATTTATTTGTTATCCTAATAAGTATTGTAAATTATTGGTAAAATACACGCGCGTAAAAATGAAATTAAAGCTAGAACAGACTTACACAATATTTTAATATCTTATACATAACACGATCAAAATTTCATGCAGTTATGTCATTTCTTGGACTTTGAAAACAAATCCTATCTATGGCAGTTTAGTAACTCTGTAAATATAAAAAATACAATCATTTTTTTTTAAACATTTGTTTCTTTAATTTACTTACAAATGGAGATATCAAATTTGAATGTTATTGGAAGACAGCAAAATGAGGTGGCAAAAAATATGCTTATTTCACTATACGTAACCGCATTATAGTTGTAGAATTTTCAAAAACATATCACAAAATGTTATATTCAATGTTCGATCAACATTCTTTTACTGTATTATATTTTTATTGAAATATATATCAATGTTATAAAAAAATCTACTTTAGGTTTTCAAATAAATACATAATAAAAAATGATTACTATCAAAATTTATTTTGATAATAATTGCTTTTTATTATGCATTTTATTATCAAGATTTAATGTCTAAAAAGTAATAAAAAAATACTTTTTATTTTATAAATGTAATATAAAAAAAAATATTTGAAAACTTCATTTGAAAGGTTATTTATTTTCTTTTAAGGCAATAGCAATTAATTATGGCTATCATATCAATTTTAAAATAAAAAAAATCATAAAATGAAGCTTCCTTTAACAATTGATTATACATTTTGTATTCATAGAAAGATATAATCGAACATATCGAATATTCAAAAAGCAGCTAGCTCCAATAATATATATTCACAATATGTAAAATGCTCTTAAAAATACAAAGACAATGGTATCACAACCACAATTTGTACGCTATAGTTAGCAAACTTTGTTATTTACACATATTATTGCTAAAAGCTTACAAACCATTAGTATTAGAAACATTAACATATATATTCCAAATATGAATATAATTTCAATTTTTCTAATGCTAATGCATTTATAAATATATAATTACAAAATAATTCCTTTCAGAGTGTTGTTTTTATCATAATAACAAGTATATATAACAGATAAAACATGATTTGATATGGCACTGTTTTTTATTTATTCTTAATACAAAAATATTCTAGAAGTAAAAAGCATAATAGATGTCATGGTATCATATCAGTTAGAAGTTAATATATATAGAGATTCCAATCAGTCTTATCTTATGTATAACTTAGAAATAGCCTATAGTTCAGTAAAATAAGGACATGTTAAACTAGACTAAGTAACTGGAAACCTTTGGGTTGATGCAAATTCATCTTTGAACTTTTATTTCCTTAAGCTTATTTATACAAACTATCTGTAAAACACAATATTATTGTAAATATCAAACTAATACCTTTAAAACTTAGTTATTTATTCAGCGTTAGTTTATTATTTGATATTAAATTTGAGTAAAATGTTCAAAAATCGAGATCACCAAAAACGATATGTCATAATTAGTCGGTAAATACACATACTCCATACAGCTGCATCATAATTATTACTGTAACACTTAAATTAACTGGTTATCGATACTCCTAATCATCATTTAAGCGTAATCGATTTTAATATCGATATTTACTGATATCAGACGGATGAATTATCTGTAATATTTTAATATTTTATTGTTCATATGATTCTTGCTTATACATATAAAAACCTATTTAATGTGTGAGTAAATTTAGGCACATACTGCAAGAACAATAAGCAATTCATTTACAAAACGTATAAAGCGTTTTGTTAACAAACTCGCATACATATTTCGTGTAAAATGGTCATATAAATTATGTTATGTTAATTATGTATTCACTTTCATGATTTCATGATTGATTGACTCACAATTCATGATTTCTTATTTATCACTTATAATAAGTGATAAATCATTATAGTATAGTTTTCATAAATTTGACACAACATTTCATACTGGGCGTTTACAGCATCATTGTCATAATTCTATGTTTGTTGTTCAGTACTTTCGTAATAATTACGAAAAAGCGTCAATATCAACAATTACTATGTTCATAGTAACAATAATAAAATGAGTTTTTTCTTGTAAAATACAAATTTAAAGCAGCGAACGCGAGGGGTCATTCATTATTGGCTCTTATATATTATTAGACTTGAATGGGGGGAGTGTTTGGCTTAAACGGTACTCGTTTACGTTTCACTTTACTGTTTTATTTTCGACGACCGTCTTTTGTTTCAATTTACGCTATATTTATTATTATGAGTTTCATAAATCAAACACACCATAGCCTATTATTTGCGATCCAATACTTCTAAAATATAACGAAACTTTGTATATCAATCATTACTATATCCATAATAACAATATGAAAATGTAAAAATCTTTAATCTTTGCGACTATTAGACATTTTAAATTAATTAAATTTAACCGGATTAGTCGCAGTATAGATTTTTGAACCCGTGACCACTGACCACTGACTACAGCGAAGTGTGTTCAAAACATTCATGGAAATCGACATACACGATTAAACTATTAAAAGTTTCATTGAAAATATTAAAAATTAGTCTTCTTATAAAATACAAATATAAAAGCAGCACTAATCAAAACTGAACTTGACTTCTTCGCGGGACGGGTCGTTATTGGCCGCTACGGCCTGCAACCAGTACCTACTGATCTGACTTTCAATGGAGGGCGTGCTCTCTTTACGCGACGCACGTTTACGCTTGGCTTTGCTGTGTTTCGTTCTTCGACGTCCCACTTTCGTTTTCATTTCCGCTATTTTAACTGAGAGCTGGCTGTCGAGGGAATTACGACGAGATTCAACCGATACGTGGCGTAGACTAATGCTTATTTGGGAGTCCTGTAAATTATATATTAGTATAGAGTATTGTACCAACACGAATCTATAAGAGGCCTCCCGTGGCGCAGCGGCACAAGCGTGTGACTGTAAACTATATGTTGTGGGTTCGATCCCCACTCGAGGAAATGAAATATTGAATATTTTTAAATTAATATTTAATGTTTTCAGTTCTCCGCTCTGTGAAGCTAAGACAATATTGCTACAAAATTATTATTCATGTACCTGAAAATTTTAGTTGTTAATGTATAAATATTATATTAAATGTGAAAATTTTTTTAGGCAGAAAGAACCCGGGAGTTTAGTGTTAAGACACTCCGTTCCACTTCCGTTCCCCACTTTCCGCCGAAATGAGGCATTGCATGTAGAGTGGCGGAACTTAACGCCGCGTTTTTTTTAGACTATGAAAGTAACCGAGATTAGTAAATACAGTAGTGTAAGTCATAGGAGGGCAACGGGAGGCTCCCTAGTTATATATAAAAATGTAAAATGATACAAAAATAGTACAAACTCTTTAGAATAAAATATACTCTTTAGTAAGCCATTGTAGGTACACATACACATTAGGGGCCGTCCACGTGATGTTTTTGTAGAATTTTTTCACCGACCTGAACCCCCTCCCCCATTTTTAAACATCACGTGATTAATGGACGGCCCCTGACACCCAATCTTAGGTGTAATATCACAAATTTTATTAAACAAAAAAGTATAGTAAAATTGCTCTATTATAATATAAACATTAACCATTATTTTTTACAAACGTAATTGAACAACATTAAGCTTATTTAATGCATATGTTAAACATTATAGAAGTTTACCTGTGAATTGCGTCTGTCCGGGGTAGAGCTAAGTGAGTGGTGGTGCGCTGCAGGCAGCACCAGTGCGTCGCGGCGTCGAACAAAACGGGGCAAATTGGCCGCCCACGACGACGACAGCTCCGCACTGTTATCATTATACAGATGTGTTTAACATTGGAGACATTCCGTGTTGCCTTCTTTTCTCGCACTGGTAAGAAGGTTACCAGTGCGAGAAAATAAAAGTAATTCTTTCCACCAAATTATATCAATCAGACAATTCAAGTTTTATTACTGTGTGTGTAATTATATCACATGTTTATTTTTTTTTCATTCTATTTTTTTTTATGGAAAAGACAAGGCAATCGAGCGTACGGGTCACCTGATGGTGAGTGATCACCGTCGCCTACGCCCCCGTGTAACACCAGAGGAGCTACATGTGCGTTACTCTCTATAATATACGATATGGTATTCTGTTTATAAAATGTATAATATAAAATTTATTTCCATTTATACTTATAGATGATTATTTTTGTTTTTTTATAAAGTATGTGACTACACACTGGTAAAAGTATTTGTATCAAATAGTAGTGAAAATTAACCCAAGCGGCGATCAAACTCACTACTATAGTATACAAAACAATACATTTTAACTTCTTTTATTGAAAAAATGACAACACCCCATAAATAATACAATAAAAGCACCATTGAATAGAGGCGCACCTCTCATGCTTGCCATCATCTGGATAGTCCACGGGCGACGTGTTGTCGAGGCAGAAGGCGACAGGGTCCTGCCTGGACCCGCCCAGGGATATGGACAGACGGCCGCGCGTTATGAACTCGTTGCGGCGCTTGTACGCGCGCGCTATCAGCTCATGCTTGCGCGCGCGGCGCGTCATCTCCGCTTCTACTGAACAGCCGCATTTCCTGTTCCAAATACAAAATATTATTTATTCAAATTGATTTTTGAAAACAATCGGACATCGGACAAGCTAGAATGAATCTAAAGTAAATTATAAATTTAAATCTAAAATTTTAGTTTAAATCTAAAATACTCTTTATTTAAATATGCTTTTGAAAGTTATTGTATAATTTTGTTCTTTTTTGTTTGAAATAATAGCATAATGTAACACACTGGTACGCTTATTTAGTAAATAAACTTAATTAATTGATGGTTAATTTTTACTATATATTTCGTGTACTGTATTCCACTCTTAGAAAGAAAAATATAAATGTTAAAAGCAAACACTTTTACGTAGCAGAACGAACCCGGAATTTATTTATATTTAGTGTCTTTGAATAAAGGAAATTTGTAAAATTAAAAATGAGTCTGTAAGGAGTTACAGAGACGTTAACAACATTAATAAGTTGTAAAAAACGTAGCGTAAGTGTAGTCGTAATAAGCTAGTTAGTGAAACTAGAATTATTTTAACAACTCAATTTTTAAAATATATTAAAGTATAAACATTTAAATATGTAGAATCAATTTATATGTTATAAGAAAAGCAAGATTCAATGTTACAATGGCAAATTTATTTGTTTAAAGCCCACACGATCAAAAAAATTTTAATTTTTAAAATGTTTATTCTCAAAATGCAATGACTCGCAAAGTTCTGAGGAGAGTGGGGAACAAACTAAATATTTATACTAAAGGTTAGATCACCAATAATAATAAGGTCGCCTTTGCATACTACATAAATGAGCGAAGTGTACTTTAAATTTTCTCTGTTTCACAAATAACTGACATTGTAAGATGCATTATTTCCTTTATATACGAAACTAATCAATAAGCCTATAAATATAATAAAACACGAACTTGGCCATATATCGTCTCCACGCAGCAGCAGCGGCCGGTGTCCACGTCCAGGACGCCATTAGAGCGCCCGCCGCAAAACAACACAACAGTCGTAGTTGTAGAACCGAAACCGAAGGCCGAGCTCCGGCCCCGCACTCGCGGGTGCTGCCCTCTTTTAAGCCTTCTAGACGACAGCTGAAAAACAATATTACATATCAATGCAATATACCAGAAAGTAAAATTATCTTTATTCTAATGAATACATTTGCATATATATGAATAACTATAATACTAACATACACACATACACTTAAGATTTTCATTCACTGTATAAATAAAACGCCTCTATATGAAAACGAGTGTCTCTAATTGCAAATTACAAAATCTAAATTTTTTTGAATAATTATCGAATTATTAATAGAACACATACATTATTAATACGATGAACTGCGTACTAAACACGCTTTATATTATCATAAGTTTGAGTGTCCATGGACTACCGTAAAATGTTCGAAACGAGGGGCTTACTAAAAATGTTTACAAATCAATGTACGCGATTAAAATATTGAAGTCCACAACATTTATATTAAAATTACATTTTTAGATGAAATTTTAGTTTTCAATGATATTGTCTTAAAAGTGATAATGTAATTAGAACAAGAGTAGATGAAATTAGTAAATTAAATAGTGAAATTCAACCGGCCGAAGCGGGCTGGTAGTATAAAAAAGTGAAAATCGATCGATTGATAAGATCAAAGGGCAATGTTTCCTCTGCCTACCCTGTTCGCTTATATCACAGACAGACAAAGCTACAAAAAAAAACAACAATTAATATTAAATTTAATAAGATCTTCAGTTTTTGTCATTATTACACACTTAAAATGAAACATTTTTAACGGATATATCAAGTTGTGTACATTTTTTCAAACCCAACTTTCAAAAACCAAAACTATACTAGGTACTACTATACTAAAACGCGATAAATCCTGATAAAACTTTTTCATATATCAAGTTGTGTACATTTTTTCAAACCCAACTTTCAAAAACCAAAACTATACTAGGTACTACTATACTAAAACGCGATAAATCCTGATAAAACTTTTTCATATATCAAGTTGTGTACATTTTTTCAAACCCAACTTTCAAAAACCAAAACTATACTAGGTACTACTATACTAAAACGCGATAAATCCTGATAAAACTGTTTCATTTAAAATATTATTTTTCTTAAATAACACTCACATGATATTCTTCTTGAACGACTCCTTCCACGCATCAGCATTGCGGAACTCGTACACGTGACAGGCAAACGTGACACAAATGAAGACGGCCACCAACGCCGCTGTGAGAGAACACCGTGTTATGGTCTGCCTTATTTTGTTAGCAGCACGCGGTGAAATTACGTCTTTGCTGGACACACGTACTGCTATTAGGGAAAATACACCTAGAAATAAAAGAAATTACTACTTTAAGAATCAAACAAACAATTTTAATACGTAGTACTTATATTATATTTAGAAATGCGATACTTTTTATACGTCCATTTAAGACTATATTGTGTTATTGATTTTTTTATTTGGCTAAAAATATTTATGTAGAAAATGTATAAAAAAATATCGTAGTAAAAATATTTATTTAAAAAACGTTTAAAAATTTAAGTCCGCGCCCCTTAGACGGATTCCAACAGATGCGGGCAAATCCTGCTTCGTTCAATATTATATACGTTTTCTAAAAAAGTATTATTGAATTGTAATTTTAATAAAATGTAATAAGTTCTTTTTAGCTTCACGCTGTATTAGGGATACAGCCATAGGGGTAGCTAACTAGCAAAAGAGAACAACAGTGTCAGACGCTACGGTTGGTGCATACCAATTCCGCAATGTAAATAAACAATATAGTATGTAATTTAAACACACAGACATACATATAAATTTGTTTAATTTCCACGCTGCAATATGTTAACTGCAACATTCAATTCCGCCATTTAACACGCCAATTCTCGGGTGGAAACCGGAGTATTTTGCCTCAAGGTTCTCTATAGTACCATAAGTGGATTAAAACTAAAATTACCTCTAAGCAAGAAGTATCCTCCCAGTACCAACACAACAGACAGGGGTGCCAACAGCAGCCCGGCCCTCATAGGATGGTTGACGTAACCGACGAAGCACACTCCCGTCACACTGTTCCCGTCTACTTCGCCAAAAGCCATAGTTGTGATGGTCAGTATCAATGGCAGGGACCAAGCAACCAGATGGAAATAAGCTGCTTTTTTGTCTATACGATCTTGGATTTTACCTTAAAACAAAATACAAAATAAAAATAATATTATTACCTAATGCATGAAATTTACTCTCCTCTAGTCCTGCGGATTAAGCGACCCGCCTGCGGCTTTGTCCGCTTGAATTACACCAATTTATTTACTGATCTCAATTATTTTCTTGTTTTAAGGACATTATCACTTTTACGACAATATTCACGTATACATTCAAAATTGAAATTTCAGCTAAATGAACAAACATTTTGGACCCTATTAATGGAACATATAGGTACATTATGAATACGACGAAGCGTACTATACCGACCCTATTTCATCAACCCTATTTCATCAATAACATATGTTTTTTTTAAATATATCTTTCATGTACAGGTACTGATTGGTGAAAATAAGTATAGATAACGACTCATTATGTAAAGAAATAATTATCATAAAAAAAATTTTCAGATGTGTTTCTTAAATTGAAGTTGCCTTACAGATTTATTATTTAAATGATTTTAAAATACATATATTTGTCACAAAATAGTGTATTTTTTTAAATAAAAAAAAATACCACTATTCAAAAATTATTGAAATATTATTTCAATCAACTTACCTAACGCTCTGAAACTCATGTGCCACGCGTAAGTAAATATCACAAACCATACGCACGCTGCCATCATGAAATAATAAACCTGTAATCAAAGCCTGTATTAACCATATATCCTTATCAAAACATATTATAAAAGCTAAATAAAAAAAGGATAAGTACCAACACGAACACTACGACACATGATAAATTTTCTTCAGCGGACGGTTCACCCTGTCTTCTGGTGCCATCTTTAGAACATACTATATCATCTCTAGATCCAACCCCGAATTGCACAAGCCATCTGTAATAAAGTTAAAAGAAAACTTGTATATCTATCTTCTATTTAAAAATATATACCGATATCGTGGGTTACATAGTATCTTTAAAAAAGGCTTTTTAAAGATACTATGTAACGTTGTCGGGGTGTTAGGGATTTTAAAATAATTTTACATTCAAACATTATTGCTGGGATGCATTTATTATTCATTTTAATTTAGATCAATGCAATCCGGTATCCTCCCAGTACCAACACAACAGACAGGGGTGCCAACAGCAGCCCGGCCCTCATAGGATGGTTGACGTAACCGACGAAGCACACTCCCGTCACACTGTTCCCGTCTACTTCGCCAAAAGCCATAGTTGTGATGGTCAGTATCAATGGCAGGGACCAAGCAACCAGATGGAAATAAGCTGCTTTTTTGTCTATACGATCTTGGTGTTGGTGTTAGGGATTTTAAAACAATTTTACATTCAAACATTATTGCTGGGGTGCATTTATTATTCATTTTAATTTAGATCAATGCAATCCGGGTTTTGGTGAGCGAAGCGAGGCTCTCCTCGCTTCGCCATCCATCTAGGATCCTAATTTGTTTTAACAATGTGTGACATGCTATTAATTTTTGTAACAAGTGCAGTACTAGTAATCACATGCTTAGGTAAAATTTACTTATATTTAATCACAATTATTAATAAGGAAATTAAATCGAAACAATTTTAGCCTTTTAAAATTTTTACTTTAAAAAAATCTACGTAAATAAAAACAACATACCCCATTGAAGCAACCGCAAAACACACGTTTATATAGAAAATGACTAGTGCAGGATATTTGTTAGCACTCCGCCAGTCTATAAGGAACGTTGCCACTGTGAGTAGGTTCAAAGCAAGGCACACTCCAGCTCCCCAGGCCACCAAGCGATGTATCTGTTGATGTTCGTCCTCGGTATAGAGCGGGTCTCGACAAGGTAGACCGCAACCTGATATGCCTGAAATTACATGTTACTAAAGTATATAAAGTTACAAGGTATATATATGAAGGATAAAATACAAAATTACTAATAAACTATATACAGACTAAATATAATACTATTACTATTTAGACACTAAATAATTATCTGTGGAAATAATAGGAAAAATTGTTAAGTAGGAATTAATAGTTATTTGGAATTATGATGTATTATGATAGAAAAAAATAATCAACATAACTTTAACTAAATTATTTTAATAATTATAGATAAAATATTCTTGCAACAAAAAAGTGAACCAAACAAACAAAGATAAAAGAAAAACAATATTTTGTGTTGTTGAGGGCGGTCGCGGCGCAGGGGCACACTGTGTAACTGTAAATGCGATAGGTTGTGGATTCGATCGCTACTCAAGGAAGTTTCTTCACTTAACACGCAATGCCTCAAAATCAGCGGAAAGTGGGTAACGGAAAGCAGTGCCTTAACACTAGGTTCCCAAGTTCCGTCTGCCTAACCTACTAAAAACTATAACAACAGTTAAATATATTTATAAAACAAATACCGTAATCGACGTACCTTCGTAAAAGTGTAGCTTTTTATCAGTCTGTATAAGAGGCGCTAAGCATTTGCCGGAGGTATTAAACTTCATTTCTCTGGCAGCGTTCTCGCATTTTGGTGGGAACAAAGTCGCGTTACATTTAAGGAAGGATGGGAAATATGAAGTGTTATAAACAATGGCACACGGTTCCATAGTTATTTTGCACATTTCATAAGACGGTAAATACACCATATCGTGGCCGAGGATCCTTTCGCAGTTCGGCATATACGTGGCACAAAGCAGGGGCTGTATGACAGCCCAACATTTTGGCACGTTAATCAACTCCCTGTACAATTCTAATTGGTTCTGTATTTTATACTGGCTATCGTAGAAGGTTAAGCGGATGCTTGTGCTGTTGTATGGCAGTTTCAATCCCAAGCATGTAGTTTTATTAAGTGGTTCACATTGTGCTCGTCTGACGCAGCTATCTAGTTTTATTTCTCGTTCTGGAAACCATTGAGTACCTTTTTCTGATTTTATTAATCTATAATTAGGCGTTTCCTCAATAGGTTCAAGACGCATTGTGTTATTTTCAACCGCGATTGCTGCAGGCAATGCATTTTTGTCGCCTCCATTGTCATATTGGCTCCCCGAACATATCGAAACTATTATAAGTTGACACACCCATGGGGCAAGCTTCATCTGTAACAAAAAAATATGATAAATAACACACCTTCAAAAGCTTTCAGGGAGAAAAAAAAAGTAAAATAAATGAAAACTACATTTCGTTTCTTAATTTATCTTTATTTATGTAGGGTAAAGGGCGATAGCAAATGAAACCCTGTAAATTTTCATAATTTTATTTCTCCACATAATTGTTTATTTTTTATAACTTTTCAAAATATTTATTACAGAATAGTTATTTTTGCTGTCCAAGAGTAACAGGGTGAAAGGATAAAATTAAGTCAGTACACGAAGTCCATTTTAATGACAAAAAATGCTGAGGCACTTCTAATCTAAATGTTTAAGTTATATCACTAATATAGTATAATAAATATTAGGCATACTAACTGTTATAAAAATTATGTATGGGTAAAAGTTCTACAATTCGAAGTCTAAAAATGGTTTCTGTTTTTTTGCCTTACTTGATTATATCTGATTAGTCACCATATTGGTACTGTATACAAACAATTTAAAAACATAAATTTCTATGTAAATGACTGCATCACATCTTAATAATTTTCAAATTTAAATTTTCTATACTTTAAAAACATTTAAAAAAAAACAATTTAACATCTATTACACACCATAAAAGCAACTTTATAGAACAATAATAACTATTATTATATTTCAATAGATAAATTTATAAGTAAAAATTCGAAAAACATTTAAATGTGAACAAAAACTAAAAAATGACATCAGACTTTAATTAAAATTATCATATTTTCAAAATAATCACTTACTGTACTGACTTATATCTGGGGTTGGAAGGAAGGATTTTTCTTGGACATTACTACTATATTTTATTTTAACATTTATTTCATCCCACATAAACAAGTTTCTTACTTAATATGGCAAATTTTTATTTGAGAAAAATATCTTTATTTTTAAACATAATCAAAAATTACCAAATTCTTACTATAAATATGATGATAAAAGATGACAGGCACCTCAGTGAAGTCTTCAATTTACAGCTGCCAGTTTAAGTTTTTCTGCATGGTGTAACTTTTTCTTCCCACCTTATAATTACCTGATTTTAAAATAAATAGATATTTTATTTATTTGTTTAGCTTGTTATTATTACATTATTAGAACTAATCAACTCACCAGTTTTAGCAGCAAGACGGAAAGGGAACCTGTACAAAGGTATTTAATAATTTTTTATTTACAATTTTCAAAGCTTTTTTTTATTTTAACTCCGAAAAATAAAATACAAGCTGTAAGTAAAAATTATATACAACCTTTTATTCGCCAACACTTTTTAATCTCTTACACTTAACACATAACTTAATAGTTCCAATTAGCATTTAAAGTCTTATGTTGCATGCATTTTGAAATAATTTTTAGTTCATTGGTTTTCCTCCTCTTCTGAATATTCTATTTGCGCCAGTACCGCGGCGAGTCCAAGTAGAGCCTCTAGGAGGCCCACCTCTACGCATATTACGTCCATTGAAACCATTCATACCCCGCCCCCTGCCTCTATCTACACCTCTCCCACGATCGCCACCTCTCCCTCTATCCATGCCTCTACCGCGATCGTGACCTCTTCCTCGAAAGCCACTACTCCACATTTGATTTCTTGAATAATTTTCACTATCACCATCTTCTTCACCATTGAAATTCTCATCTTCATAACTTTGATCATAAGATTCTTCTTCATTATACTCATCATTTTCCTGAGAATATGATTGATTGCTACCATACCCACTCTCATAATGACCTTTATTAAAACCATTGTCTGTAAACGGGGGTCTTTGAGACATATTA
This sequence comes from Eueides isabella, assembly GCA_019049475.1. Classification (NCBI taxonomy): domain Eukaryota; kingdom Metazoa; phylum Arthropoda; class Insecta; order Lepidoptera; family Nymphalidae; genus Eueides; species Eueides isabella. Next base: position 7,603,243 of record CM032399.1, on the reverse strand, counting down.
CTCATTGGTGGCATATTACCCATAGGGGGACCCATGTGTGCCATCCCACCCATTGGTGGCATAACTCCTAGTGGTGGCATTCCAGGTGGTGGTATATGCATAGAATGTAATGGAGGAGGGCCCATAGGAGGCCTCATAGGTCCCATATTCATAGGAGGTCTCATTATTCCCATTGGTGGTATTGGTCCCATTGGCATCATATTATTAATTTCTGAATTATTGTCATAATTAGTGTACTCTCCTTGGTTTTGTTCATCAGTTTCCATTTCATTATCAAAGTACTCTTCTTTTTCAGTACTTTCTTTATCTTTCTTATCTTCCTTCTCAGAGTTTTCATTTTCTTCTTCGTTAGTAGCTTCAGGAGTAGGATATTCAAAAGGAGGGAAATTCTCATCATCAGCATCTTCTTCTAAATGTGGCATCATATCATCAAGTTCTTCTATTTCCCCTGTGGCTATATATCTCTTTAATGCTATAGGTCCATCAGATATTGCTTTTTCCAGTTTTGATCCTGGGTCTATAGGAATTAACTTACCATAGATGAAAATAGCTGTAGGGCTGAGCTGTTGTAGTGGTACAGCACCAGGAACAGATTCTACTAAAGCTTGTGTCAGTGCTTCAGTTGCAGCATCATCCACTGTTGGACCATGGTTCCATTGAACCTGGAAATTCCTAGGTATAGGTTTACTGTAAGGAACTTTCTTAACTTTCTTTTCAAAATCCATTGGTATAAATGTTGTATCCAGATCCAAACCTGGAATTACTTTATCTGTGTCCGAAGAGAATATTTCCACTTTATCTTCTGGACCCATACCTGGAATGGCTGCTGGTTCTTCAAGCTCATTATCATCTTGTACTCCAGGAGGTAATGTGTTTAGATTGTATTTATCTCGCATTTGATCACCAGGACGATTTCTGGTCCAAAACTTTGAAGTATGGTCATTAGATCCAGAACACAATATGTGGCCTAGTGGATGCCATGCCATAGTCCAAACTATAGATTCATGAGCCCCCTCTATGCAACCTACTTCTTTATCAGTACCAACATTCCAAAATAGTATTGATCCATCTGATCCTCCAGAGCAAAATAAGCCTTCATGATTAGGGTGCCATACAACACTTGAAGCTTCTTTTTTGTGTCCCCTAAAAATTTGGAGTTCTGTTCCAAGTTTACGAATATCAAATAGTTTTAAAAGATGATCTCGAGATGCAGTTATTAACCAATTTCCATTATCATTCCATTTTAGGTCCATCACAGTAGATTTATGAGCATGAAGAGTAGATAATGCAGTCCCTGATTTTGGGTCCCACAACTTAATAGGCTGCTGATTATCTTTACTACCAGATACAATAAGAGCTTTAGTAGGGTGCCATTGCACACATTTCACATCAGCACCATGTCCTCTTAAAATTCTTTCCTCTTGACATCTATAAAAATCAAATATGCGCAATGTACCATCGTCAGAACATGTAACTATTTTGGAGTCACTAGGGCTAAAACTTATTCCTCTTACAGCTTCCTTATGGGCTTGGTACATTTTGACATTGTTCATGTTACTTTGCCAATACTTGATAAAGCCAGAATGGTCTCCGGTCACCATCCAACCTTCACCATGGGACCATACCATAGACCTAACGGGAGAGTCATGGGCTTGCAGAATAGTTTCAAAGTTAAATGTTAATCCATTCCATAATGTGAATTCACCAGAAGATGCACCTGTTATAAGTCTTCGTCCTTCGGGTGTCCAAGCAACAGCAAAAATTGGACATCTCATTTTATTTGTAGCAGTCTTAACAAAACGAGTGGTTACAGCATTTATTGGGTTATCAGGATATGAAGGTGGTGGTAAAAGATCAGGTGTGTACATTGCATCTGGTTGCAACGCATGTCTATCACGCCAGTCCCTTTGCCATACACGACATTCTAAAGCTTTAATAATCGCAGAATTATAGTCTACAGTTTTTCGCATAACCGATTTACGTAAACGTTTACCATCAAAATCATCTTGAGTCATATTCAGAGGGCCTTGTGGTGGAAAACGCATTTGATAGTTGAAAGGTCTAAAGTTATGGCGAATCATGTTTCGACCCGGCGGGCCCATGGGACCCATCGGCCCACCCATGCCGGGTGGGGGCATTCCCATATTCGGAGGAGGGTGTCCAAAATCCATGTTTAAGACTTCGATACCTAATTAGAGAAATACTTTAATTATATTCAAGAATGACTACAAAAGGGTCTACTTTGCCTATTATATTCTATAGCATCCATATTTAGCTTACCTTGTTTTTAATTACAGCAGTGTGACATCATACGTTTCTGGATCTTATTCACAGTTAAAATATTTTTCACACAAATAAAAAACTATTTGAAAAAGAAACAAACACAAACTAAATAACCTAAACAATATAGAATAGCGGAATGCTACCGAAAATTAGACAGCCAACAAACCAAGCCAGCCATGTTTATTTCCATAGATAAAAATAAAAAAACATAAGTTATAAACTGTTAAAAGTATACAGATAATTTACGTCATAAGAAATAATTTGACATTCAAAGTTACTAAATTGTACGGTACCGTACGTAATAAAAAACTTTACTCTAATCATGCTTTACATTTTTTTACTTTACTAAACAAGGTCAGTTTTTATTTTGAATATAAATATTGTTTACTTATTTTCTTCTTTCTTGTGTAGGCACTGGAGGCTCATGGCATAAAAGGTATCACTTTGGCATTGTTATCAGACTATCTTCATAATAGAACCCAACGCTTAAAAATTGATAATTCTATTAGTGACGAAATGCTAATTTCTTTCGGGTTGCCCCAAGAAGTATACTCGGCCCAACTCTGTTCCGCTGCTATATAATTGAGCTCTGTGCACTAAGCATTAATAACTATCATATCTCGGCTTACGCAGATGAAACAGCTTTAACCTTTTACGCTGATACTTGTAATAAACTTTTTAATCAAGTTCAGGAAGGAATCAACTCGGTTTGTCACTGGATAACATCTCATTCTCTCTCTTCTCACATTTTTAATGAAGACAAAATCACTTTCTCTTGTTCTCAATCCAAAATAATAAAGAAAAAGCTAATATTTGTAACTCTATATATGCACACAAATGTAATGTTCCTCTGAAACAAAACTGCTCATGTCCCAAAATTATTCGTACTAAGTCAGTGAAATATCTTGGAATCCAAATTGATGAAAATTTCAATTTTGAAGACCACATAAACTCTCTATCCGAAAGAATACGAAAGATAACATTACATATTTAACACAATACGAGTTACACGTTACAGACAACAAAACCATTAAGTTGGCATATGAGGCCTTGGTGCAGTTTATCCTATCCTACTTCATTACTAATTGGGGAGGAGCTTGCAAAACTAAAATGTTAACTCTTGAACGAGCCCAAAGAATGATATTAAAAGTGGTTTTATCAAAGCCTTGGCTTTTCCCTACCAGTGAACATTATAAGGAATTACAAGTCCTCACTGTACGGCAGCTTTATATAATGTTAACTATACTTCACAAACGTAGTGACTTACCAGAAGACAGAAGAAGGCAAATAGCTCAGACCAGAAGATTCTACTCAGTATGTGAGCCGACAGCGATAAACACCTCATTTGCACAACGCTTTTTTCCATACAGAGAAAGCCTGCTAACAAACAGAATAAATAAAATAACTCCCTTTTTAGAGTGTTCTAAAACTGAATCCAAAAAAAAGCATAAAAGTCTACTACAATTCAGTTACTTGGAGGCAGAAAAAAATCTAGATTTAAGAATATAAATAATAGACATTACAGTGTATAAATATTGTAGTATATTTTTTTGTTATTTATATTTATGTTAATATAATTTACAACATAATTATTGCATACATTAAATATACATATATAAAATATTTATTTAAAATCATTCTATATTTACTTTTCTACACAAAAGCCCTTGGGCCTTATTACTTGGATGCTCTTAAGAACAACAACACGCGAGTGTGTGTTTTGTTACATATACACACAAACATACACTCATTCACACATAAACGCACAATAGGTTACAATTATATTCCTTTTTCTTTTATTTTTTTATATACTTGCTAATTATTTCCACTCCATACACCACCCAAATGTTGACAACTAAATGTATTATTAGTATATAACGGAGGGCCTGGAGATCTATAGCACAGGCTTCGACCTACTTTAGACTCCAGATCTCCCGCAAATTACAAATTTTGTATAATGTTTTCTTGTCAACACCTGTACTCACAACTTGATGTAATTTGTGAAAATGAAAATTAAATTGTTATTATTATTATTTAAGGCAGCCTCATAATCCCACGTTCAAAAAACTTCTGGTTTTTATTTGCAAAAATCAGAATCAAGTACAATTTGATATCATCATCATTGACTTTTTTACCATTCAAGGAGTTTTGTTTTAAAGATCTAAACAAAAAGTAATCAGATGGGACAAGGTCCCAATAATTATTGCCGAGTTCCCAAATATGTGTGTTGCCTGGCATTGTAAAGATGGATTAAAATATTTTTTCGGTTTGTCCATTCGGGTCGCTTTTCTTCAATTATATTCTTCAATTATATTAGTTTTTCAATGTAGACATCAGAATTGATCGTTCGGTTGGGTGGTATAAGTTCAACGTAGAAAATTTATCTAATCCCACCAAATTGATAAAAAGAATCTTTCTTTTGATGAATATCAGCTTTTAATGTTATTTGAGATGGTTCACCTGGTCTTCTCCACGATCTTTATACCGCTTGATATTTTTGTAAACAACACCTTGTTCATCTCCAGTTATCAGTCGTTTTAAAAATGGATCAATTTAATTACGTTCCTTTAGCGATTCGCAACTGTTAATGAAACCATATATGGAGGTTTTGAACATAATCAAGTTGTTTGAAGTGATTTCTAATGCATATATGTGGCACATGAAGCTTCTCTGCAAGCTCATGTGTTGTATTTTTATAATTCGAATCGATTATTCCTTTGATTAGGGCGTCATTAACTTCAAGTACGACGACCAAAGCGTTTTTCATCTTTGAGTGAAAAGTCCCCAGAGCAAAAAATGGTAAAAATAATGTTGACACTGCCGGTCTGCTATTCTGTTCTGAGGTTGCGATGTGATATTATTCCCTTTGTCCAAAATATGACGAAAATTTTCGTTTTCATTATCTGCTAGTAAATTTTTTTTTTACTGATTGACAGCTGAATTATAAACTATCAAACAACAAAATGTGTTTTACGTCTACAAACCAATATAGGTACTATTCACTAACGATACTCCACGGTTTTGCATCCATGACTATAAATAATAATGTGGTGTAGCGTGTCGTCTTCCATGTTTGTAAAAAGAGGAATATCTTGTTTATTTTTATAGATTATCATACAAAATTGGATTTATTTTGTTTTTTTCCATATTTTACATAATCAAGGAAAAACATTTTTACTTCGAGACTATTTTTACTTCGAGAATCTAATCGCCTACCATACTAACTATTTTTACTTCGAGAATCTAATCGCCTACCATTAAGAATGGTTGACAAAATATAAAAAACTCCAAAAATACAGCATTAAAAATAAATTAAAACACACCCTTTTCAATACTCAGGGCTACTATTCAGGCCATTCTATTTTTTGATGTGTACCATTTACGCTGTATTTACATCAAAAAGGTTCAATGATCTATATGAGTAGTTGCAGAAACAAGAAAAATAATAACATACTTACTTGAAATGTGTAGGTGGCAGAGAAGTTTTACAATGAAATTATTGTTTATTAAAGTGTTAAGATGTAAAACTTTCACGTTTGCCTAATTTTCGGATGCGAAAGAAGCAGGAGTCCTTAATTTTATCAATAAGAATGGTATTTATAGACTTTTGATTTAGTTCTCTAGTACTCAATTAGAAATTAATTGATTCCAACTAAAGGAATTAACGGTTTGGAAGTTCCATTCTTGTAACAGCAACTATCTTTTTGTAGGTGCATTTTACTTGCGCTTTTGTACCAACATTATTGAGCATTCCATTACCTACTACAAATTTCAAGCTATTGTAGTCCATTAAATATTTTTTCCCATATTATTATACAATATAGTACATCATACTGGAACATTCATATTTTATATTAAAAACAACTGAGTTGCCAAAGAATGAAATTGGGTTACCCTGAATATGGAAATAATAATTGTAAATAACTTTAAAACAACATATTGTAAGGGTTTTATTTCAACTAGTATAAAAAAAACATAATATAATACTGTCATAAATTATATCTTTGTATTTACTAGTCTATATATTTGTAATAGCATTTAAAGGAAACCAACCTTTGAGAGAAAAAAAATAATTGCCCATTTGCAAGTCATTTCGGCTCGAGCTTATTGCATTCAATGTAGCTTATTACCTAAGTTGATGGCCAAACGTTGTATTAAAAACTTAAAATATTTCGACTCGATCTTTAAATTGACTAACCTTTAATGAGACGAACGGTTTTATTTATTTTACCAATTGTAAAGAGCATTTAAAAAAAAAAAATTAAAAGATAATGTACATAACTAATGACTATTATTAACTATTAAATTAGGATCTTCTTTTGATTGTAATCGGGTGTCCGGAAACTGGAAATAAAAGAATTTCAATCTTCAAACGGTCGCACATTCTTGATTCTATCTTGTAAGCCCTTAAAATATTTGCGAGAATGCTCTTCATTGATAACATTCCAAAGTGACGTCCTGCAAGATAATATTTTATTTCCAAGTTAATCATTACATATATTTAACATACTTACAGAAATAATATGAATTGTTATTAAGAGGCATTAGGGGCTTGTCGTAGCGCACAGGCACAGGTGTGTGACTGTAAACGTCGTCGAAAATAAAGGCGGCAATGCCTATTATAATATTTAATATTTCCGAATAAATTATTTAATATTTTCATTTCTTAGCTGCGCTAACAAGGTACAACGTATCGTGGGGCCACACAACACTTTTTTAAATTAATCTGACTGAACTTAGGGTTTGTGGTTTCCCTCTCCACTGAGGGTTCATATATAAGTAATTTTCAATCTTAAACTCATGTAAAATGAAACTCAGCTCAGCTCATAATATTTAGAACTAGGACTTTCGAATCCTATTAAGCGAGGAAAGGCGCTAGGCGGATAAAAAGGAACACACACATACACTTTTAATTTTTTGCTGCTTTAAAAAAAATATTAAGTAGACTACAGTAAAAATAATATTACCGATACAATTTCTTGCTCCGTGGCTAAACGGTATGTAGGCACAAGGATGCCTGTGAGAACTGTTTTTGGGCAGAAATCTGTCAGGATTAAAGCTGTCCGCATCAGAACCCCAAATTTTTTTGGATCTATGCATCATAGATGGTAAAATTGCACAACCTACACCAGCGGGAATCGTGCAATTTGCTGAAATATAAAGCTGGTATAGTGAATAACAAGAAAAAATTCCAATGTACTTGTTTATTTATTTCGTTTAAATTATAGTTATATTTTCATAGCATTCAGCATATACAAATATTTTACTATTATCCAGAAAACTCAGGGTCTCGATCGTACACGATAGTAGAGTTCTCTAATTCCTTTGGAGCTGTATGTTTTGGATTCTGGATTCGAAATTGAATTTATTGCTTATAACATTAATTTTAAATGTAATATATTAATCATATTTACTTTTTTAAATATACCCATTTATATTTATATCAATTTATATTTGTTTATTATTTTAAGCGTTACGTAACGTATTTTTTAATGTTACGTTTTGAAGATTTTCCTTAAATAAGATGTGCAATAGATATTTTAAAACATTCTGTGTAATATAAAAACTAAAATATATTTTTGTAAAAACGCGAAGCGATTAATATTAAAATAGTAGTTAGTAGTAGGTAGGCATATAATATATATTTTAGTGAAAAAATTGTTAATATCTACAAAGAAAAGAGTTAAACAAATTATTGTACAAATAAAATTGCTTACAAAGTTTAACTTCTTTTTGAGTCATTCTCCCAATAATAGGTACAACTGTGTACAATCTCATAGTTTCTTTAATCACTCTCTCAAGTAATTCCATTTTGTTCATGTCTTCTTTCGTGGCAGTACGGTCTGAGTCGCCGAAAATATTTTGTAATCTGTATAGAACGTTCACATTGTAGACAATATATTATGACAGATAAAAAGTAAACAATAAATATATGCAGATAGATTTTGATGTCTGAAAGTTTCTCGTACATACACCTATAGCAAAGTTGTATTACGTTCATATCGCATGTTGCGTATATATAGTATTAACTCTTTATACCGAAACTCAAGGGACTCAGCATTTTGTGAATAATCAATATGCGGGTTTTAACGCAAACTAACCAAATTCTGCTCACTTCTACTTTATAGGGAGTTTATCGTTATAAAGGATATCGTTATAAAGAGTTTACATAAACTGATTTAACTAAAGCACCCCCCTCCACTTAGGAGGTAGTAATATAACAATAAAAACGGCATTTAAATCTGGTTAGCTATTTCAGAGATTAGCACATACAAACACACAGACAAACAGGCAAAAAAAAAATAATTTAATACATTTTCCTGGTATAAGTATTGATGGGTTACAGATTCAGAAGTATAAACTCCGGAGTTTACTATAACTTAGCAGGTGAGCGAGCCGCTAGTCAATATTATAAATATAGAACGACTTAATGATGAAATTTAAAGATTAATTTACATTTTATTCTTAGTAAAATGTTAAGCTACATTTACTTACTCCTGATATACTTGTTCCTGTACAACTGCATGAGTTCCTAGTAATTGCAAAGTGTATGATATCACTAGAGCGGTAGTATCGTTGCCAGCAATCGTAATAGAATCTATATGTTCACGTAGTTCTTCATCAGTGAACTTCATCTCTCTGCTTAACAATAGTTCCAAAAGGTCCTGTCGGCCTTTAAATATAAACAAACTTAAAAAATATTTTTGTACGTATAATAAAATCCAGGAATATATGCAAAAATAAGTTAGAATAAATATGGAGAAAAAAGAAATAGACATCAATATTTAAAAAAACACTAAAACAAACCTTCTTTAAAATTATTTCCGTGTTTTTCGAATAATGCTCTTTTTTTCTTGACAACCTAAAACAAACATATTATCTTAACAAATACATATAACGTAAGCAAAGTTGTATAATTTACTTCCATCATCACTTTTTAGGGTTCCGTTTAACAATAAAATGAAACCCTTATAGGATCATCTTGTTGTCCATTTATCTCGAGATTGATGACGTGGGGGTCTATGACCTCCGGAAATATAGAAAAATCAAGCTTCTAAAGTTTAGAATCTAAACCAACGCAATCTTATATTTGAACTTCATTTTCTAAAATTGAGTGCCCGCAAATCTAAGTCATTTTTATTTAATATTTATTTTCTGATTTCTGATTCTGATCTGAATTTTATTTTACTTTCCATACACTTTCAATTATCAAATTTAGGCAGAAGTGAGAACTTGAACAATAAAGAAACAATGTGTTCATATTGCTGATAAAAACTATAATCACAAACTTACAATTGTGGTAAATCTCATACAAACGTAAGGTAACTTTACTTTTATTTTTTTTTAATCATAATACTTTGGTTCATTTCGGATAAATGAATCCGACTTATGCTTAGTTAGTTTTTTAATCCAAGTAAAATTGTCACTTGATTGAATTCAAAACGTTAAAATCTGTCTTTGTATAAAAGTTAGTATCATTTTAATAAATATAACATGTGTGTCTACACATATATGTACCTATATATATTTGAAATGTAAATGTTTTTAGACAAAATTTTATAATCAAATAGTAAATTCACATTAGTTCCGTCATGAATCGTATCTTTACATACTCGTAGTTAAGTAACTTCATAATGTTACTGTGTACCGTAAGAGGTGCGAATTTACATGATGTTTGTCAAAAAAAAATAAACTACGTAAATAAGCTGTACGCTTACCTCGTCCGTAAATTTATGAGTTATGTCTATATTTTCCTTTTGTAATTTTGAATATGATGTAAGTTTAAAAAGAGCGTCTGGTTGCATCCACGCCTTGAAAAACCGCATGCCGATGATTGATATGACAGTATTGCGAGCGCGCAAATAAGGTGTGTCAGGGTTGTGCTGGACATCCATTTTTTCTCCCATTGCCGTTTCTGTATGCATTAATTTTATGTTCACCATAATTTGAGTGGAAGAGGTCATTTAAAAAGGATGTCAATATTAATTGAGCTTTCATGTACATACTATTTTTAATATAATTAAGTTTTTTTGTTGACTCACTTAAATTAATTAATATATAAAGTGAATTCAATAAATAGTTTCTTCTTATTTTATCGCTCTTACTAAGATACTTTCCCTTCCCTTTACTTAGTCTAAATAGATTTCCAAAATGTTTTAAATAAAAATATGCCCCTGTGGATTGTCGTGGCACAGGGGTGACGCATATACGCATGGGCATAGGTTGTGAGTTCGATGCCCTCATTTAATATTTTCGAATATTATATATATTTTTTTATGTCTTCGCTACGGATACCGAACAAAATACGGCTTGCCATTCTTTTGAATGGAGTGTCTTAATACTAGGTCTAGGATCTCTACCTACCCAGTCATGTACGTGATACAGCCGAAAAGAAAACATAACTCTAAAATTAAAGTTAGTTAGTTATCTGAACTTAATAAGAATACAACTGTCACTAAAAATATTTCCATTCAGATTACTCTTAATTTTGTCACGACAGCGTAACGACAATATATTTCAGGTAGCATAAGATTTTTTATGCAGACACATACCTATGTTATGTACATAATAATTCACGTAAATCTATGCAAATATTTACATACCAAACACAATATCCAACATACATGAAGTGATGTAAGGAAATACGTCGAATTCAGATCTGCCAACTCGTTCCCCCATACGCTTTACCAATATGGAGCCTTGCTCACCAAACACATCAATGTAATCTTCTATGATACGATTATGGAATACGGGTAGAAGTAGACGACGATGTACTTTCCATAAGTCCACTAAAATAAAAATATTATTTTAAGCATTTCGGACGATTGCAAATAAAAATATTGATTACTTGTAAAATAATACACAGCATCATTTTATAAACAGAAACTTAGGGAACAAAAAATTGTTTTCTTTTGTACAATTTTCATATCTTGGGCGTAATATACAAAGGCAACATAATTATATAGATATAATTGGGATCAGTAACCGTAATAATAGAGTGCCAATCAGGGGGGCACTCTATTATGTTAAGATTTCCTATTTGGGCTTATAGTATGTATAGTTTAGCAATGGCAGGTATAAAATATGCTAAATGTATTAGTATAATATAGGATACAGCTCTGCTGTTTGCGCCTTCCAGTACTCAATTTGTGTAATTTAATCGACTAACTTAGTTACCAGTAGCAGAAATAATGAAAACTAAACTAAAAAAAAAAGGAAAAGAAGCCGTACCTGGTGCTACAAAAAGGCCATTTCCAAGCCATTCTTGAAGAAATTTGTACGAGAAATCTTTTTGAAGACTATTCTCTAAAATTTTTTGGACGTCTTCTGGATTTAATGATACTAAAACAAATTATAATTTTGTATTATTATTCCTAATATTGATTACAACTACTGTAACAAAAAAAAAATCAACATACCAATATATAAAGTCGGACCAAGCCATATGCTACTTCTACCACCCGAATCTTCAATCATCTGAGCAAGTGTCTGAATGTTTTTTAGTATTTCTGAAATCATTTAATTACCTATAATCGTGTCACTATAGTTTGAGGCTATCATAGGAAATTACTTAGATTTTTAATAGAAATTCTGTTTAAAGTTCCACACCCCAAAAGGTAAAAAGGGAGCCTTTAAGATATCTTTGTTTACAGTCTATCCGTCTGTCGAGACCATTTATATTGAGATAACATAGTAGAAGGTAGCTTTAATTAATATCACATTTCTTATTCCTATTCATACGGTTTTTTGGAACACAAAAAATCTAACTTTGAGGCCTGTCGTGTCGCAGCGGCACAACCGTGTGACTGTAACCGACAGGGTGTGGGTTCGATCCCCTCTCGAGGACATGAAATATTTAATAGTTTCAATTACAATATTTAATGCTTTCATGTCTTCGGAGTATCTGTAAGTATCTGAACGGAGTATCTTAATACTAGGTTCCCAAGTTCCCTCTGCCTACCCTGCTACCTGCTATGTGCACAGCGAATGGCTGAATGGGTAGGTGAATATTTACATTTTTCACGGTTCGACATTTGTTGTGTAACATTTAGCACTTCAGAAATACAGAAACAAATTAGTAGCAATAATTATATTTGCGTATTGGGGGATTTATTAACCAACCTTATCTTAAATATATCTAAGCCATATGTGCACATAGAACGTTGAGACTTTACGTTTATTTTTTTTTAAATATTGTCATAATTAAAAAAGGATATTTAAAATTTTAATATATTTTAAAAATTGTAGAATTATAATAAAAATATATTTACCTATTTTCGTAATTAACAAACAACCGTATACCTAATAGTTAGACAGTATTCCTATTGAAATTATTTTGGCAAGCAAACACAGAAAGTAAGGGCGGACTAATATGTTGTTTAATTAAATGTAAAAAAAAACTTACTCTCAGGTCCTCCAATAAACCAGTGACTATGTCCTACAACTGGTAAGCTTCCCACAGTTGGTATAGTTTTACTAAATTCATATAAAGGTTTTCTCATACGACGAAAATACAAATAATAAAAACAACATAACAAGGATATTAACACTGCTACAATCATTTTGTACTTATATAACTTTTTATTAAACAAAGCATAATAAGTAAAGGATTTAAGTAGTCGATACCAAATCTGCGAGTATACTGGTAGGCAGAAGAATACTTAATGTGATTATATTAACACCATATTGCCGTGTGTAATTTCCATGCAGACAGATAACAAAATATTTATGTAATTTATTTTATTTTTGGCTTTCCATTATTTTGTGTTGTTTTGTATTGTTTTGATTGATATACTTATATATAAATGAAGATTATCATAATTTTTATAATTTTTAATTCAATATATAAAATATTTTATACTCAAAAACTTTCGTGTATTTTCTTTACTTCCACTTCGTTATAACAATTATTAAATTACAAATATTAGTCCGTCGTTACGTTACTTGGAAGGAAAGATTAAATGTACACTCGAAATTACAACATAGGAATTTATGTAAGTTATAAATATGAATATGAAATAATTTTAGATAAGGTCATCATTTTATAGAGTTTAATTTATTTTTTGATTTGAAATTTAACAACAAATGAGGTTGTTGGGGTTATCGCTATTAAACTGTCGATTGATATAAAAATACAATTTAAATCAAGTATTTAAATGTATGCCTACGACTTTTCCTTTCGTAAGGTAGGTCAACAGAACATAGCCACGTACACCTTGCGTACTTAGCAAGGGGGGTCGACCTTTGGACTCCAGGAACGGGCAAAATTTTTAAAAAGATATTTGTCTTATTCAGCACCCCGAGGAGGTAGGGCCGCGTTTTTCAGAGGCTCAATTTGGGTTCAGCGCTGGTTGATAAACAATCGAAACCCTGAACGCAGACTCGGTAGTTGGCTGCGACGGCAGAGAGAAATGTTCTGTTTGCCATCTCATAAGACGTGGTCAATGTTTGAGATCTTGAGAGAGGCCCTGCAGTATCACAGGATGCCTCTCTATCTCCTGCGGCTGTTACACGACTGTCTCCAAGACAGGGTAGTCTTGTAGATTGGCGCCCAAACTGCTCGGGTCCCTCGGCAGGCTTCCGTGTGGGCGGATTCTCGTAATGAAGCTTTTTTGAGGAAAGCGCAGGGTATCGTACTATGTCCTGGACGGCGGCGCGCCACCTGGCAAGCTATCCACCTCGGGAACTAAAGGCGGATGTCTGTTTGCTTGTACGATGTGTACGTGCTTGTGCAATGTGTGTGATCTTGCCAGAGTACCAGACCAGACCAGATCAAGTGTCCCACTTGGACCTCACAACGTCACGTCACGGGCACGTAGGTCCAGCGCTAACGCAGACCCAGTCCGTCGTCGCAGATCGGTGGCTAGGAGCAGGCACTTTGCATATTTCCAATTCCCCTACCCTAGAAGAGCTAATGTAGAAGGGAACGAGGTAAGTATCCTGCAAGTCATCAAGGCTGCGAGTCCTAGGAAAAACACCAGGACGTCCTAAAGGCGACGGGGGCCTCAAAGAGTCTTCAACTGAGGCGACTTAGTAGTATGCGGGAGCGATCAGGTAGGTGAAGAGGGTTCCCGCTGTGTTCTAGTGAATAGGATCTCCGGTGAGTCCCACGGTACCGCTCGAAAGGAATTGTGTCCTGTTTGGGCGGTGTTTAAAAGTGCATTTCCCAGCGTCAAAAAAAATGTAGGTACAAAAAGTAACAGCGTAAGCGTAAAATACACCGCATTTTTTATTTACATGTAAACAACACTGTACCAACATTTTTACGACTTTCAATAACATTTTAACTATTATCTATCTACTACTCATTTTTTTTATGTCCACATCATCTGGATACGTGGCACTCCACTACTGTGCGGTTTTGTAGGAATTTTCTTCCACGCGCCACACATCTCTGGAACGGCCTATCTGCGGCAGTATTTCCAGGTCGATACGACATGGGTACCTTTAAAAAGCGCGTCTATCTCCATCTCAAAGGCCGTCAACGCACCTAAAGCTCCCCTAGTGTTACACGGTGCCGTGGGCGACGGTGATCACTCACAATCAGGTGACCCGTACGCTTGTTTGCCTTGCCTTGTCTTTTCCAAAAAAAAATTGTAACTACAATAAATATCTTAAAATGTTATATCTACTATGGGAATCGACATTCAACAGTTTAAAACGATTTTTATCTTTACCACATAAAATATAGGTATTATTTTTTTATTTTAAGCTATTCAAGACAACAATGTGTAAAAGTCTAAAAAAAAATAATAGTTTTTCGAATTAAATATTTAATGTTTTCTTTTCTTCGCTCAAGAAACTAGGTAAAACGCGGCGTTGAGCTCTGCGACTCAACACGCAATGCCTTAAATTCGGCAAAAGTGGATAACGGGTTTGGAACGGAGTGTCTTAACACTAGGATCCTAAGTTTCCTCCGCCTACCCTGCCGTGTATGGGATACAGCGGGAAGCTATAATTTATTTATTTTAAAGATCTGACAATAAAAAAATTCAAATAATATGGTGTGTTGCACTATGCAATTACTGTCCTATAATTATTACAAATAAATTTCTTATGATTCTTGTAAGAAATAAGTATTAAAAAATTCAGACGCACATTTTGTCAATTTTTTTGCTCATAAGCATACAGTAAAACAAGGTAGAGCCCGTGTTATAACAAATATTTGTAAGACGTTTAAAGCTACACGGACTACAGTGGTTGGTAAATGCGCTATAAATTAAGTTCCACTCAGTCCTGCCAACTTGATCGTCCATTCTCAATGGTCTATTTCCAATCATACGTTCGTTGTATATACTCGGTAACGTAACTTAACTGGTATAAGTGCAATATTCAAGGTGTTTCAGGTATGTGTAATAAAATCTACTTAAGATTCTTGTTGAACTATTCTCATTTTATCGTATATTTTATTATAAAAAAATTAATGTCACATCTCTTATTTTGTTAAAAATTATAAGAAAGACCTGAAGAAGTTAAGTTTGTGGCATAGCGGCTCTAGCTTGTTACTGTAAACAAGTCAAACTGTGGGTTCAATTCCCACTCTATGAAATGTAATATTTAATATTTTCATTTCTGCGCTCTGGTGTCGAGGCAAAGCCCGGCTTTGAGCTCCACCATTTAACACGCAATGCCTCCAGAACGCGAAAAAAGGGGGGTGAAGTATCTTTACACTAGGTTTTCAGTTAAGTTTAAATAAAAACTTAAGAAGTTATATTAAATTGTTTCCTATTTGAATGAAATGTTTTAGCAAAATCAATATTTTGAAAACCATCGCAACAATGATTGTCTTGCTAGTTATGATGGCTATTATCTGCTGCTGTTGGTTTTATTTTACGGCAAATTTGAAAAGACTTGATAAGGCAACAGTTTCACTGCCCATGCCACCAGCTCTCCCTGTAATTGGAAATGCTATGTTATTTATGGGAAACTCTGAAAGTAAGATTTTAATTATATCAGTATTCAAATTTTAAGACATTACTTGTTTAAAAACCTAATAGTAGGTATTGTTACTAAATTATAACAAAAAATTGTGCAATTTAATAATTAAATATATTGTGTATATCACCATTCAAATGTTTTTTTTTACTGTTTAACTGTAAATTTCCACTTTTCTACACTCAAAATAAGAAAATTAAATATTGAATCCCAAGAAATTCGAACAAACCTTTTGAATTTTATAGCACACACTATATGGTCGATATAGTTAGTTAAGATATGATATTGACCTGAGGCTTGTTGAGACCTGTCGTGGCGCAGCGACTCAAGCGTATAACTGTAAACGACAGTTTGTGGGTTCGACCCCCACTCGAGGAAGTAAAATATTTCATGTTTGAATTTCCTGAGCTCTGGTTACAAGGCAAAGCGCGATGTTTAGTTCCGCCACTCAACATGCAATGCCTCAAATTCAGCGGAAAGTTGGGAACGAAAGTAGAACGGAGTGTTTTAACACTAGGTTCCCAAGTTCCCACTGCCTACCCTGCCTTGTGCGGGATATAGACTAGAAAAATAAATCATATATTTTTGTAGCTAATGTCTGATGACATTACTTGGCTCGTGATAATAACAAGAAATACAACTTTTAACGATTAAATTTTTATTCGAGTATAAGCTTAAATTGTTTAACATGTCTACGGCCTATTCAATAGTAAGAAAGAACAGATTGATGATTATGATACCTATTCTTAAAGTACTTTTACTAACAACGACATACAAAAATGGTTAATTGAAAGTAACAAGTAAATATTATTTATAATAAATAAATAAATATATATATATATATATATATATATATATATATATATATATATATATATATATATATATATAAATATATATATATATATATATATATATATATATATATATATATATATATATATATATATTATCTTTCTAAACTATAGTTTTAACAAAAAAAATAATAAAAACCACATTGTAGAAATCACAGTTACATTTAATTACAAGGTACCGCATCTTATTTACCGAAGAAGATATAAGTAATATTATTCGTACTATGCATAAACGATCGTATCTTTCGTATTTATTTTTATTTATTTATAACATTAATATAGTATATACAGAAATATTTGTACGATGATAACCGCATTCGTTTAAAACTGTGTTGCGACTATTAACGCCCACCTCACAGCGCTAACACTAATAAAGAATATAGAAGTTCATCTGTGTATATTAAGGTTTTTTTTATTTTTATTGTCATGTATTATGACTGAAATAAAAGTTTTGTTTTATTTGAAGAAACTAAACCGATGATTAAGCGGGCAGATTTTGACGGACTGATATCACCACTGGATCTTGAAAAAAGTCTTCTTTAACAAGAAGCAAAACTTAACTGGCAAAATATGTACAAATATTATTAGATAAAAGAAGCTTATGACCTCTGTGGGCCAAGCAAAAGAATAAATTAAATTTACTATTATGTGAACATCTGTTTTGTGTATAGAACAAGACGTAAATATTTTACTGCATTTTTTGCTATGACACTGTGATTCTTCTTTTTCCCCACTTTCTGCGAATTTGAAGTATTGCTTGTTGAGTGGCGGTACTTAACACCGAGCCGCTTGAATAACATGGAAGGTTGCCATAATTAGCTGTTTTTGCGATTAGCGTATATAAACGCACAGACAAACGACAAACAGAGAAAAAACATCACTATTTTGGACCCTATTCTTTAATAAAGCGGGGATCGCAGCCAAAGCCTGCCTCGATTAAAATTTCTGCGCCACGACATATATGTCGTGGTGCAGAAATTTGTTGCGTGTTAATCAGAGCTTCTTTTCTACATATTACATCTAAACACAATAATGATATTTCATTATTGATACGTTTTCTTTATTATTATATTTGTGGCTTTACATCATAACGCTTAAAATCTGTTTAACCAATTTCTTTTTTTTATCTTATAAAGGATATCGAAAAGTAACTCTTTATGGGTTAAAATTAAAGCGATAACTAAATTCGTTGCTTTTTAAGTCTAAATTTTACTTTTTACAATTATTACTACCGATTGTATTCAACAGCTTTATCGTTATCTTACGACAACAGCTTTTACAATTCATATGCACGCCTTTCATCTCTTAACACCATTTTTACTGCCTCCTTTTTTACAAACTAACGCTGTTTACTTTAACGCTCAAAGTAGTCCTGCGCTGCGCATTACTATGTAACGATACTAATATTCATGCTATCTTATTTTCCGAAACTTCCTTACGCCTTTCTTACCCTCTTTTTCCCTTTCATTCTCTAACTTTCGCCTAATCTATAACGATTACAGATCGTAAAGATGCAGGCAGTGTCGCTATCGACCTTAGTAACTATATCCCCTTCACTAAACTCAGTAAGTCAGGTCATATTTTTATTGGGCGTCCATCCCTTCTATTTGAAGGGACTGTTTGGATAACTTTCAAATTTTATTAGAATTGTTAGTACCTCATACGGGCCATGTTATTATTCTTCATAAAACAAGATATACATTTCAAGCGACTTATAAACGTCATTAGCAGTGTCAATGTTCTTCAACCTAAAACCACTCATTATTTTTTCTTTTTATATTTTTTTTAAACTGTTCCCCATCATTATTGTACGCAAAACCATGGAGAACTTCCAGCTAAGGATTTATTTATCGTATAAAATGCGTCCCCCAAAGCGAAGGCCTACGGCAGTACTGAATGCGTCGTAACTACATAGATTTTAATAATTATATTCATAACGGATTTGGATAATTTTAATTGGGACTTTATCTTTAAAGCCAATACAATTGGTTAGAAGTCCGATAACAGATGACAGATTCTGACAGAACTTTATGATAAACATTCAATTTTACGTCGAATTAAAATAAGCCATCTCCGTTTTCTACAAACTAAATTGCCACAGTAAAATGTCCACAATACCCAGCCGTAAAATGCTCTTCTTGTCTCTTAGTATTGTTCTGCCTGTACTCTTCGATATTTTCAACTTCTCCTTGTCCTCCTGTACTTTTCCTAGTTGTTGACGTAAAGCTCATATACTCTAAATTTCTAAAATAAAAAATCTTATCGCTAAGTATCGCCCTATCTCCATCATTCCTTTTTATCTAAAATATTGGAGTGTATTTTCCATTTCCATAAATTCGTGAGCGTTCAGAGAACGCTCACGAATTTCAGTCACAGATGCTCAAACCAAAATTTCCGACGAAATAAATTTCAATATGGATAACAAACAAGTGAGGAATCCTCTGCTTGATTTCAGTAATATATTTAATAAGGTTGATTTGGAACCTTGCTGGCTGTGTTACGTTTGATTAATTTAATCTTCTTGGCTGTGTTACGTTCTTTTTCATTAATCTTGTTGGCTGTGTTACGTTCTATTAATTTATCCACTAATGCGAGTAGAGTAGTTTCATAGTTACTTGTATGATCGTTATCAATGTTTACATGCCCACAACAAATCATTCCATCTCCTCTACTCTGCTGTGCCGCAAAGCAGTGCAATCCCTTTTATCCTCATTTCATTTGTACGCGGACGATTTGCAAGAATATGTGCCTGCCGTACCTCAAGATATAAATGGTGCTATTAACAGCTTAATCTTGATTTGCGAAACATCAGTACTGGTATTGGTAGACCTTCCCAATTAACTAAAATGAACGCGCGTAATAGCGCTCTACGCCTTATATGCTATTCTTTTCTTACTACTCAGCAACTCTGTCAAGAATCTTATCTCTTGGTCTGCCTAAATTTCTGTGCGTAGTAAGAAAGTTTTACTGTTATCGGTTACTTAAAACGATGGAAATATCTGATTCCAATTAAGGCTAAAATTTCTTTTATACGTGCCCTCATCCTCATCGTGTTTTGGATAATGCAGATTGCTGTTATCCGACGTAACGAAAGATTAGTTTAATAAACTCGAGCGGTTACAAAATGTGGGTATTAAATTTATCTTTGCCTTGCGTAAATTTGATCATGTCACAAAATATCGCACACAACTTTGACATCATTTGTTTCTTTTATTCCATACTCTATAATCCTTTCACTCCTAACTAACTAAAGAATCTACGATTTTTTTTTTATTTTTTTATTATAGTCTTATTTTCCTTTTTAATCTTTTAAATGTTCTTAGCATAAGAGCGTATGTGGTTAACTATATTCAAAGGTTGTTTAGGAGACATTGCTATTAGCAATAAGACCACCTTTGCACAATCTTATGTTGTTTTTTTTTATTTTCTGTTATATCATTTTATGTGCAATAAAGTTTTTTATTTTAAATATTATAGTAGATAATGAAATAATATACATATGTGTACACAATAAGTCCTGTATACAAGTACAACATTTTCAAAAAATATATATACTACAGCTAAATAACAAGTTCAAATCGATTAGCGTAATTCAAATAGTAAATAAGTCACTTTTAAATATTTAAACAGTATAGAGGAAACATGTTTAAATCTATCAGAATTTGTTTTCATGGCAAGCATCTACGTTTTCATGATTTTGAATAATTAAATAAAATGAATCTTCAGAGTAAGCTTTAAAAAACCAATCGGTGGTTGTTTTAAAACGTATATTTTCTCTGTTATTATTTTTATCCATAATACTCGTACTATTTGTAGAACTGCTCATCTACTCATATTTATTAATAGTAATTTTATAGTAAATAATATAAGCAGATACTTTCTTAATGAGTTATTATTTTTACAGGAATTTTACGAAACCTTAAAGATATTGCTACGTTAGCGTACAAAAATTGCGGTGCAGTAAAACTTTGGCTTGGTCCTAAGTTGTATATTGGTGAGTACCTTATTTTGATTTGTTATTATTTATCTTATCACGTGTAGCATTACAGGCTATACGTGGTACAGTAAAAAAAGGGGTAAAATATTTATACTGCTCTTTTCACAATTTTCGCCATTTTTTTAAATTCGTGCGCTTCGTCAAAAGAAACGACGTTCACTGTATGTTGACATTTTTTAGTCTTGATCTCTTAAATCTGGCATAAGAGGGATTTCATATCATATTAAATTACAGCTATTGGAAATCCTCAAGACGCACAAGTGGTATTGGAAAATTGTCTCGATAAAGATGGAGTTTATCGATTTCTACGACCTTGGCTTGGTCATGGACTATTTATTGCTCCTTGTGAGTATTCGCTTTTATATTATTAACTCTTCAAAATCGCACTCTTTAATCTCAAGAATATGAATACCTTAATTAGAATAAAGCAAAAGAGCTTAATACTAATTATAGGTACTATACAAATGAACGATAGACGATAGGAAAAAATACTTTGATATCACTTTTACTTTAATATTTACATATCTAAATAATCTGTGCAATTTTTATTTTGCTATTTTAATAAACAAACTTGTTTTGCTTAAAGTTTTTATTACTATAGTAATTTATAAAAAATAATAAATGATTGAAGTCGACTTTATACTTACTCGTAGCATTGCTATGACAACATATACGGCAGTGAGTTCTTCTATGAACCTCAATTAGAACAAATATTAGTATACACGTGCCATGTCTATTTGACTGTCTATTAAACTATGTCTATAAAATGAAATATTTTTGTATCATTATGTATCTATATCCTATGTACCTGCATATGTCCATGGGTGCGGTAAGAAAGCATGTGAGGCCATTGCGGTGTAGCAAGACTGAACTGGTTGTAAAGAAACAGTTGTGGGCTCATTGCCTTTTACAGAGAACGGAGCGTCTTAACACTCAGGTATCTGCCCAATTAATTGTACCCAACTCTATGCGGAATACATATAACAGTAATATTACAATCTGATTTTACGAAGAGATATTATTTACTGATTATACTTGCTAAATACAAGATTATAAATTCACCTAAACCGAAGTATTAGGCATACATATATAAGTACATAACAATATTGTTACTAAGTAACGTTTCAATTTGGAGATACAATACTCTCATAGACCGTACAATACAATATAATTACGTAGACAAATTCGCAGTTTTAGTACGTACATATATAGTATCTATAATTTTATTTTGTATTATTTAAGTTGAATGTGGAAGTGTGCTTGCATCAAAGAACTAAGTAAGACAATAAATTAATCAATTATTTTTATTTCCCCACCCTGAAGGACTAAAAGTGTCATTTATTATTTGCGTCGTAAAGAATAAAATTATATACATTTATTTACAGTAGGTTTATGGAAAACTCATAGAAAGGTTTTGCTGCCTATATTTCATAACAAAGTTGTCGAAGAATATTTGGGTGTTATTTCAAAACAGGCAGATGTGCTCATTGAACGTCTTAATGAAAAATCAGGAAAAGAGGAATTTGACGTCCTTAGCTACATATCTGCTTGTACATTGGATATTGTATTCGGTAAGCGCTCTTTAGTTTCCGTTTGTCTCTTTAGATAATTCCTCTTAAATGGCTATTAGCAATGACATTATAAGTATTTATTAATGGCAAATGACAACTATTAAGAGTATAAAAATGTAAATGAATTACGATTAACATTACATAAGAAATAGGTAATATATTTCTTGTTTCTCTGTTCGACTGTTCTTCTGTTTGTCTATTTTACACATATTTTTCGAGGGTGGACAAGGGGGACGGACCAGGATTTAGGCTTATTTAATTTCGAAACGTCCACACCCTAGTGTACATAGTGATGCAAATAAATTATTATAAATTATTAATGGCGTACTTAAGAACAGTTATTAAACGTAAAAAGAATTTTCCATTGACATTAAAAAATTAAGATCTGAGAAATCTGATAAACAACTATGACAGACCAAGTGAGCTATAACTTAATATTATTCTATTAAATACTGTAAACGCAATGTGGCAAGATGCTAACAACATAAATAAATTGTAACAAGCGTATAAGAATTTCGACGGAGCTTTGTGAGAACAAATGGCTTAGTTGGTCAGAGCGCTGAAACGGTTTTCCGGAGGCGCGGGTTCAAATCCTTCGCTTCGTTCAAAATTTTTATACGCTTTTTAAATTTAAGTTTAGTAAATATTCATATGGTTCAGGCGACCGCAGCCGTGCAACCGTACCTACGATAAATGTGCTTAACAATGTTAATAATTCGTAATAATTATAATTCCCATAATTTTGAATTCATCAGAAACTGCTATGGGTGAGAAAATGGACGTCCAGCACACTCCAGATACACCATATCTTAAGGCACGTCATACAGTTATGACAATTTTAAACAAACGCCTCTTTAAGGTATGGCTGCAACCCGACTGTCTCTTTAACCTTACTTCTTACGCGAAACAGCAAAAGGATAATATCCATCTTACGCATAAATTCACAGATGAGGTACGTAACTAATATTTTCACTGCCTTCTATATATTAGTATAGACTACTTTTTTACTTACTATTTTAAAACATACTAAAGTCATAAATATTAGCACCGACTAAAGAAAACATATATTTAATTTAAATTTTTTGTAAAGTTTTTAGTTTAAATTATCTTAGAAAAACAATTTTCTAAGGTAATAAGAACATGTTTCTATTTTATACAGGTAGTACGTAAAAGAAGACTACACTTTGAGACGCAAAAATATACAAATATCGAAGACACAAAATCTGGTAAATATTTAATTAAAAAAATATATTACATATTTTAATGTATCCCTCTAGACTAAGGTTAAAAAAATACTGTAACTTTATCATTATTGTTTATGAATTTACTTATTATATGTAAATGTACAGTAAATAAACATCTTGTTTGCAATTTGCGGTCAACATAATCTCCATAAAAACTGAACAATGGACACCTTGAAGACAATATTATTTACTGAACAAACTATGACTATATGAGTTTGCGGCATTGAACTACAAAGCAATACACATAGTTGCAATAAAAAAATAAATATATAGCTGATATACGAGTCCAAACTAATATGTAAAAATGTTGTGTAGGCACGAGTTTGTTTTAAAAAAAACAATTTTTATCAACTCCTCATTTTGTTACTTTCGTGACAATAGAAGAACGTAGTAGAGTTAAATATATCTCTTTACCATATTCAGAATAAAATTCAAGCCATCCAATTCGAAATTGTTTTATATATAATAAATCTTTCTTGTTTCTTTACAACGTTTATGTACATATTTTTATCCTCCATAATTAGACCAATGTTAAGAGTCTTTGGAAATGTGTGGAACACCGTAGCTCCTGAATAATTTGAACTGAGTGGACCAATTTGAGTGTGGATTATTATAATCGAACGCCTGGTTCATCGTGGTGATGAACCAGGCGTTCGATTATAATAATCCTGATTTAATGAAAATCTAATTAATATTTAGGAGCCAGAAGTACTTTGCCGAGATGATGTTGGCCGCATAATTGATTAAAATATCTCAAAATATTATATGTATGTATGTTGTTTTAAATAAATAATAGATATTAACTTTCTAAGCGTCGACGAAGAGATGTGCATATAAAGTAGTTTTGTAACGTATGACTTTAGAAAATATAATATGTGAAAAAAATTATACATTTTCACACTTTTTCAGTATATATTTTTATTGGCAAAATTAACAAAAGACTATAACATATAAAAAGGTTACATAAATGTCTTTTTAAATATTTTCTTTCATAATTTATGTACTACGCTTAAACAAAATGATATATAATTATTTTTACTGACAGTGTTTCTACAATAAATGTTAGCTTTTTATTACCACTACATACTGTATAATTTTATGACTTAACGACCCTGTTGCATGTGAGCTTATTTTTAGAGTTCTGTACGTCAAAAGGTCATAACTGAAACTTTATCACTATTGTCCGTCTGATATCCGTATTTTGAAACATAGAAAAAATCAGCCTTTAAATCAACGCCACATAATTAAAAGTCCGGATGGCTGAGGACCTTCGTTGATGAAATTAGGCACAAGGGAGATCTTACAATTCAAATAAAGGAAAAATTCGAAGAATTAAAATCTATAGGGAAAAATTCATTGCAAATTAGTGAAAGATTACCTACAATATCATTTGATATGCCTTCAAACTTAAATTTCTTAGTATTAATAATTTCATACAAAATAGGTGTAATGTAAACACACATACATACTTCTCGTTCAAATACAATCCTGAAATTGATAGGTACAAAAGATTCGGTTGCAATTCCGACAGGAACTTGATCCTTTGTTTTTTTTTTTTTTAAGCTGTGATATAAACTAAGTTAAAAAATCGGATTGGGCTCAATCATCGAAGTTTCCATACCAATTGTAGGTTAGGGGAAGTACGTATCACTTATAAAAGTTATACGTACTTCCCTTAACCTACAATTGGTATGGAAACTTCGATTATTGGACACTCCGTTCCGTTCCTCAATTTCTACCGAATTTTAGACATTGCGTGTTGAGTGGCGGAACTTAACGCCGCGTTTTGCCTTAATACCATAGAGAAAAAAATTAGAACATTAAATATTTAAAATAAGAATATTAAATATTTCCTCGCGTGGGAATCGAACTCACAACAGTCGATTAAAAGCACATGCTTGTGCCCCTGCGCCACAACAGGCCTCCAGTTGTATGTTTGTAATAGTGTTTTTAAGTTTAGTATAAATATTTAATTTCACTTTATTCATGATTATGGAAGATGTATTCTTCTGAAGTTTCATAACTATAAGACGGAAAATATATTCCCTATTCTACTTTACACATTTTAATAACGCAGTGAATAGGTGTCAAACTTTAGTTTACCGACATATGCACTCATTTTGCAAACAAATACGTAGAATTATATTTTTTTAAGGTTTTTATGAAAAATAAGAAATACGTGCTGAATTTGATTACATTTTTACAACAAAGGCATCTTCAAACAACTACGGGACCTCGAGATAAATAGACTAGATAGACGGACAGACAAAAATCAATGTGATCCTATAAGGGTCCCGTATATTATTTTTGAAAAACACTAGGCAAATGAGCGTACGGGTCATGATGAATGATTGCACTCGCCCAAGACCCGATGTAAGATAGTTCACATCAAACAGTTCCCCAGAACACACACAATAAATGCATTTGAGAACGCTTAGCCTGAAGACGTCTCTACACATACACAAAGTATCAAACCCTTCACAGATCGTTGGATCCTTAACAATCCTAACGGCTCCAAATGTGTAAGTAAATGATTAAATGGTTCAACCTATCAAGTTATCTGGGGTATTCTACTTCGGGGATGTACCAGCTGGGGCCTAAACAAGGCCAAACGATGTCTTGGCGTGAAGCATTGTCTCGTTGCAAATCAGCCCAAGTTTCTTTGTAGCTAACTGGGCCTTGCTATTCCGATGATCGCGATACTCGAATTCTAAGCCAACTCGAGCTGCCCAAGCAGCGTTCTTGTGTCTAGTTAATATCGGCACTGCTCGAAGCAATGTATGCTAAAAATCTTCTAAAATGACATTGACATATAGAAAAACTGCGTAGGCTGGTGCGTTAGGTTGGTGTGGGGACACTTATCTTATCAATCATATATTAGGAGCAGAAACCGACAATAACGACTTTGATGATGCGCCCACTGAGACAGCTATTCACTTGCATAAATTCTCGAAAAGCCCGTAAGAAAACCCGTTGGTTTTCCTATTGATATACAGAATCATAAACAATAATATAAATCTTTTTGCACATTTTATGTCAATATATTTTGTCCGCGCTAATCTCAGAAACTTATAACTAGAAAGTAATTGAGATTAGTAAATAAAATAGTGTCACATAGTATTATAAGTACCTATAGAGTAATAATTAAAAAATATTTATTACTTTACACTGTAATAAATGGAAAATTTTTACAGACAATAACTTTAAAACTGTTCTTGATTTGTTGTTCGGGAGAGAAATTGAATTTACAAATGAGGAACTACGTGAACATATAGACTCTATCACTATAGCTGGAAATGATACTACCGCTTTGGTCATCGCTTACACATTACTTTTGCTTGGTATTCACCAGGATGCACAAGAAAGAGTATACAAAGAGTAAGTATTTACTTATCTTTTTTAAAACACAACACAACATGTTTGATGAAATTATTATCATTTTACTTAAACGATAACTGAGTGATGTTACTGAAATAAAAACACACTCTCAAAAAATAACGGCAATTTATTATTTATTAGATTATCATATAACCTAACTAACCTAATCTAACTAAAAATCAGAGACCAAACTTTAGCTGAATTCTTGGAAAAAGAGGACTTCTTTATGATAAAGTTTTTATTTTAAGATATCTAAACAGGGCTCGTGAATATGTATGTTTCCGAACGAAATAAAAATCATCACGTTTTATTATGTATGGCAAAGGAGCAAATATCTAATGATGGCTCAATGTCACCTTATTACTGACTTTTAAGAAGCACATTAAATATTAGCATCAAGTTTGATCGGTATCGGCTGATAAAATCTACACTATAACCAATACATGCAAAAATCTACGAGAGCTTTCCATTTTAGCTTCAAAAGTATTAAAACAGTTTAGATGTTAATGACCTAAGTGATACAGATGGTTGTTAACGACCTAAGTTACAAGGATGTTTTTTTTCGAAAGGTATTTTAAAACATACTGTATCAAAATAAAGTAACTCTTCGACGATACACTCCAGCTCATGGAACAAAGACGCGAGATGATCATTATAGGGGCTTGTAGGCTAAAACAAGGCTCCAAATAGTTCGCAAGAGTTCTGTGTATTGAGCAGAGCCAACTGACAAGGCTGACAACTGATAATGGTCATCGTCTTGACTAAGTCTAAAATCCTGAGAGCACTCAATGTAACAAAATAATATTTATTTTATTTTATAAGTATTTTTTCTTTCCTAAGTGTGTATTAATATTTTAAAAATTATAAAAATACTGTACGAGAATGAAGAGAAGCTACTAAAAGCTACTACAGCTATAAAATCATTTAAAAACATCTAGTCAATACCTAGTGAAGGAATCACAACAAGAGTATCTGTGAAAAACCGCAACGATGTCGGTCCTATTACAATCGATCTGTCTTATCTTATCAAACTGCAACTTCGGCGTATTTAATCTCGCCCTAGGACGCTGGTAGTACTAAAACCCAACGGGTAAGCAACAGGAAGCACGAAAATCGTTTCCGCTTTCTACTCGAATTCGAGACAACCATTTTTATAAGTTTGGAAACCTGGAAAATGAAACTAATTTATCGAGTGAAGATAGAACGCTAAACTATCGTTTATACTTCCGTTCCTTAATCCTTAAGCTTTATACTTTACTTGTTCTCTACAAAAATCTTAAAAGTAACCAAAACATGTTATTTCCAAATACACAAATCCTTAAGTACTAAGAATTTAGATCGAGATAAATATTGTTATTATTGAATTTTTAGACAAAAATATATATTTGGCCACTCTAAATCTGGAGCTACTAAGGATGATCTTCAAAAAATGAATTATTTAGAGAGAGTGATAAAAGAAAGTATGCGTCTCTACACAGTTATTCCAATAATAGCGAGAAAGGTTGACAAAGAAATTTATTTACGTACGTTTCTTTTTTTTTTCACTTAACATCTTTAGCCAAAAACAAGCAACTAACAATGTTAATTGTCTCATAAATTTGTCGTGAAATGTTAATTATCTGTTACAAGAAAGACTTCTTTCTGATCTTTAATATTCGCCCTTTCGTTTTCCAGCTAACTGCAAAGTAACGATACCAGCAGGTGCAGGAGCCGTGATTGGGTCATTTGCAATTCACCGCTCGAAGATTATTTGGGGTCCGGACGCAGATGAATTTGATCCAGATAGATTTCTGCCAGAACGCTCTGTTGACAGACATCCCGCTGCTTTTATACCATTCAGTCATGGGTCTAGAAATTGTATAGGTAGATATTGTTTATATTTTCAACATTTTTTTTTTTTACAATTAATTCTATCGTACCAACATGATATAATAACTTTTGATGATAGTAATAACTATTAAGTTAAGATTTATAAAATAAAAGTATCAAAACATTGGACACACATATTTTTTGTTTATTCAATAGCTATCTAATTACAGATATGGTTATTATAAGATTTATTATGAGATAGTATAGTCTTGAAGTCGGTGTTATATTTGTTTTCAGATTATTTTTTTTCCGTGTTCTTACGACCTTTTGTAAAAGTTTCATATTGGTTAACTATATACACCAACCATTATACCATTATATACACCAATTTAATCTAAAAATTAATTATATATAATATTATTTTTTTTAAATAAAAGCAGAAAATAAGAATTTGAAGATGTTTATGGATTCTATTTAAAACCCGTTATTGTTGGAATTGATGCCAATGTTTAGGTTACCTACTTATTTAAAAAAAAACACTTTTGTTAGATATAGGTATTTTGTGACATTTACTTTCAATGTTACTTTTACCTTCAATAGCAATCGACTTGATATGATTTTTTACTGTATTAATTATAATTATTATTGACATTAAATTTATTTTTATTGATCCTTTACAGGAAGGAACTTCGGGATGATAATAATAAAAAGCGTAATTTCAAGCATTATGAGAACATATAAAGTAAAGGCAAATGAAGTTGGACCTCTCAAAGTAGAAATGCTTTTGTTCCCTGTTAGAGGTCATCAAATAAAAGTACTGAGACGAGACGTTTAAAAATATATATTTCATTTCATATTATCAAACAGTCTTTGATGTTTTTATATAATAATATTGTAAGCTGTAATTTATAACAACATATTTTTTAAGAAATTAAATAAGATATCGTGTTTTATTTTGTTTTTGTGTTGTAGTTTCAATTGTAGTATTATGCACCGTTGTCTGTAAAGACGGCGTTGACAACGACTTTTCAGTGCTAAAATCGAAAGAAAATAAGTCTTCATGGTCTATGACGTCACGAGAATCATCCACACCGCATGTAAGGAACTTATTATAATGGCTCAGGTCAAGGAAACCGACGCCACAAGGTCGATCGATCAGCCGTGATGTCATTATACCTTGCACGTAGCCAGAACATACGAGAACTGTTCCCAAGTCATCCTATGAAGTAAAATCTCTTATTATATTCTATACAATTTGAATAATCGTCTTAATGGCTATAAATAAAATGATATGTATTGTCTTGTCAAAGAAATATAGTTATATTTGTACATTTTATTAGTATGTTTTAAACAAAATACCGATTAATGATTAACCGATTTAATACAGAAAAAGGTAGGTAAGGTGTTATATGTATAATTAATTCGTGAACTAACAAAGATTCCTTTGAATACACAAAAAACACTTTAGTTAAATAATAAGTACAACATTCGTAGAAACGTAAACAGTTGTCATCATCGTATATAACGAGCAAATAAAATATTTACAAAATACGCAATAGAAAACCGTAGCGTAGTATTGTCACGCTACTTCAACCTTACAGTAAATATAGCTCATATAACAAATATGCATTATATGGGTACGTGAAGACGTAAATAAACAAAACTTACTGGGCATAATGCTCCATGCTTTTCTGACTGTAGGAAAAATAAATATTTATTAAATAAAAACTTATTTTACAAACTGATAGATATGATGTCACTTAAGTAATTTTTAAAACTTGAAAAATCCATTCAGAAAAGACTCTAAATTAGGTTATACTAAAAATCTGCTCCATGTATGCTACAAATACAAATTATTGTTTTTTTTTTTCAATTTCACGCTGTATCCCGCACATGATATAGTAGGCGGAGGAAGCTTAAGAACCTAGTGTTAAGACACTCCTTTCCATTCCCGGAAAAGGAACGCAGTGTCTCACAACTTATCGCTTAATGTGTGCTTAATGTTAATTGTATGACAGGGCCTACCCTCATACAATTAACATTAAGCTAAGTGAACTTTAAGGCCTGTCGTGGTGTAGCGGCACAAGAGTGTGACTGTAACCGACAGGTTCTGGGTTCGATCACCAGTCGAGGAAATGAAATATTTAATATTTTCAATTTAAATATTTAATGTTTCATTTCTTTGCTCTGGTAATAAGGCAAAGCGCGGCGTTGAATATCGCCACTCATCACGCAATGCTTCAAATTTGGCGGAAAGTGGGGAACGGAAGTGGAACGGAGTGTCTCGACACTAGGTTCGCGGGTTCCCTCTGCCTACCCTGCCTCTTGCGGGATACAGCGTGAAGCTATGTATGTATGTAACTTGGGAACCTAGTGATAAGACACTCCGTTCCATGGCCCCATTTTTCACCGATGCTATTTGATTTGAGGCATTTTGTTGAGTAGCGGCATTCAACGCTTTCTATACCAAGTTATACCAAGTTTTCCTTGGTAAGAGAGCGAAGAAATGAAAATAATAAATATTTCACTTTCTCGAGTGGTAATCGAACCCGTTGTGGGTTCGATTACCGTCACGTTTACAGTCCCACTCATACCCCGTCGCCTGGAAAGGCGTCACGTTTACAGTCCCACTCATACCCCGTCGCCTGGAAAGGCGTCAAAAAAAACATTTATTGTTTATTTTTCTATTTTCGTAATAATTCTAAGAAAACTCTTATTAAAATTATTTATTTTAGAGATTACCTTACACTTAGGCTGTTGAATACAAAGATATTTATTTTTATTATTCCACATTTTGAAACATCGGTCTGTTGGTAAAAGAGATACATCCATCCTGTATAAACGTATTAGCAGGGGAATCAGATAGCCCTATAAAGCACAGATCTTCTATAAATTTGATATAAAAATTTAAACATTTCGTAAAACGTATAAAAAAATCATGATATTAACTGCAGTATAGAAAATTAAACATAGAAATAGGCTTACGTTGCGTCTACTACCCCAGCCATAGAAACGACACGAAGGATCTCCAACTCGTTTTTCTAAGTCACTTACAATACCATAGCGAACTCTATTTACTATAAACTCGGTGTTTGGTTCTCGCTTGTGAAAGGAAAATTGTTGGTTAAGTACCAACAGAGCTAAATTATCTGGTGGACAATCTTGAAATCGTATTGAATGGTTATATGCTAAAAACGAAACAGATCATTTTCTTCGTTGAGTTTCTATTAGGTACCATAAGCAAAATATGATGATATTTCTTTTTGGCTGTATTTTAAAATTGGCTAAGCAGCATAGATATGCAAATTTGTCTTATTTGCTGTTGTTTTGTTCCAAAAATCAACGTTTCCATACATCATTTTATATATGTAGCTATATGTTATATACCACCATCGATGCGTAACAAATGCATAGACTCGTTGTCACTAACATAAATTTGAATACCATATGTAATTTACAAAAACATAATTTAAACATATTTTTTTGTATTATCAGAATGACATAAAATCTAACATCCTTAAGTGGAGTTCGTTCCTGGTTCTGCCAAAAAATACACCTAAGGTAATTGTTTCGCACCAGTGAGAGGGACATTGTTTTCTTCCACTACAATAGCTAAAAGTATGTAGACAAAGGGTTAAGTGAAGACGACACCTTTATATAATTGACTAAGAACGGGGCATGAATAAACACTTGTTTAACGCGGACATACTCAATATGAATTAATCTATATTAAAATCCTTTTGCTTCTTTCACTTTCTGTATTTATTAAATATATTTATTTAATCATTTTTAGAGTGTTAATCCACACATTAGGAATGATAAATAAATATTTAGAAAACGTATAATTTTGAATTGGCATTTAAATTTGATTTTGGATTTGTTTTTTTTTTTATTTTGGATTCGCATTAGGCTTTTTGGGTCGCTGTTTATTATCTACAATCTTTTAAAAAATATAATTTTTACCTTTATGTAAGCAAAGGTGATGAACTTGTCGACCAGTTCCTGTGTTTTCTAGAAATCGATGGGTACCACCAAATACTTGAAATTTATACCTTTCGCCAAAAACACATATAGCTGGTGTTAAGACAACGTGCGCCTCTATAAGTGCACCTACGCAGAACAGCATAGCGTGAGACAGATAGTGTACCTGTTATAAATGTAATCATATATATAAAAGAGAAACGATCAAGAGCGAGTTGGAGTCTTCCACCGACGGTTTGATGTGCTAATGTTACGCGCAGTGGGACAGAATTGAAATATAAACAAAATTATTGCGAACTACTTCTGTCCGATATCAAGAAAGCAGTGACACACTTGACAGTATGAACACATTTAGGATGAAATTAACTATAAATAGAATTATCTTTTCTATAATATAATTATCAATTTTATTTATTGATTAAATTCCTTTGTTTGTATTGTAAGTTTCAATTTGTGTTTTGACACAGTAATTAAATTTGTTTCATAACTGTAAGTCCACCGAAAGTGTCTATACTCGTAGGTTTTAATTATGCGACGTATTTCATAATAAATGTAGCAGAACTGAAACTATAGATGCTCATATCTTTCGATTACGTTAATTTTAATGAACCTTGACTTTACTTTGCTCCAAGGATCCGTAGACCTGAATATTTCATAATTTCAGAAGATGAAATCTCTATGCAAGATAAAGATAAATGATCTTGAGAGACAGACGGACAACAAAGGAATCCTATATTGGTTTTTTTACCATTTGTGGTACGGAACCTTGAAAATAACAAAAATTAACTGAATGAACATCTATTAAACTTACTATAAATTGACCTTCTGTAACTTTCGCGGGCACTCCTTGAAAACCAGCAGCATTATTGAAATCTATATCCACTATAAAAATATATTTGCAATTAATTATTTGTTTACAATTAATAAGGAATTGAGAATAAAACTATCGTAGATATATCGCTTTATACTCTAAGACAATGTACAAAAATACTTCACAATCAATACTTGCACCACTAAGCACAAACTTCTTTTGTTTAGTCCTGATAATACGCACTTTGAGTTTTCTACTTAAGGTCTCTCTTAATACAATAAAAAAAAGACCGAATCTAAAGTAGAAGAATCAAAGTTTTGGAAGTGTTTCAATGTTAATTCATACAAGTACTAATGGTCTGTTACGTTCGTTCGTCGTTACATTTATTGTATTTTTATGATCTTATAATCATAACGTGTGACATGTGTTAGATATCCATAAATCTAAGATATATATATTGGCATCTTTTTTTATCTTCTTACAGGTTAAAAATATTATATGAAATATTTACACATTGTTGCTATTCCTCCAATTTGACCTGCACCCATATTGGAAACTTATGTTCGCTACACATAAAGTAACAAAATTATGATAAAAGTAAACCTCGTTTATAGAGCAATTTCATTTATTGCAGTAAATTCAAAACATGTTTAATTAAAAATCACTTTAATGTTTTATTGCTACATAGTACATGTACTTGTTTACGTTTTTGCAAATATGATGCATATTTGTGATTGTGTAATATAACTTAGGACTAGCGGCCGCCCACAACTTCATCTGTGTGGATTTGATAGCCCTTGCCAAATATATAGCCATTGTAAATATAGGCAAACAGTGCCACGAAGGTTTTAACAATTTTTATTTGCCAATGAAAATTACCCACCATACTAAACAATTTTTAACTTTCATTATTTCTTATAGGTCATCTAACCAAACATCAAAATTTGACAAGTGGTTCAGAAAATGAACTTTATATGAGTACAATCAGGCCAACAAATAAACAAACAAATAGAACAACAGAAATTTGAAAAACTTTTATATTTTTACATCATCTAAACTATTTTACTTAAAAACATTTGGTGTAACTACATTCACACTTTTTTACTCGCTTTTATCATTTTATTATAAGTAGTACTTATAGATGATGATTATGCATAGGAATGCATCATCATATCTTTTCTTACCGACCAATCGAACTCTATTTAGGTAACAAACTTGTATCTCTGATATCGGTGCCGAATATTAGTTCTACAAAATATATCTTATATTGTTTTAAATGATTAGCTATGTCATATTTGAACAATATTCAACGATATTAATTAGAGGGTTTTAAAATTATAATATTAGTATCCAAACAACCAACGCCCAGTGCATTGGTGGTCTGGTACTAGTTCGACATTCACTTAATTATGATACTTATTAGAGTTAATTATAATTAGAGTACAGTACGGCACACAAGTCGTGGCGCCTTAAAGTTAGGTTTTAGGAACTTTGACGCGTTTTACACTCGGGAAGTAAGTAAATATGAGAGGTGGACTCGTGCCCGAAGTGTTCAGTACCATTATCTAGAATTAGTGACAGACCGAAATTTCAGTTTCGGTTTAGGTTTCGGCCAGTTTCGGCCAAGAATTCCCCATTGGCCATATTTTCGGTTTCGGCCAGAAAATAGCCGAAACTTTCTGCCAAACCAAAACTGTAGTGTTTTTATGTTTAGAATCTGTTTAATTTGCAATAAACTATAATATGAATAAAAAATGTGAGGAGTTTTATTAAATTTATCGACTTATCCATCTTAATTTTCTGACATCGCGGTATTCTTGGCACTAACCCTAGATTCAAAATTTCAATGAGGCCCCATCTGTTGTCTAGCGGGCAGGCTGAGCTCCGTTGCATATGCTGTTGGAAATATGAGGCAGCTGACGGATGTTGATACTGCTCGGCTAGTGTACTTTAGTTATATTATAGCATATTGACCTATGAAATATTACATTGGGGCAATGCTGCAGATATAGGGCCTATATTTCTAAGTAAAAAATGAGCAGTTTGCTCCATTAACAGCATGAGAGCTTAGGAATTTGTTCATACGAATACATTAAAGTACATATATAATAATATATTACTAAAGTGAACCAAAAAAATTTTTCTAATACTACGACAGGGGTATATGCTCATGAATTTCAAATAGATTTATATCATCTATTACAAAAAACTTGTAACTTGTAACTTTATATGGATAATATACCTGTGTACCTTAAAAATATTATACGGGACGCTTTTTAATATAAAATAGTGATTTTTAATTATTTCGTCTGATTGTTTGTGCGTTTGTACACGCTAATCTCAGAAACGGTTAACCAAATTTAAAGGCTGGTTTAATTATATTTTAGTAACTAACTTCTCTCAACTTTTAGTGTTTTTTTTTTTTTTAGTTTGTATCTTAGCATCTAAGTTATTTATTATCTAAGGAACCATGTAGATATAGATGTACCGACAAAGTTTATTTAGTGTCACACGTCGAGTTGCAATTTTATGACAAATTTTATTTGAAACTTGGTGTTGAAATAATTTTCTTTTAATATTGTAAATTTAATTTTGTCATAAATGGGAATAATTTGGCAGTGTTTAAAGAGAGTGAGAGAATTTTCATTAGTAGTTGCATCATTAGTATCTTGACTGTTAAAGGGACGATTTTTCTTAGTATTCTAACCTGTAACCGATATATGTAACTCAAGTATGTTCTGTCTGTTTTACGTTAACTACTTATTCCATATGAAATGATGGCAACAGCTAAAGAGTTATAGAGCTATTAGCTCAATTTTATATGTTAAAATATTTTTATGCCAGTACATAATTAATATGTTTATGCCAGTTGAACTTGTGGTCAATTGTGAGTCCTAAGTATTTATGGAAAAGTACGACTTCAATATGAGGACAATCACAGTGTTTGCTGGGGTTGCGCAGGCAGCTATGAGTAAGGGCTATAAGATTGCAATTTATATTGCTACTAACTTTCAAGTTTGGGGAATGAATTGAGTTTCATTTTTTGCGAATTTAACACTAGATTACTATCATGACACCATTTATTTAATATGTTGAAATCTCCCTGTAAAATAATGTTAGACCTTCATTTACATTTTTCGCAGCTATTAGTATACAAGTGTCATCAGCGTATTACTCATATCCTTCATATAAGCTATAAAATGTAATGGTCCTAGAACAGAGCCCTGAGCCGTGCCTTCCGAGACTTTTATACTCCTGCTAAAACTATCATCTATTTTTAGGCAATAACTTCTATCTTTAACGTAATCTTCACACCATTTAAGCAGTGGACCATGTATACCTGTGTTTTCTAATCTATGTTTAAGTATGTTGTGATCCAATGTGTCAAAGGCGCGAAATGTGTCTTTAAGATTATAAGAACTATCATCCTATTACAATTCAGCCGGGCGCCAGGGCGTCCCCCCAAGGCGAAGCGCACCAGTGCGTCCCCGCTGGTGTGGATATGGCACGACCGATTTACCTTGTCCTTGAGTTGTGTTTATAGTACTTTCGATTGGTTAGTGCAATGATAAAGTATAAGGCGATCAACCCGAGGCTGCTTTGGGTGCGCTTCAAGATGAGGATAACAAGAGCTCTCGTGTTAGCAGCATATGCGCCGGTATCCTCAGCTCCATTATGCGAACTCTAGAAGTTTTGGCACAGCATCAGGGGCTTTCTAGGTAGTGTTAAAAGGAGTGAAAAACTAATAATATGTGGTGACTTGAACGGATGGGTCAGACCTGCGTGTAGCGGTTACGAAGGAGTGGTAGGCAAATATGGTGACAAGAAAATGAATGAAGCTGCAAAGCTTATATTGGAAATAAATATAAACATGGGGGCGAACAGAAGAGAAAAGTATGATTGATCTATTCCTAGTGGATCAGCGTATTCGAAGCCAAGTCATCATAGACACAGACATACATACACACAGACATACATACACATACGTACATTCATATATATGCACACATACATGTTATATATATATATATATATATATATATATATATATATATATATATATATATATATATATATATATATATATATATATATATATATATATTAGTTTTAAGCCCAATTTCACTTTTAAATATATTCATATGAAACTTCATACATGCCTCCGGGGGGTCCTCATGATTTTTACGTGACATTCCTCTAGTATCGTAGATAGTGTTTTCAAAGGTCAACCGAGGTCTTTCCTTCCCTCTCTTACCACTCACCTTTCCTTCATAAATCTTTTTTGCCATTCTGTCTTCACTCATTCGCCCGACGTGCCCAAACCACATAAGCAAGTTCCTGTTTGGCTAAGTTCCTGCCGCCGAAATTTCTAACCGCACTTTTTACCGTTACAACTCAAGTACCATCCCCACTATCGAGATACGTGGTACCCCACTACTATGCGGTTTCGCAAGCGGTATCTGTGGAACAGTCTACCTGTGGTAGTATTTCTAGTTCTATACGGCATGGGTACCTTGGAGGTACAAAGTAAAGGGTGTGTAAAACTACTTTAAAGTTTGGCAACGTACCTTTAGCTCCTCTGATATTACACGGGGTCAGGGCCGTTTGCCATGTCTTTTCCATAAAATAACTTACCTATAACAATATTATTAATCAAAAGAGTTGTTTGATTGAAAGTTGTAATCTCAGGAACTCTATTCCATTAGCTCGATTTGAAAAAAAAAATGTATTGATTAGTCGATTTCTGGAGACATGTTATAGAAATCACGTATCTGTGTAAACGGATAATGCTATGAAAAAACGCCATTTTTATATTGTAAAGATAAATCCCGGTTATTTTATAATTACTTTTATATTTAAATTTAAAAAAATAGAAGGATATATTTAAGGACATATATATTTAGTTTTTAAAAATATTTTTTTTCTTTCTAGAACATAAATGGAAAACAATGAAATAAAAAAATATATTTAACTAATATATTTTATGTGACAATTTTATAAATAAAAATATTATTTTTGTTTAACTTTATTAGACTCAATCAATATGCAATTGATGATTTTCCAAATATGAATATTATTTTATTGGCTCTTAGTGAAAAAATTATGTTGTTTCTTCAATAATTCAAACAATTGTCAAAATTATTTTATCAAATTTAATATTTTAGTGAATTGATTAATTATTCTACAACACTGAATTACAGATTATAAATAAAACACTAAGAACTGTCAAGCCGAAATTGACAAAAAGAACTAAGACAGTACATCATTTTGTGAAATGAACTATTTGTTTAATGTAAATATTCGAATAACAAATTGTATTATCTATTCGCCTACGCAAAATTAACGGATATCTAACCTTTTACTTCCTCTAGCTCAGATAATTATATTTAATATTATGTTTGAAACGATATAGCAGTTTAAAATCCTTTTAGTTGGTGATTTTATTTCAATTTTATAATAATAATGAAGTATAAGATAGTAAGACTTTTTACGCTATTACTGTGTATTAATATAAAGGTAGCATTATCACTTTATAACAAAAATTGGAATAATAACTATGAAAAAAATAAATGCCCTAAATTATATCCCAAAAATTTCGATAACCATATGCCAGTAGGTAAGTGTGATTCTGTAAGTTGTTAATTACTTTGGTTAATTTTTTTAGTTTACATGACCGATATTATTTCAAAATATCTCATTTCATAATACTTTACAATTTTATAATACAGTATATAAAATAACATTTTCAAAATTTTTAGGCAATTTAACCGCTGGTAACTTTACTGAAAAAACAGATTTAAAGGGTCTTAGACAATGTGTGATGGCATGTTGCCTTGCTGATTCTTGCAATATAGTATTCATTGTTGAATCCAGATGTTTCCATGTAGAGTGTGTCAGTGACGAACTCTGTTTACCATTGCCAAGGGTAGGTGAAAGGAAATGGGAGACACATGTATCAATGATTCTTGTAAAGCCTGTTTTGCCAAATGGTAAGTGTACTTTAAACATACAATATATATAGAATTTGAATTCAATATCCACAAAGACATTTTGGTACAGCAGCACTTCTTGTGTGGTGTGTATAAATTTAATGGTTATGAATTCAATTTCCACTCTTGGAAAAGTATTATTTTCATTTCCTCCACTACCTTGGGCTTATACTGTTTTAAAAATTGAATGCAAAGGAAATTTACTGTAAATCTGTACATAAACTGATTACATATTTTTTTCTTGACCATGTATTTAAATCTAAACAGGATTAGGTTAAAAAACATTGTCTCTTTTTTTGTTTTATAAGCACATCATATGTGAAGGCAATATTGATTTTGTAAATAAATTAGAGGATATTATGCCATGCATCTGTCAAAATAAAAATTCATTGTAAGATCATGTTTACATCTTCAATGGTGTCTTTAACTAGATTTCTGTCTTAATTAAATGATATTCCTTACATATATTATATATATATATATATATATATATATATATATATATATATATATATATATATATATATAATATATAATATATATAATATATATATATATATATATATATATATATATATATATATATATATAATATATATATATATATATATATAATATATATATATATATATATATATATATAATATATATATATATATATATATATATATATATATATATATATATATATATATATATATATATATATATATATATATATATAATATATATAATATATATATATATATATATATATATATATATATATATATATATATATATATATATATAATATATATATATATATATATATATATATATATATATAATATATATATATATATATATATATATATATATATATATATATATATATATATATATATATATATATATATATATATATATATATATATATATATATAATATATATATATATATATATATACATATACATATACATATACATATACATACACATACACATACACATACACATACACATACACATACACATACACATACACATACACATACACATACACATACACATACACATATATATATATATATATATATATATATATATATATATAATGTATAATTGAGTATGTAAATTAGTATTTCATAACACAAGTTCTTTTTGCCTCAATTTAAAAATAAACACTGATTGTTGTCTACTAAAATTGAAAATACAGTAAGTGACATTTTATTAAATGTTTTGCCATTCAATATTAAATTGTTGATTAATATTAATTTGTCTAACTATCTAAGGCCTTCTATAATCTGGATTTTTTGATTAATATATCTTGTAATTCAATAGATAACAAGCAAGGGTTGCTTTTTTTATTAATTATCAGCATTTGGTGGTCATGCTTTCGGGCCTGTAAAACATTATTAGATATATGTGCCACACAGTAATCAACTGAATGCATCAGTATTAGGCATGTAGCAGTCAAATTCAAATTGAAACAATATGTGTCAAGCTCTAGAGTGGTGGCACCTAAAAGTACTAGTGAAATATATAACATTTCATTTAACTACTTTACTAATTTATTTCCTGGAGTGGATAGAACCCATAACTATGATTGGTTTGCAGACTGTTACTAATCCACAGTAGCCATATTGTTACATTTAATAATAAAATAAATTATTTTATATTACTTTATAGCAAACCTAGTTTTTATAATGCCGTCACATATATTGCACACTACTAATATATTATTTAAATATATATTGCAGAGATTTGGTCAGAAATTTTAGATCAATCAAATTTTAGAGAATTGAACAATAATTTTTCACCTGAAGATGAGACAATTTATTCTTATTCTAACCATCACAATGACTTGCCTGATGATGATGAATCTAATTTCCTGACACATTTTATTAACAACTTGCCAAATATGGAAGATGAGGAACAAAATTACGATAAATATACTGACAGTAGTGATAATGAGATGATGTTAGCCTCAAGATTTCTTGAGAAAAATTCGTGTGAGGTTGGTGCTGATGATTGCCCTTTTAATGCGGAATGTATACCTCTCGGACTTAAAACAAGAAATGGTATTTGCAAATGTATACTGGGCACTGAAGAAAATACCCAAGGCACATGTGTCCCAAGAAGACCATTTTCCAAAGGTCCTACTATGCCCGTTGAATCTATGAAAAAAGATAGTAATTTAGGCTCAGATACGAAATCAGATGAATTGAATATAGATAAACCTATTCCAACACAGAACTTGACAGTTTCAATCTCGTCAAAAGAGGTATGTTAATAAAATTAATTGTTTTTTTTAGGCATCACATACTTTTGTTTCCTTTCTGTTCCATTTTACACCGAATTCTATTGAAGTTGTCTGTTAAGGAACGGAACTCAAATCTCCGTTTTATCTAATTGCCTGAACGAAGAAATAAAGATGTTAAAAAACGTTCGCCCGAGCTGGTATCGATCTTACAACTTGTGGTGACCCAATGCCACAATTGTTTAAATTTAAATATGTATATAGTCTACTATCGTCGTCGTAGAGGCCTGTCGTGGCGCAGCGGCACAATCGTGTGACTGTAACCGACAGGTTCTGGGTTCGATCCCCAAACGAAGAAATGAAATATTTAATATTTTCAATTAAATATTTAATATTTAATGTTTCATTTCTTCGCTCTGGTAATAAGGCAAAGCGCGGCGTTGAGTTCCGCCACTC
Organism: Eueides isabella; assembly: GCA_019049475.1. Classification (NCBI taxonomy): domain Eukaryota; kingdom Metazoa; phylum Arthropoda; class Insecta; order Lepidoptera; family Nymphalidae; genus Eueides; species Eueides isabella. Next base: position 7,560,691 of record CM032399.1, on the reverse strand, counting down.
AACACGCAATGTTTCAAATTCGGCGAAAAGTGGGCAACGGAAGTGGAACGGAGTGTCTTAACACTAGGTTACCGGGTTCCCTCTGCCTACCCTGCCTCGTGCGGGATACAGCGTGAAGCTGAGAGAGAGAGAGAGAGTCTACTATGGTACAATGTTACAGATGTCACATTTCAGATCTGTATACAGATGCCAAATTAAGAAAAATATTATATTGATTTCTATTATGGGTATAAAGTTATTTCGGATTATCCGTTTCTTTTGGATAATTTCGCTTTTGGATAATTTTGGTACACTATATTTTATAAGAAATAAATTTTCTTATATTGACAGTATATGATATTTATTATTTAAATTTGCCAGTTACAAACTCCCTAATAAGCCCTAATATGTCGGCTCGGTCACGCAGACTAAAAAATCTATTATAACTGTATTTGTACGTATTTAGACTCCGTCCATATTCAATATTATCCAAATTTTTGTATCGGCGTCGTTTACGAACAGTTCTATATTTTGCATGTGAAATAGTTTTGGCAACATTTAAGAAGCTGCGTAATATTACTAGAAGTACATTGCCCAAAATGTATTATTTTTCAACAGTATATTATTTATACATATATAGGTACAACTTCCGGATAATGAAGTAACTCTAGCTGCATATACTATACCTGAAGAGAAATCAACAATGAATCATTATAACTATGCTTGGACTCTTGTGGATCAACCAAAAGGTGGATTTACAGGTAAAAATCTATATTTTTTATTATTGATCTACATAAATAATTTAAACTTATTTGCGTTTAATAAAAAAATATATATTTGAGTCCGTCGTGTTGCATAGCCTGATTGTAAATTGGAGGAAATAATTTAATTACCTCGCTAAAGTAGGAAGACAATGCATGGAGTTGAGTTGAGGCGCTGTTACTTAATACGCAATGTTTCGAAAATTAAGAAACAAAGTGTCTTAATACGAGGTAATATAGTACTATATGCGAGACACATCATGAAGCTGTGTCCAAAAATGAGTGTCAGATGTTAACCAAATACAAAACAATCTATACAAAATATAATTCTATTATGTACAAAAATTTGCCATTTACTAGCTGCTTCACATTTTTTTCCGCATAATAGGGAAGGTATAGAAAACATCGCATTAAGATACATCATTCTTTACTTTTCGACTATTCTCGAGACATTTCTTGCTGGAAGCGGTATCAATGCCGCGCTTTGTTTTCTTACCAGTGCGAGAAAATAAACCCTATTCGTTCCACCAAGTGGGAATAGAACGCATTAGTTGTTGTTCACGTCATTATCTGATAACATTTAAGGTAACATGATTCAAAATGGTGGTACGATGACATTGAAAGACCTCACTGAAGGCCAATATCGATTCAAAGTGACAGTGAACGGAACGAATTCGTATGGCGAGGCGTTCGCAAATGTAACAGTGTTGCCGCCAAAGAGAATTAATACTCCGCCATTGGTTGTAATTACGCCGCAATCACAAACTGTTAGATTACCTAACTCTGGGGCAGTGTTGGATGGGAGTGCCAGTAAAGTATGTAGATTATATTCATTTTTACATTGTTTTTTTTTTATGTACATACAACACTATTATATACGTACTAAGTTTACGATACTCGTATACTTAATAAGTAACTACATAATGATGTATTCTGGTCACCACTACCAATATAATCACACATTCGATACAAGATTAAGGATGTTATTGAATAATAATTTATTTTTAGTTTTTTTTTTATTTTCTCAAAGATCTTTTCTATTTACCTAATTTGAAAAAAATATTGTTGTTGTTCAATGTAGGCTTCGATTTAATAAATAGAATCTATGGCGAATTATTACAAGAAATACATTTTTAGGATGATGACGCTATAATATCTTGGCATTGGGAACTTTCCGCTGGTCCTATCGGGTATCAACCACCTTTAGAAGACAGACCTACGTTAGTGCTAAAAGATCTAAAACAACCAGGGATCTATACATTCAAACTTACAGTGGAAGACTCCGATCATGTGAAAAATTCTACTACAGCCAACATAACTGTACTAAATCACACTGACTACCCTCCAGAGGCAAATGCTGGTAATACTTTTACTTTCCTATTCAAAAAAGTTGCTTTATTCAAATAGGTCGTTACAAGCTGTTTTTAGTCATACAGACTTTTAGTTTTTTAGTCCGTGTGATTCCGACTTAGAATATGATCACCCTGGTACTGAAGGTGTCGTAAGAGGCGACTAAGGTACGTGTGGTAAACTCGACCGGATCATTACCACCTCCGGCATTTAGAACCGACGTTAAGTAGTGGCTTCCGCCACTGCGTTTCGCATTGGATAATGCCGGACCCCGGTGCTCATCCACGTTATAGACCGGCAACGCACCTGTAGCTCCTCTGGTGTTACACGGGTTCGGGGGCGATCACTTACCATCACGTGACTCGTACGCTCGTTTGCCGTCTTTTATCCATTAAAAAAAGGTTACTTAAAAATGTCAGTAGTGTCAGTCTTATAACTTTAAAAGCATACGTCAGTTTCACTGAAAATATCTGGCGAGGAGCCCAAAAGTTGCTCAGCTTAAAAACATTGATATCTTACAATAAGTACATAATTTTGGTGGTTGTCGTAGCGCAGTGGCACTAGCGTGGAACTCAAGAAAATGAAAAACTAATATTTTCTTTTCTTTGCTCGGATAAGAAAACAATGCATGGTATTCAGTTTCGCCAATCAATACGCAATGTTACTAATTTGGTGGGAAATGAGGAAACGGTATACTTTAATTCTCATTAATGGAGTTAACGTAGTGTCTTAACACTAAGTTCTTAAATGTCGTGTGAATTAAAAAAAAACCTACAACATTATTACTTTTCTGAGTGAGCATAAACATTCACTCACACAGCTTCACTCGGGATACAGCGTCAGGCAGAGGGAACTTGGGAACCTAGTGTTAAGCACTCTGTTCCCCACTTTCCGCCGAGTTTGAGGCATTGCGTGTTGAGTGGCGGAACTCAACGCGGCGTTTTGCCTTCTACCGGAGCGAAGAAATGAAAACATTAAATATTTACATTTAAAATATGAAATATTTCATTTCCTCGAATGGGAATCAACCCCACGACTTTGTTTTTTATTTGTGTTTCTTACAAATCACTATCAATGTCAATCATAATCAAATCACTATTGATATTAAATCAATAAACCGTCCGTCAAATACAATTGACTTCGCCTCTTGATATTTTTTTAGTTGACCAAAAGTTCTTGCACAATATCGATAAACGGAACATTATGACGTCCCGGTGCCGTCTGTAGTTACACTGAAACATACAAACAAAAAACGGGTAAATCCCGTTCAAAACGGGACGATGGTCATATTACGTATGCGGAATACAGCGTAAAGCGTAAAATTGTAATCACTTTTAATCATAAAACATTTATTGCAGGTCAAGACGTCATAATATACCTACCGAACAACAACCTTACGCTTAACGGTAGCCTCTCTACTGATGATCATGAAATTACATCGTGGGAATGGACGAAGTCTACTCAAGACGAAAATAAAGCTGTTGATATGCAAAATACACATTCGCCATATTTGCAAGTATGTATTTTTGTAATTCGTGTAAGCTTTTCGTTTTTTTATACTGTCTTTTTTATAACATATTATGTTACTTAAAAGATTTTAATCTTTGTATTAATATGTGTGAAACGTTAAGGTTCTGAGAAATACGATAATTTTCCACATTAAAATGTTAGATAACGTTTACAAGGACACATTATATATCAATGTAATAAAAATATATATACTGACTAATTGATGTTTGCAAATAAATAGAATATATTTGTAAAGAAATAATGTTTTTATAGTTTTAGCTTTGTCTATTTTTTGAGTTTATTTTTTAACGTTCCATTAAATTAAAATTGTAATATCCTGCCGTAGCTGACCAATGTCTGGTTGTAAGCACTATACTGGTGGGTTCGACCTATCAAAATTAGATGAATGTTCATACTTAAAGTTGTTTACATATGTACCGACCCGCTCGCGGCTTCGAGATTAGCGCGTAAAAACGCACAGGCAATCATATAAACAGACAGAAATATTAAAATAAAAAAAAAAAATGTTTCTTGCATGTACAGACAGTGATCAGGTACAGACTTATCATAAGTAGGTATATATATTTATTCACTACTCAACACACATTGTTTCGAATTCGGAAAATAGTGAATGCTCTTAACCCTTGGTTCTCAATGTTACCTTCTGTATGCGTGCTACATGACAAAAGTACAGAAACCTCGACATGACGTGTCCGTCCTGAAGATGTTATAGACAATTACGCAGGATTTTTACTACTAATGATTAAATTATTTTCTTTCTGAGTAACGTGGGGAACGTGTACAGTCATGTACATAATATTAGAACGAAATTAGGCTTCACTCTGTGTTATATCTACAAACTACCTTAATAAATAGCACTAAGCGTCGCGTCCTACTGTACTTTAGCATCGTGATCGGGTTCGTAAAGTCCTTTTGTAGGTATCTAAAACACACATTCTACGAGATTTCTTGCACGTCGCTTCGATAATACTCATAAAGTTGTTGTCTGGCCATCTAGCTAATAACAATGCGTACTTCCGTAGCTATCAAACCTCTCAGAGGGCGTGTACACGTTCGTGCTGAAGGTGATGGACTCGTCGGGGCAGACGTCGACGGCGGACGTGCACGTGTTCGTGAAGCCGCCCACCAACACTCCGCCCGTGGCCGACGCGGGCGTTGACGCCGTAAGTGGCACAAGTTGCTGTAAATATAAATACATATATAATGTTCATAGATGTACTTATTCGCCGTTGAAGAGGTGTATTATATTTAATTATAGATATTCGTTTCAAAACATATATAAGTATGTAGTAAATAATTCAAATTCATATTTTTCAATTTTAATTATTAGCTACTTATAATTTGTTACTAATTGAAAATTGTTTGTAAGAAGCGAAAATTCTTGTTTTTGTTATATTGTGGTTGTGTTATATATTTTGCATATCATAATATTAACTTGTACAAACATTGTCACCAATTAACAGCATGCTAGTAATTGACTTAATTAACAGTTTAATGTTTGTATTAATAAATATTAATTACTGAACGTAGAACGGCAAGAATATTAGCTATGAGAAACATATTTCAAATTTAAAGCATTCCATAGTACAGTAATAAAGGAGGTATTTTTTTATTTTATATTATTATTTCTTATACTAAAGTCTCATAGTCCGCAGTTTTTGTACATGGAATACACATTTTTTATTTATTTTTTGTGAGCATTACTTACAGCTACAATAATAACGACTCTATATACATATATAAAGTTTCTATATTTATAAATGTGTTTTTCCTTGAGGTTGCCATACGGGGTGTTTAATACATTGCAGTTCATATCGCTACCGCAAACCTGGATAACCCTCAACGGCTCCTTGTCGCACGACGACCACCGGATAGTCGCGTACACGTGGCGCTGCCTCTCCGGCCCCACTAACTCTACCATCATTGGATTTAACGAGTCCGTTGCGAACGCGACTGTACTCACTAAGGGGCAGTATGTGTTCTCGCTTACTGTTCTCGATGACAATGGAAATTTGGCGTCCGATAATGTTACTGTTACGGTTACACAAAGTAAGTTGTCGAAAATGAAACAAAACATATTTTTTTTCTGTACTTTTTACTTTAAAGTAGTTTTTAGATTTCAATCTATTTACCTACATTACCTAATGATAAAGCGCAAAGATAAAAAAATACTAATCTATGAATGTGTATAACAATTAACCATCGCTATAATTATAATATGTATGTATATTTTACATCATTTTTCTACTAATTTCCATTATATTCAGCGTAACTGGTTGCTTCATAGTTAAAATCCCTCCGATTTTTTATTCAGGAGTGACAATTCCCTATTGTGAAAAGGTAAACAATTTGGGTATCATTATTGACTGCAACTTAACATGGAGACCTCATATTTATGCAATTAGCAAGCGCATGCATTTCTCTTATCATTCTCTTAGGCGTCTCCAATACTTCCTTCCTCATAAAACCAAAATTATGCTAGCTCCCAATTCTCGACTACGCCGACGTGTGCTACCTAGATGTGACCGAGGAGCTATTTACAAAGTTAGAGCGACTTCAAAATCTGGCTATACGCTTTGTTTATGGCCTGCGTAAGTATGACCATGTTTCTCAATTTCGAGCTCAACTTAACTGGCTCCCAATTCGTCTTCGCCGTGATATGCACATCCTAACATTCCTTTTTAAAATTCTCAATTACCAAAACTTTCCCACTTTTCTGCGTTCCCGCTTTAACGTGCTTCCTGCTCCCTCGCGCTCAAGGCGGTCGTTTGTCATTCCATCGCTTGACATTCCGATAAGCAAGACTAAATTCTTTCAAAAATCCTTTTCCGTGTATGCTGCCTCCCTTTGGAATCAACTGCCTATTCCTATCCAGAAAAGTCCCTCCTTAATATCTTTTAAATCCCAATTGAAAAAGCATTTACTTGCAAGTGTAAATAATTAAATTTTTAACTTAACCGTTATTATTTTCTTTTTTATTTTTTTTTTCTTGTATATTTATCATCAATCTATTATATATGTATGTGTATGTATATGTATGTATATATATGTATTTGTGTGTATGTATATAGGTATATATATGTATGTATGTGTATTTGTCTGTGTATGTGTATGTATGTTCATATAGATCCATATTAGATACTGTATTTTATTGCTATTTTTTTTTATTGTTTTAATTACTCTTTTTGATTTTTTTTACTCCGCGACTTCTTCTCCCACTTCCATTGGTTGGCTGGAAGAAATTGCTTATAGAAATAAGTCCGCCATTGTAAACATGCTTTACAATTGTTATTTTTCTATAATGTAGAAAATGTATGCAATAAAGAATATATAGTTAAAGAATAAAATAATGTCACGGTGGTGAATATACGCATTAGTTTGGTTAAAAACTGTGCTTCTCTGTCTTACATAGAACGCAAATTAATGTATTGAATGCCACCATGCAATTCATATCTTTACCGTGGCAAAGCGTTTAGCTCATAGCACAACGGATATGTGCTAAGTTTTATATTTTACAAATAAAATCAGGTAATTGTGTAAAGATAAAAAATACATGAAAAAAAAACGTAAAACGACAAACAAAACAAAATATATCCGGAGTTGTATTCCCTTCTCATTTGATAAACAAAATATTACGCCTTCATTGTAAATAAGACGTTATGTGTTATAACATTCAACATATTACATTGAATATATACTTTATTTATATCCATATGTTTTGATTTGTTTTGATAATTGAATAAACTACGTATTTCAAATGAATTACGTTTGCGGCAGTCGAGAGGTTGAAAAAAAAAAGAAATAATTATTAATTATATATTAATACAATAATTACTTAAAACTAACGACTGCTTTAATCGAAGTGGGAATAAAGTGATCTAAAAAATATTACAATTAATAGAGTAAAATTAAAACAATGGAAAACTTAGAAATTAAAACAATGGGGCATTGAAAAGCTAATCTCTCTCGGGGGACTCGCGCGTTGGTCGCGTGGGAAGATGCCGTCAGTTTGGTCCATCAGCATATTCGTAGGATTAGGGTTACGTAATTAATGTAAAAACAAAATCAAAATCATATTATAACATTTTATTTATTTTATTTTTAACCTATTATAGATAAAAATAGTCCACCAAAAGCGGATGCAGGTGGGGATCAAGTGTTAAATCTGCCATTATCTGTGCTAATTCTAAACGGTACAAAGTCGTCGGACGACTTTCGTATCGTTTCATGGAAATGGACACGGTCCGGATCAGGCTTAGCCGCTGGAACTGTTATATTGAATTCTGATACAAAACCCGTACTAATGGTAAGATTATTTAAATTATAATGTATATATGTTATTATTATTTTAGATTAATTTGTATAAATACATGTATAAGTGTATAAAACCTCACGTATTTTGCCCGCTTAAACTTGTTTCCATTGCCAAAAATATATTTAAGCAAAATCTATGGCCTATGTTTCATTCTGATATATAAATATTATTGAAAAGTAAATCCGTTCAATAGTTTGTGTGTGAAAGTGGAATAAACATCCATCCTTACAAACTTTCATTTAACAGAGCGCATAAGACTGTAAACATTAGGGTTGCAGATTCGGTCCCACTGGAGGAAATAATTTTGAATCATTTCCTCACAGCAGCTTTTTGTATCACTCTTTAATATTAGGCTGTATTAAAGTGAAGTAATACAGTGAAATAATAATTATATGACGATCACTTCTATGTATTTACATGAATTCACATATGATATAATGTGTGATCGATCGATGTGCGTCGAATCAAAAATTAATAAATTAATAATTAGTTTAAGAATACAAAATCAAATATATATTTTTTATTTTAGTTAACCAACATAGAGGCTGGAAGATACGTATTTGAACTAACAGTGACTGACGACCAGGGCGAATCCGACAGAGACACAGTGAGCGTACAAGTGAAACCGGACCCTCTTGATATGAAACTTCTAGAAATGACATTGAATATTCCCATTTCAACATTCACGAAAAGTCAACTTGATTCTTTCATACAGAAGATGACTTTGCTCCTTAAAGACGGTATAACAGTGAATGTGACAGAAATACGCGGTGAGGAGGACACAGGCAACACGTTGATTGTATTCTTTTTATCTGAGAAGGTAATTTATTATATTCGCATTTTTTATTATTTGAATTTTTAATTTTCTAGGCTATGTTCCGATATACACTGTGAGTACTGCGCAGTATAACGGCAAATTAGTATACTGTGATGTCGTTTCTTTATAGTCAGTTATACTGGTTACTATTTAAAACGAAACGCGGTCCAGTATACTGTCGTTCTTGTTTTACGTTTCACGCTATTTTCAAAATAATGTTTTTAATTTAATGTTTACTTAAACGTTCTCTGTTAAATAAGAAAAGTTATTGTTTGAATGTTTAATATAAAATAATATTCAATGTTGAATTTAATTATAATTTAAATAAATTTCTGATATTAGTAAGTATCCTTTTTATGTTTCAAAAATTATTTTTTTACAAATACTTGTAAACCTATAAAAAAGGTTATGTATAGTTAAAGTTAATATTTTGTTTGTAATCGATAATAGTATATTAATTAAATTTTAAATAATGTATTTCGACAAATAATTGATTAAATTAAATAAATTGGTTAATAATTAATATAATTAACCACAAACTTCTATTTGTAAATAAATAACTGGTGTTGTAAATAAATAACTACATACAACTCTCGACAAGTTTGTGATCACGTGACCAAAGCACTGCGAGTACCTTACCTCGAAAATGCCAGTGCTCACAGTGCAAAAATGGCGGTAATTTATGACGTCATATATTTCCCTACGGTACTGTAGCATTATACTGGCAGTCAATATCGGAACGAATTTTTCACCACTGAGACCACTGCGCAGTACTCACAGTGTATAACGGAACACAGCCTTTATTTATTTTTTCGTTTCGTATTTTTTTTATCAGTATTTGAAGAGTATGTAACGTTAAATTAAATATTAAATGGTGTCGCAGACTAAAATACGTATAGGTATTTTCATGTAGAAATATGATCTAACCGTTAATATTTTAGCGTAACAAGATTTGAGTTGATAACTAATTTATAGGTATCATCTTTATAATCATTTATAAAAATAACTTATATGGAAGTGTTGTGTTACTCGGAGCCGTGGGCGGCGCTGAGCCCTCGCACGGTTCCCGCGAATAATAAATGTAGACGCTTGAGTAAAGCAAAGCACGCGGTCCGCAGTCGTCGGCCATGGAGGGGCTGGCGGCGCTGGGCGCGGCGCGCGGCGCCGGCGCGGCGGCGGGCGCGGCGCGCGTGCGCTCGCGGCGCTGCCTGTCGGCGTGCTCGGGGCGCGGCGCGTGCGACCAGGCCACGCGCACGTGCCGCTGCGACGCCTTCTGGATGCAGAGCCTGCTCACGCTGGCGCAGCCCGACGCGCAGCCCGACTGCGGTTACTACATATATTTTCTTTTACTTCAGGCTTGGTATCGTTTGTAGCACGCCAGTGGGAACGTAGTTTTGTGATATGTCATTCTGTTTCTCCATTTCTTAAGACATGCCGTGTTGAGTGATTTATTTATATAGATACACCAACAAATACGATTTTATACGGAGGTACATACAAACTCGATTAAATTGACAAGAAAAAATATTTTACTCAGCTTCACGCTGTGTGCTGCACACAGCAGGATAGGCAGAGGGAACTTGAAAACCTAATGTTAAGACATTCCGTTCCACTTCCTTTGCTCAGTTTTCTTTAGATTTGAGGCATTGCGTGTTTAGTGGCGGACTCAACGCCGAGTTTTACCTTGTATCAGAGCGAAGAAATGGAAACATTAAATACCAAAAAAATATCTCTTATCATATAAAATTAAAATTGACAAAAAAACTATATTAAATAATGTGCTTCTGTTTATTAAATATTTTAAAAGGTGCTTCATATATATATATATATATATATATATATATATATATATATATATATATATATATATATATATATATACATATATATATATATATATATATATACATATATATATATATATATATATATATATATATATATATATATATATATATATATATATATATATATATATATATATATATATATATAAAATAGTAATAGAATACGAGTGAAATCTTCGTAACTACTGATTTGAAAATATAGTAAAATGTAAAATGTAGTAACTAGAAGTAGAAGTGTAATGCGTTGTCGCCGCAGACTGGTCGGTGGTGTACGCGAGCGTGTGCGGCGTGGCGGCGCTGTGCGCGGCGTGCGGCGCCGTGTACGCGGGCGCGCGCGCGCTGCGCCGCCTGTGCGCGCCGCGCCGGCGCCCGCCGCGCCCCAACTACCGCCTGCTGCCCTTCGCCGACCACGAGGAGAAGCCCTGTACGTACACACGACAACACGCGCCTATACTAGAACCATTCATTTCATATAATAAGTTTATTCTAATTTTTTTTACCATATATAATTTTAAAAAATCTATGGCATATATAGTTGCCATAGGCCACGACTCTAGACCATGCTGTTCTCTAACCATTTCGCTTTTATTTTAATTCAAATATTTTGCACTTGTATGTAGATTACCTTATTCGTTATAATTATTTATATTATCGTGTTTCTTATTTCTTTGAAATATTTGTTTATTTTGTAAATTTATAATTGTTGAAAATATTTTTTGTATATTGATATTCATTTTACTTTTCCATCTAAAATGCATAAATATACATATTATTCCATATTATTCGTGCACATACCTACCTTGTTTCTTCCTGTTGTACCTTGCATCTAGCAAAATAAACAATGAAAATATATTGTTAACACTTAACACCACACTTTATCTAGTAAAACAGCGGAAACAATTAAATTAATGTTGCTTGACTCAAATATACGCGTCCTGGAAACCACGCGACCTTTCGTTCGTTCATAAAATCTGTAGAATATCCTCTATGTTCGTAAGATCTTTATATAGAACGGTATGGCTTAGTGGTTAGAGCGCTTGGACGATCTTAACGAGACGCAGGTTTGAGTCCCGCTACGTTCAAATAGTAATTTCCTACTGTACACTTATAATGTCCTAAATAATAAAATAACCGTTCATTACAGTTGCTAACAAAGATATATCTGAAACGGACACAGACTCAGACGTGCTATACGAGACCAAAAGCAAGATGACATCATTCAGTGCTCGCTCGATGAATGGAGAAGTAAATAATTGGAAGAACGGTCACGCCAAGCCTTCTAGAAAGATCAAGACGTAGCTCGTTGACAACGTGGACGCGGTAATGTCCAGTAATTTAATGTTGTAAATGAAAGCCGTGTGATAGTATGACATATGAAGCTGTCAGCGTAAATGTGTTGTTATAGCTTTCTTTATATCAATGTTCATTGATTTGATAATGCTTATTTAATTTTTTGTCCACATTCCATTACTTATTATATAATTACCCTTAGTTTTACAGCAATTGAAAGCTAAGCAAAAACACTAAATATTGTAAATATATATCACCAAAAGGGGGGTTAAATTTTAATGATTATTGTTTCGTTCAGTAATTAAATCATCATCAGCTCATTATTTTTTGTTCAGTAATTAAATCAGTAATATTAAATACAATAAGGCATAAATAAATATTATAACCGTATCATCTCTCAGAGTTGACAACAATGAAATTTAATATCTTAAAATCCTCCTCCAAAGTCACTGTCGATCAATTTTTATAAAAAAATATTAACGTCCAGGCATCCCCTGGAAAATGTTTCAAGATACGCTCATAAGAAAGAAATGAAAATAACTCACCCAATAAAGACACTTGTACAAAGTCTTTTTTGCATTTAGTCACCTTTGCCTTGACAGCTTCAAATATTATTAATTTATGCTGCACATTAAGTGATAATACACTTAAGATAGCTTAGTATAAAATGGAATTAACAGAAATGTTAATTTTCTTTTTTACTTCACTATAGATACCTATAATTTACATAACATTGTAAATGATGTCAACTAAATGAATCATCCGTTAACAAAAAAACACAGTACTGTATTAATTTTAAATAAAGAATGTGTAAACAAGTTTCCGGTCAATGACCTGCTCCCCCATTTCATATGATATTCTCATTGAAGCCAAATGAGTTGTGTTATGATTTTTCTTATTATATGTTGACGTTAACTCGCACAAATAACTTAATTTTAGCTATATCTGTAACTTGTAAAAGCCGGGAGCAGAAATTGTATAGCAAATTAATATATTTAAAAAAAAAAATACCCATTTCACACGTAATTTTACTAAACAATTTCATTTATTAACCAACGTTTCCATTACTTTCTTTTATTTTATGTATTAATAATAATTAACATAAAATATATGTTCCACACTAAGAAAAGTATACTAAAAATTGTTTATTATGAAACTGAAGTCATTATATTTAAGGACAAGTGAATATCATTTATAAGCGAAGACAAGTATTAAGTACAACATTAGCATGTAAATTTTATAATATGTAACATAAAATGATGTTCATAATTTTAAAAGTTATTGTTCTTTCATCAAACACAATTTTTTAAAGCGACATTTTATAAATAATATCAATGCATAATATAAATAATAAAATGAAAGTATCTTAAATGTCAAGTGTGTATAACATTATATAGAATACTTAATTTTTATTTATTCCTATGGTCCCATAAAAATAATATATCAATTTTAATTGTGAATGTCTGTTTTGAAATGTTTTGTAGAATAAAATAGAAAGAATATTTTTAGGAAACATCCATAATGAGCATATGGGAAGGATAAGCTCTTAATTTTGCGACCTTAAAAATATAACGTAAAAAAATCTGCTATATATATATATATATATATATATATATATATACATATGTATATATATATATATATATATATATATATATATATATATATATATATATATATATATATATATATATATATATATATGTATATATATATATGTATATATATTTAATATCTAAGTACTTAATGTTACTGTAATCAGCGAGATCATAATTAGATTGCAATGTTGCTGCCGATGTATTATAATTAAGCATTATGTTTAAAACAAGTGTAGTATATATTTTTGTCGTGAGACATAACATTCTAGTCGTAAATATAGTGATACGTAATAAAGTATTTCCAATTTTATATTTTTTATCACATGGATTCCATGCCCATTCTACACTATTTTAAATGAATGTAAATGTTTATAATTTTATTAGTATATTAAAATTATGGTGTGATACAGAAATAAAAGGTGTATGTAAGAAAAAATTATTATTTTATTGCTTCAATTTACTACAAACTACAGAAAAATTAAAGCAACATGACAAATCCATAGCACAACTAGAACTGGCTTATTACATCTTGTAAGCAGTGAACAATTATTAATTTTTAATACAAAGTAGTTAATGTATTATTTTTCTTAGATAAAGTGACCCAAGTAGATTTCATTAGATTGATTGAAAATAATTATCTATCTCTATTGATACAATAACCAACACCTTTACTAAACTAGATGTGCTTCCCTCTGCACTAAATCTAATATAAGCACTTAAGTAATTCCAAAATAGCATTTAATTAAAATGCTTAAGGCCACTTATGAGTGGAATGGATGCTAGTATTAAAAAATATATATAAATTATTTTACATAATTAAGTATAAGCTTTGGGCTTTAACATTGTAGTATATAAACAATATATAATAAATATAATAACAGTCATTTGTCATATTCAATTAGTTTTAAATTGTACAATCTAACAAAACAAGCTAAAAAGGAAATGAGTTTCTTGTAACATTTTCAGAAGCTTTGTTTATTATTTATGCTATTAATATTTCATATAAAGTATTACTCAAGTAACTCCCATACACAATTAATTTTTTTTTACAATCTCATATGTATGAAGTATTGTAATAATACTTATTGCTTTGTTGCTCCAGCAGTCTATAAAATTTAAAGCTAAACCAGTAGGATTGAAATGTAAAAATTATAACATGCAGGCAAAAATGTTTTAAAGGTGGACTACATTATAGCTACTGTAATATTTTTTTCTGGAAATACCAAAATATTGTGTAACCTATTGTATTTACTACCCACTTCACAGTTTTGAATGTATTCATCTGTTTTTCAAAAAAAAAAAAGAGATCAACATATAAATACATGCAAATTAAAATTAAGTTATATTTTTATCATACTCAAAATTAAATATGAATCAAGACATTTGTAAATAAATAATATAAAAATGAAAATATATTAATACATAATCTAACTATGGAATATATTATGAATTTGTCTAAACAATAATTTAATATCAAGCTTCATCAAGTTTATCTTATCTTATATACTTATATTTAATTTTTAATAGCCAGCATACAATAATATCTTATGTAATCACACATCCAATTTACTTCAACACCTTTTTAAACCTCAAGTAATGAATTCCAAATATTTTTCAACTTATTATTTAGCCTTTTTCTTCCCTGATTTTACAGTTGATTCAACTTCCTTAGACCACAGTGCTCTGTTCAAAGATTCTCCTAGTATGTATAGGCCAAAAACAAATCCAAGACTAAACAGATAGAAAATTATTCTTAAAGGCCAATTGATAACAGAAAGAATTGGATACACCCAGCTACCTGTTTTAAAGTATATAAAATGAATCCATACTACATAGCATAGCATAAAAATGCTTAATATGGACAGTCCCATCTTGCGGGTAGAATACATTCTAAATGAAGTAACTAATTCTATAATTATACATATTACGATATTAGAGTGCATGACATGATTTAACCATGTGGGGAAAAATGCATCCATCATTCTAGGCAATATGAGCTCCCTGTCAACTGCATAGATACCCCAAAAAGTTACGCCTACAAATAGTGACAATGGAAATGCCAATGAACTAAATAATATATCTTTACATCTTCTGATCAGAGGTTTATTGGAAGGTGCCGCATCATTACTGCCAATGAGGTCATTGATGAAAGCCAGTGAGAAATAAATGGTTTGTAGCAACTGCAAATAAAGTTAATATTTATTTCAAATATGACCTTAAAAAATATATTATAAACAAGAAATAATAAAACTTACTGCATTTATATAAGTCAAGTATTTTAACTTTCCTCCAAACGGGGTTACAGTGGTCGATGTACTGGGTATTTTTACATAAGTGTAATCATAATAACAACCAAAAAAAAATTGAATTGCACAGGAAAGGTGAAATAATATCTTCAACATTTTTATTATTAAAAAATATAGCTTTTAACAGTTTTGCAAACGGGGATATGACCGACTTTGGTAAATAGAACTCTTACACTAAGCGATGCGCTCAAAAATATTAAATAATAAAATTGAACGTATTAAGAGTAAAAAAATATATTTATTAGTCTTTAGATTTTCCAAAAAACTTTTATTGCTCCTAGCCCCCGAGTGTCACTATACAACAAAATTAATATAAATTATAACATGACACTTGGCATCTCCTAAATATGTCGAATTTGACAGTTACTAATATTATTACTACACTATTATTTGTCCGCAACTGTGTTTGCATGGATTTCAAAACGTTAATTATTTATGAAAATAAAAATCCCGTTTCATATTAAGAGTTTTGTCCTATATTAATCATAAGTCCTATGTTTTCATCCTATATTTTCATCTTTCATTTTAATATTGATTCATTATCAATCATATTAAAAATGTAATTGACACCAAGATTTTCAAGTTATTACATAAGATGTGTCTGTTAGGTAGAGCCAACTAACGAGGCTCAAAACTGGCTCTGATAGCATCCTTTCGCTGAATTCCTGAGAAAGATAGACAGTTTCTGCAGACAATTTTCTCCTTACAAAAACTGGATGATAGCTTGGCAAAAGATTCTTGAGCCAAGCTTACCCCTAATATGTTACCAGGCGTAAGCTTGTTATAAGAAACAAAAATTTCTATCTTAAGTAATTAAAAAAAACAACAACTTGATTGATACCATAGACCACATCTATGCACTACAGCAAATAATACAGAAGTCGAATGAATATAATTTGTAACTTCGCTTAGTGTGTGAGGGCACACCAAGCGAAGTTACAAATTATTTATGCTATGAGAAAGCTATTGTTCGACCAAGTTGCCAAGTCTACTTCAGGTATATCGAAATGTTAATGTAACTCTATGTCGGTCAGATTACAGAACCAGAGCTTTAATCCTATTTAATTGCAACGAGGTGTAAAATAGGCAGATATTATTTCTCCGAAATTTGCCTTTGATAACAACGCGAAGAAATGTAGCATGATTTGTCTTTGATAACAACGCGAAGAAATATAGTATTAATGAATGAATGAAATATTTATTTTTTTGACTAGGGATTGAAGCCATACCATGTCCCTTTTTCAGTCACAAGCTTGTGCCCCTGCACTACGATTTTATTTTACTTATTAATATATATTTAAAAAAAAACATTTTTTTAACGGGCCACAGAACAATTTAAAAATGAAACGTCGTTATTAAGTATATTTTGATATATTTACTTTATTTATACATTTTATAATTTTACTATGAAGGAGATTATAAATTTATTATTAAAAATAATATATGTAATTTAAAAAATAATTTTAAATCATTTAAATTTCTAAAAAATCTTTAATTATAGGGTGTTACATTTTGTACGTTCACATGATTTAAATAATAATAAAACACGAAATATATGTGATATATAAAAACAAAGAATCTATAGCATATATAGTAAGTATAAATGCCTAGGTCACTAGATATATTTTCTATTTAATTAAATATAAAACATTCAAAACATATTTGACTATAATTTATATTAAAAATATAATATATTATATATTTAAAATTATAAGTATGTATAAATAAATATAATTTATATAGGTGGTAATTTCGCAAATGGTTGGGGTGCCATATCTGGAACAGGCGCGGTAAAAGCAGGCTGAGTTCGTGAATAACGCTGTGCTGGCAAATCCGGCAACGCGCCTCGAACTAGTCGTCGCAGCGCGGCGTTACGTTGCCGTAATTGTAATACATCTTCATGGATACGCTCGCGTTCTGTGTACATAAAAAAACCACGGATCAGTATAATAATAATTACAAAAAAAAACCCTTTGAAAATAATAGAATTATTTAATAATAAAAAGTTTTTTATATGACGTACCCTGTAAAATTTGCAAATAATTGTTTAAACCAGTGAGCAATCCATCCCAAAATCGATCCTTTTCAGACGAAAATAAGTGTTTCCACTGTGACCAATATTGTTCTATTTCTTGAGTCGTCAGTTGGCGAGAAGGCGTTGTAAAATCTGGTGCTTTTACACTATCTCTGTAAAATAAAAATAATAATTAAATTTTTTTACATTATATTTAAAAAATGCTTTATACTTACAATATGTCATATAGCTTTCTTTTCTCTGGTGGAACAAACACTGCCATAAATTCATTAAGCGCCGTCAATACTTGCATAGACTCTATTTCTAAATGATGTCCAACTGAAATATAAAACAATAATTTTAAGTGGGTCAGTACAGTTTTTTCAAATGACAATAATTCGAACCAAACTGTAATTTGGTAATTTTTTTACCATAATTGTAACAGACTTTGGAGATGCATTTTTTTGTCAATATAAAGTTATATTAAAGAACAAGCCATCCGTGGCTTTACCCGCTTGTATTACACAATTTTATTTACTTATTTCCTATATACGACATAAAAATAAATAACTATCGGGGACTATGAGGCCTGTCGTCGCGAAGCGGCACAAGCGTGCGACTGTAACCGACACGTTCTGGAATCGATCCCCGGTCGAGGAAATGAAATATTTAATATTTTCAATTTAAATATTTAATGTTTCATTTTTTCGCTCTGGTACAAGGCAAAACGCGGCATTGAGTTCCGCCACTCAACACACAATGCCTCAAATTCAGCGGAAAGTGGAGAATAGAAGTGAAACGGAGTGTCTTAACACTAGGTTCCCAAGTTCCCTTCGCCTTCCTTGCCATATGCGGGATACAGCGTGAGAAAGAAAAGAAAGACTATCGGGGACGGCGAAATAAAAAAAATATGAAAATTTAAAAAAAGTTTAAAAATGTACTAACCTGGACATAAAAACGGGTTTGCTTTCTTAGTAGTGACGAGAGTAGGTTGCGATGATACCGTGACGCCACGTCCACGCTTTACCGACATCTCTGAAGCGCTCTCCACAATTGACGATGTCACTTACAAGTAAAGAAAAAAAATTGAAAATTATAATTTTACCAAAGAATTAAAACATGGCATTGCATATTATAATGTAATGGAGATGCTTGATTACATTGTACCTATAAGCGATGCTTATCGATATCGATTTCTGATTGAAAATCAAAGCACAAAAGTGGACAAATTCACAAATAGTGTTGCTTTTTAGTTTTCTCGACCTGGTTTTTCATTGCAGCAATGGCTACAAGTATGGGTAGACTTGACATGAATAATATTACTTTCGGCATTTAAAAGTTAAGGCGATAAGTAGTAGTTTTTTTGCCACTTATACTAGATAATGCTGGTCTCTTGATCATCATCCGAGCATCCATCTCACTTCCTGAGGTACACTAGTCCAGAAGGGCACCAACACCTCCAATGCACATATCATCCTCAATACCTTGGCTGCAAATCATCGCCTACGCGACTTCCAGACAACCGCAAACCCCCTTATTGGGTCTTCTGATGAATTCACATCCGGAACAGTACCGGATTGGAGTCGATGCACTTTTAGAGTCTTCAGACTACTGCTTGGTACAAAATATTGTGCGTACTAACGAAGCTGTCGCAGAACACCAGCAAATCGTTGAGTCTAGAACTACAACATAGCAGATGAGCATGGGATGAGTACATGTAACTCATTTTATCCGTGGGCCGGTTCACTTCTTTTCTGATCATACTACTGCTATTGCCAACGTGGTTCTGCAGATTATGGAAATTTACATTTTTAACTATATAGTACCAGTGTTGTAAACTTACTGCCTTTGGCAAGGTATATTATATGCCACGCATACCAAATCTGGGCTAAGGCACTGGTCTCAAAGGTAGACTTTACCTTTTATCTTTAAAAAAAAAATAAAACTGAACCTTTCAAAAAGACAATACAATCGAGAGATTAAGTGACAGATTGCTAGAGAAGTTCCGAGCATATCGCAAATCGGTATCGGTGTGCTTGAAAGTGCGGAAGGTTGAGCTACCCGTCCGGAAATCATAAATTTCGCAATTTCCCTTCCTAATTTTGTAAAAAAAACCTGGTTCAATTTAATCCTCTGAAGACACAAATTTATGCTTTGCGTTGTGTTTCACCAGTTCTAGAGAAAACTCTTATTAAAGCCGCGCCTATGTGTTAGTAACAGCCTAATTTTGGCTTTATTTTGCGTAGATATCTCGTTGCTGTGCGTAGGCTACGGCATTTATCATAGGGATAGTTTTGAGGAACTGTTTAGTCTGGAGCCTGCCGCCGATTTTTTTTACCATATGGATACGTGGCAGTCCACTATGGTGCGGTTTCGTAACTCGGTACAACATGGATAACTTCAAACAGTGCGTCTTTCTCTACTTTAAAGGTCAGAATTGCACTTGTTACAAAGATTAATAAGCGGTATATCCCGAAGTGGTAGACAGAAGTACCAAGTTGGTCCGTTCCCCACTTTCGGCCGAGTTTAAGACATGGTGTGTTAAGTGAAAATATTTATGTAGCTATATTAGTAGTTTATACACCTTGTACCTTTAGGATCACCGCATTTTTGTAATATTTCATCCGCTTCCGCCACGAGAAGCTGATCAGCGGGTGACAAATCCTGTGATCTGCAAAATGATGTCGATAGCATATGTGTGTAATAGTGAATTTAATGTGGTTTCGTCTAACGATTTGTTACAAACAAACTTTTTTCGCTATAAAGCATTAATAGACGATGCATTTAGTCATTAAGTTTTATATTGTATTATTTTTGTTTTTGTTATTTTGTAATGTTATCATCACTAGTGGATCTTATAAAAAATAAATAAATAATTAAATATTTAATTATAAGCTTTTATAATAGTACGTCATACTTACGAAGATTTAATTTTACTCAGCTTCACGCTATATCCTGCACTTGGCAGGTTAGGCAGAGGGAACTTGGAACCTAGTATCAAAGACACTCCGTTCCACTTTCGTTCCCCACTTTCCAATTCGAGGCATTCCGTGTTGAGTGGTGGAACTCAACGCCGCGCTTTGGATTGTTACCAGAGCGAAGAAATGAAAATTAAAATATTTAAAAACATTTTTTTTATAGCTTCACACTGTATCCTGCACGAGGCAGGGTAGGCAGAGAGTTTTAGCCGTGTGATTCCGGCTTAGAATAGGATCACCCTGGTACTGATGGTGTCGTAAGAGGCGACTAAAGTGCGTGTGGTAGAGTCACGTTGCCAGTAATGGCAACACGCATGGGCATACTCGACCGGATTATAACCACCCCCGGCATTTAAGACCGGCGTTAAGTAGTGGCTTTGGCCACTGCGTTTCGCATTAGGTAATGCCGGGCCCCGGTGCCCTTCCACCTTAAAGGACGGCAACGCTCCTGTAGCTCCTCTGGAGTTATTAGGGGCTGTGGGCGACGGTGATCACTTACCATCAGGTGACCCGTACGCTCGTTTGCCGTCTTTTCCATAAAAAAAAAGAGGGAACCCGGGAACCTAGTGTTAAGACACTCCGTTCCACTTCCGTTCCCCACTTTCCGCCGAATTTAATTTGATAATAATAAATATTTCATTTTCTCGTGCGGGGATCCAACCCACAACCTGTCGTTTACAGTCACAGGATTCTGCCGCAGCGCCACGACAGGCCTCAACATTTCATCTTAATAAAATAATTTGCAATTGAATTATAAATGTAATCTTTATAACGCAACAACGTATCAGATACGTTACTTGAAGCCGACATGAATGGAACGCGATGTGCTCGCAGATATGCTTCTGGCCACGCTTGAGCGGATCCTTGTTGATGATCTGTCTCCTTAAATTATATAAAAAAATTATATTAAAATTAAAATTGATTTATACTGAAAACGTATAAACATTAAAACAGCGTGATTTGAACCCGTGTCTCTTGAAAACTGTCCAAGCGCTCTGACCAATAAGCTCTATAATCTCATCACGCTACTTTGAAATTTTTATACGCTTGTTACTAGGGACCTTTTTTGCAACAACACGGAAATTTCTAAAAATTAACGTTACGTTCGAATTTTTATACGTTTTCAAAATAAGTAGGTATATTTCTTTCCTAAGTGTGGAATTTGAATAAAATTTGTAAAAGAGTGTTTACCTCTTATTGCTTTGGCGCTAATGCTGACGTGATGAGAATCTTCTAAAGATGACATCTAAGCATAATAAATTATTTTATTTCATTTCCTTTTTATGGCAGCTAAATAAGCGTAGCCAGAATAAAGCACAATGTTAAAAAATATAAGTACAAAAGAAAGTATAAATATAATTTAATGAAATTAATAAATACCCCCATAGTCGAAGGTTCCATCAAATCAGATACCGCTTCTAGCCCGACGCATATCGGGCAAAATGCATAATTTAAAAATATTTTGCACAATAAGTCTATGTCGTCTTCCGATTGTATTTCTAGAGCCTAAAAAAATGGTTAAAATAATAAACAAATGTTAGAAAGCTAAAGGTAGTTGAATATTAAAGTACCAAATTACCATAAAAATAGAATCTAATGTACACAGCTTTCTGGAAGTCAACGGATATTTATCGATAAGTTTCAATAATCGATCTTCTATCAAAAATCCAGTGTTGTCTGCAACTAGTTGTAAAATATGACGGACCTTTAATAAATATTTCAGTAGGTTAATAACATTAAAATATTTTTTATTAAATTTTATGTTATATAGTGGTTTGTTATAAATTAGAAAACCTACCAATTTTTCTTTAGCTTGATTTGCAGCTACATTTTTTGGATCAACCAAATCTGTTCCTTCCAACGGTTTATTGATAGCAGAATCCTTTGCCTCTGTATGATGTTATTAATGTTACTATTGATCTAGTAACGTTTATGATTATACACAAAAGTAAATAAAATTTAGACAAATATTCTCTTAAAAAAACTAATGCGGAGTTAACTCTGTAACCTAACCAAAATTTAAAAAGAGTATAAACGCAAATATTTTATTATTTTAAAATAAATAAGGAGGCCTATTTGAGGCCTGTCGTGGCGAAGCGGCACAAGCGTGTGACTGTAACCGACAGGTTCTGGGTTCGATCCCCAGTCGAGTAAATGAAATATTTAATATTTTCAATTTAAATATTTAATGTTAAATTTCTTCGCTCTGGTAATACATGCAATGCCTCAAATTCGGTGGAAAGTGGGGAACGGAAGTGGAACGGAGTGTTTTAACACTAGGTTCCCAGGTTCCCTCTGCCTACCCTGCCTCGTGCGGGATACAGGGTGAAGCTGAAAAAAAAAAGAAAAAAAAATAAGGAATAATAAGTCAATGCATATAATTATGTAAATAATTTTTGCATTTTCTTAGTTATTATAATTTCTGATGTACTCGATATTAATACTATTCGACATTAAGTCTACAATTTAAAGCCATACTATATTTTAAACTAATATAATGATTTACTAATATATTAATATTTGGAATAATGTGGCGCAGCACATCGAGTGTCCCTGAGTGAATGAATTCGATTGCCACTCAATTATCAGTTCCCACTTCTAGTAGGATATAGTTTAAAGCTAAATACATTTATTACCATATTTAGATATAGGGTTCTTAGGAGGTGCGGGTGGAGGCGGCGGTGGCGGCTCAGCAAGAATATGGGCATGAAGTGCAACCTCTGCTTGTCGCACATTTTGTGCTAATTCACTACAACGCGCGGCTGACATTCGCCATACCTGCAAAAACAAGAGATTTGAAATTTATACAAAATTAAAAAAAAATTTACAGTGTTAAATAATAATATATGTTAATAAATCAAGGCTGTCATCATTACCTGGCAAAATTTGTAGTTATTCACATGTGAGAAATGTTTACATTTTTTTTCTAAATCGGCCATGGCCTGCATAAGTTTAACAATTTCTGCGTCCGCTTTAATCTCTTCGATAGCACCATCTTCTGCTGCTTTTCGAATTTTAGCCCGCAGTGTATTCGCCATGTCTGACATTTTGTTAAGTTTTCGCTTTTGTTGAGATCGGACGAAAACATTTTCTTCTTCCCTCTTCTTTAAAACCTGATATATAGAAAAATAATAAAATTATTCTAAAATAGTACGTTGAAAATGTGAATATAAGATGTGAATAGGTATATGTAAAAGTGAGTAATGAGAAATTAAAAATAACGAAAAGTTGAAAATAAAAAGAAATAACGAACTTGGTAATTATATCCAATTTTTTCGGTATTAATAATGCAAGTAGCTTTTAATTTTTCTAATTCTTTTTGCAGTTCTTGAATCAACGTTTCAAGTTCTATCTTGGCTTCGCGATATTTTGCATGATGGTCCCACATTATAGATTCCATTTCCTCTTTATGTTCTTCGAGCTGTTAATAAATGATAGGAAACTGTGTATATATTAGGTACTAAGTAACGTGCGGTAATTGAAATTGAAAAAAAATCTAAAATAGTACGCTCTAGTAACTTTAACAGGGATATTGCTTTGGCGCAAGTTCGAGCAAAGCGAGTAGCTAAAGGAGCTAATGACAGAGTAATTTATGCAAGTCACATGGCACACCAATAATTTGTTGTGCTATCATCATAAGTTGTTTTCGGTCATTTATATAGAATGGTGTTAGGGAGCCAGGGAGCTAAATCTTAAGCTAAACTATTCTTTAAAATTACATTACGTCTAATAGAAAAAATATCACCTGTTGGGACTTATATTCCATATGAGCTACTTCTTCTTTGTCTCGTTGCTTGTAAAGCGCTTCCCAACGCTTGTTGTTATGATCTACCATAGCCTCGCGTTCAATATTGATTGCTTGTTCTATGAGAAACAACTGCTTCTCATAAGCTCTTTGCATTATTGTTATTTGTTTCTCTATTCTATCTGAGAGCTCCTTAATATCTTTGTCCTAAAGACCACAAAACAATTAAATTTGTAATCACAAATACATATGAAAAAAAATATTTCAGTATATTGTCCACTTGTGATCTTTATTATTAACACGTGTACTTAAACGTACTGTAATTATTTATTAAAAATAGCTATTATTGAAGCTCATAACTACTTATGGACCTGTTTATCCAAATCCTCATAATAAGCAATATCCATTCTACATAAATCTTGTTTTAATTCGTTAATCAAATTATCTTTTTGCTCTAGCAAATCTTGGCATTTACTATTTTGTTCTTTAATAGACGCATCTATGTCTAAAGGATCCTTAATTAAAAGCATCGCGTCCCAGTTCGAAGTGATTGCGTCGTACTGTATCTGAGCTTCTGCTGCTTCTAATTCTATTTTAGACATGGAATCTAAAAATAAAACATTTAATAATATTATTTTCATACCAATAACTGGAGCACACTCCCGTGAAATATGAGCCCCAAAGGTAATATTTTAGGGATTCGCAAATTCATTATATCATGCTACCTAATAAGAATATATTTTCAATTTCAATGTTAAACAATTAGGAGACTTGTCGAGGCGCAGTGACATAAGCGTGTAACTATAAACGGTGTAAAGGTTGTGAGTTCGATCCCCATTCTAAGAAGTGAAATATTAAATATTTTCAATTTAAATATTTAATAAGATTTTCATTTCTTCGGTCTTATAACAAGGCAAAGCCGTATTACTTCCACCAATCAACACGCAATGCCTTAAATAAGGTGGAAAGTAGGGAAAGGAAAGAAGTAGATTTAACACTAGGTTCCCAAGTTCCCTCTGCCTACTCTGAAGAAGATGAAGAAAATGTGTGATATTTAATTGCGATGCGGGGCCAAGTAAGCCGTGCCCACGTCAGAATAGTCTACTAATCAAAATTTACACAAAAATTAAAAAGACTTTTGCACAACCCTCTTACCACCAGATCTGATGAAATGATATGCCACTATATGTGTGATGTAGAAAAGTGTAACCACATGTGTAGGTGTGCACACGGACATACGCTAAGACATGGAAAATTGAATATGAATAGAAGAAAGAGGCTTCTTCTACTAGGCACTAGTAAAAGCCTCTTCTGTATATACAGCCTAGTAACATGGAGGTAAATCATATAATAACTTGATGCATCAGTCGGGATCAATGTCTAGATGGTGATGTGCTTTCCACTAAATGACGAGCTCAAATGCAAAAAATACAGTTAAAATTCAATCATAACAAACCACTACGAAATGGATCACGGTATTTTCCGTTTTGTTCGAACTTGTGTAAGTTGTTGTTTCCTACCTTTCATTTTATTTGAAAACAACGATCGCCGTATAACTTCCCTCTCGTCGGTGGTGACTTTAACATTAGTAACTTTAGCGGCTCCATCTAATGATAAGCGCTGTAATTCCTCAGCAGCAGCAGCCGTTGCCTGCTCTATGGGCCCGGGTTCTTCTTCTTTTATGACATCTTCTGAAGGTTGATCAGCTCTAAATGTAAATTAACAAATATTTTAAGATTTATGAAGAGTGTTCAGTTTTAAGTTTAGGTACATACATTGTTTTCGTGGGAACTATTGATATTTCTGTACTTAAATAATTATTAATTAATAATATATAATTTTAATAATTGGGCTTTAATAGAATGTAAAAGACCAGCTGGTTTTTCTAAGAGATTATTCGTCAGAGAGAACAGATAATAAAGTAATAATGAACGACTTGCTGCCTTTATAACGCAATGAGGCCTACCTTTCTTATAGTATTTTTATATAAGTTATTGATAACTCTAATTAAATAACTCTAATTAAATAATCCTCAGTTTTTTATTAATGATCTATATTACATCATTAATGCTACTAGATCAGTATATCGTTAAGTATGAATAAAAAAATCTAAGGTTTTACTATTTTATATCCGTTCCTGTTGTATATGGATATTGAAGTAATGAATTAATTTTTTTATTACGATATTGTCTATATATAAGGTCCACCGCGCGCAATGATGACATTTACTTCCTAAATGTTCTTCTAAGCAAAAATCTAATGTTGTATGATGTATAAATACACACATAACTAAACTAATTAAAAAAATGCTTGTAGGGAAAAATAATAGGTAAATATATAAAATATCTCACAAATGCACCTAAACATACATATTTTTGTAGGGTAGGCATATTTATATACTTATTGACACATTCAATTTTAAATTAACCTTTTTAGAGCTTCCTGACGACGTTTAATTCGTAATGCCCTTGCGGCTTTTCTTTCATCAGGATCCTGTGATGAAACCTGTGGCTCTTTAGGAGCAAGGACGTCTTCCTCTTCATTCCCAAACATATCAACCATTATTTTCTTTTTGTAATATAATGAAAAAAAAAGGAGTAAATATTTACTCCTTTTTTTTCTAAGACTTCTAGAAGTCTTTCGAATTAATTAGAAAATTGATCAAACATTAATGCAACGACAGAGTGACAACTAGACTGGACAATTGCCATGACTACGATTTCAATAATATTTTATTATATTCCTTTGTCTTCATTGATTACAATTTTATATATACAAAATGTAATACATATATATTGTAAATATTTGGGCCTATCGTGGCGCAGAGGCAAGGCTGTGGCTTTGATCCCACTCCAGGAAATGAAATATTTAAAACTAGGTCGACCTACCGGTGGCTTCGCCCCCTTGAACTAACTTTATTAGATTTTGTTGTAATGACGTTATCACTTTTAAATGATCTATAGATGAACAAGAATTTTACCTAATTGAATAAAAAAATTGTAGCAATTTTATTGATCTTAATATTTTAATTGGACTTCTTATTTCTCAACAGATTTAAATAAACACAAGTAGATGTTATTGTAATAAAGTAAATGTATTTAAATCTTATTAGCTGTTTCTGAGACTACCAGACAAAATTTTTAAAATCACTTTTCGAGCCCAATTATATTACTAAAGGTTAAGATTTTTTTATATATATCTTCCGTGTACAAATAGTGATGGGTTACAGATTTATTGTAAGTATATCTTTTCCATTTAAATATTTAATGTTTTTATTTAATCGCTCTGGTAGCACGGCAAAGCACGGTGTTAAGTTCCACCACTCAAAGCGCAATTTTTCATTAAGGAAATTCGGCGGAAAAAGGGGAACAGAAGTTTCTTAACACTAGGTTTACAAGTAACCTCTATCTACCCTGCCATATGAGGAATACAACGTGAAGGTGAGTATATATACCTATTAAAGATTGTAATTTAGATGTCCTCTAATATTTAATGAGGTGTAAGTAGTTAATTCTACATTCAGAATACTTATTACACAAATATAAGCAGAATTAATTACTAATTATTCTTATGTTTAATAAATACACCAAAATATTTGGAGGAAAAAATAAGAGATGTAATATTTTATTAACATTTTTTATTACTTAATTTACTTTTTGCTGTTAAGGATGATACCATCGTATTTCTGTTGGAACCACTTCATGGCGTCTTCCTTCGTCAAACGGTGTTGGAAACCAACCTTACCAGTCTTGCGTCTTCTGTGGGCTACATTGAATCCTAAAATAAAAAATAAAAAGTATTTAAAACTTTATAAGCCAAAAAACATTTTTCACTGTACTTATTATATAATATTGGTGGTATTATTATTAATATCATTTTCATGACATACCTATATAATATTTGTGTCCAAAAACTAAAAATCACTATATTTAATTTTCTCCTAATTTAATAAGTTTTTTTGCAAAATATGTTCCTTAAACTTTATAGAAAACAATTATGTAATTATTCTCCTGTTGAGCTAAGTTTATTTTAGCACATAATTTACAGAATGAAAATTCTTTATTTTCATTCTTGAACAAATGTGCCATACTAACCATATAAACAAAAGAAAGTATAATAATTTTATGTACACAAGAAACTACCAAATTTAAAAAGGATTTCTTTTTCATTTTCAAAACACAACTTCAATGTTGTTTACTCATACAAATTAATCACATTTAAATTATAGATAAATCATACATAATAGATATTTGACTAAGCTTGCAATATTCACTATTTCAATAGATCATATCTTACCTGGCCTTCCAAGTACAACATAGAAGTCAAGACCATAGATACCAATGGAAGGATCGTACTTGATACCTAAATCAATGTGCTCTTGGATACCAAAACCAAAGTTTCCAGTTGCTGAGAAGTTGTCACGTCTCAATTCGTATTCCCTGACCTAAAATATAAGCAAAGAAGAAATTACTTAGCATTCCATAGATTTATTGTACATATGTTTGAGGACATTAATTGCATGTGCAAGCCTCTCACACACTCTGCTGTCTCTTTGTACCACAATGAAAAATATATATATCATAAAATTTTGAATAAGATTTGAGCTGTTATTTCACTTAGTATTCTAAGCAGTAAAAAAAAGTGCCCAGAAGTTGCAATTGGAAATGTTACTTTAGCACAGAATTACAAAGAAAAAACCATGATCAGTTATCTCTTGAACAATTTGTGCAAGTATCAAAGTGTAAATACTGTGATCAATAATTTTAATATGAAACATAAAATTACTTATAAATATATATATATTTTTATTGATTTCTTTGCAAGAATATGAATTTAAAAGATTGAATTTATGGTGTAAAATAATAGTCATATTTTCAAATTCTTGTATAGAGACATTATTATTAAGAAGCTGTTATAATTTTTGTTTACATGATATATCAGTGTAAAACACTAACACTTTAATAAGAAAATAGTAAAAGGTGTGCCTAGATAGCATGTTAAATGACATTTAATAAAATAATAACGAAAAACTAATAATGTTGACATAAAATGCTCCGTAAACACAATAATATTTGACTTAACCATATTTTTATTTTCATTTACTTTTATTTTCATTGTCATAAGGAACATGTAGCATTGAGTTCTGTCACTACATTAACAATACTTAAAAATTGTTTAAAAATTAAGGAAGTGTTCCAATATTAGGTTTCCTATGTTTTACTATATAGATAATAGCTAGAAGTTAGTTTTTCATTTAAGATTACTATTTAAATTTACAAAAAAAATATTATAAATTACCCACTTTTAAGCCCCTTTCAAGGATTTCCTCAGCCTTGGCTCCGCGGACAGTGCAATGGACAGCAATTTTTTCATTACGACGGATACCAAAGGATCTGACAGTGTAACGGGCCTTGGAGAATACTGGTTGTTGACCAGTAAGCTGTTCCAACACCTAAAAATTCAATTATTTATTTAATAATTCAAATCTTCATAAACTTGAGATTTTTAATACAAATACATGATTTAATGTCATTTTTCTGAGTATTCTATGCAGTAAGAATAAGTGCCTAGAAGTTGCAATTCAAAATAATACTTTTGCATGTATTTATACAGAAAACACAATATTATTGTGATTCAAAAACAAATTCATGCTGTAGCGTAAATAACATCTTACAAAACGTAATACATATACTAATGACAGTAATTTATAAAACTACTATTTAATTCGAAGAGATGGGACTTATTGATTTTGTATCCATCAGTAATTTGACACATTAAACAAATAACCTAAAAATTTCATGTTCATTAAAGTCGAATAACGTGAATTGACTCTGAACTATGCAATTGCAGATACAGCAATGTATTTTCTTACCTTAGCAGCACGTGTCAACCTGTCACCAGATTCGCCGACACAGATGTTCAGACACAATTTCCTGATGTGCAGATTCCGCATAACATTTTTGGAATGGTCTTTGGGAACCTTTTTCTCTTTCTTGTCCTTTTTAAGGGCAGGGTTTGCAGGCGGTGGTACACGCTGAAAACCATCGTATCAATGATAAGCACATATTAAGCAAAAATGAACACAAATGTACTCGTTGGGCGAAAAGAACACTAAAGAGAAAACTATACGCGAGTAGTATAAAATAAACACGAGTAATTGACAATAGCAGCACGGGTATCTTTAATTATTGTTAAAAAATATTTATGATGCATATTTTTCACTGATTATAACCGATAATATTTGCGGACATATATAAAACACCTACCGCCATGATTAGGAAATTTTAAAAGAAACTAAATGTCAATAATTTCCACCATAGACAATGTAAGAACCATAAATATACTATACTTTTTTTAAGCAACACCTACTAGTAAAACCATTCTGATTGCTCTAAGTAATTATTTACTTAACAAGAATTATTAAAAAAATATATAATAAAAGACATGAAGATATATAATGAAGATAAGATGTACTATAATTAGAATTATTTGTGATTAAGGTATATATTTCTTTTACAATATATATGTTTTTAATAATTCTTGTTAATATTGTATTACGAGAGATATTTATAAATATTCTTCAACAAATGACTTTTAAATCGTATACATTCTATCAAAACCCATAATAACGTAAATAAAATGTTTTTAAATATATTTATTATTAAATATATTATATTTTTAAACAACAAAACAATTTTAATATTGCCACAGATCGTTTGTCATTATAAATTCTGTATTAAAAAAATACCTCACTGACAATTTTTTATACCATCTGTGATTAATGATTATATACCTCATAAATATATGAAGTATCAGTTTTAAACCAAAATAAAATATATCACATGGTACAAATTCTATATTAAATATATTATTTCTATTCCAAAAATTAAGTATAATATAAATATGTACAATATCAATTAATATTAACGTATTAAGACCCACGTGGCGCAGTAGATGGAATTGCTCAATTGTATACATGATGATTGTACGACCGTTTTCTCTTTGAGTGATAAATTATTTTTTTTATATTTTATATTTTTTTACTTATTACACATTAATTTACCCTTTTCATTGAATCATATCAATAATTTATATATATATATATATATATATATATATATATATATATATATATATATATATATATATATATATATATATATGTATATATATATATGTATATGTATATGTATATGTATATATATATATATATATATATATATATATATATATATATATATATATATATATATATATATATATATATATATATATATATATATATATATATATATATATATATATATATATATATATATATATATATATATATATATATATATATATATATATATATATATATATATATATATATATATATATATATATATATATATATATATATATATCGGCCGCAGTTGCTTGTTAAATAACTGTCACTGCAGTAAATTGCTTTCATATTAATATTCGTGTCTCTAGTTTTCACGGGAAGTTGACTTTTTTGCGTAAATTAATACAGAGAAATAAATTCTATAGTGGTGCTGTTTTTAACCGGTTGTTGATCGTCGCTTGTCGTTAATTTATATTGATATTTGATACAATTGACCTATCTATACATTTGTTACGAAGCTCTATAAGTTCGAAATACTATTTTACGTGATACTAGATAAAATCGTTACAGAAACTTAGAACTACAGCCGAATAATATTTCAGATACTTACTATATTTAATATTTGGTTACTACCTCCAATATTTTTTAGAAATATTTATTTTTTATTCGCTTAATATACGGTTGATGTTCGTTATAAGCGTACGTTTTGTTACTTCGAGTATTAACATATAAAGAAATAAATAACATACAAGTAGATTAGAAGTGAAGTCGTTAAGTCATATGGTGGGATATTGTATTGACTTAACTAATAAATAATACATTAAAAAACAAATGGATGAAGCCCAAAGACTGAAATCATCTTGTGTTGATACTCTACGATATAGCAGATGGCACTGTCCAGTTTGTGATATATTCACAAATTCCTATATTCAACTCAATCAACATTTAGAGGGAATTGGACACCGACACAAAGTGATGGGGAGATACAATAACAAAAACAATAACATACAGGTGGAACAGAAAACCAACTTTCAATTTTATATTTTTGCTTTCATTCAAGTGATTGTAACATCGTTCATAACTTTTTATATTGTTGTCCATTTCTTTAATTAATGTATAATGATTAAAATTATCTTAAATAATGGCTATTATCGGTGCCTTAAATTTCGCGCCACAATTTTAATTGGCGGAGAAGTCGTCCCCAAGCGTTCACGGCTTCTATGCGCACGAACGAACGCGCAGAACAATGAGGTAGCAGCCATTTTATGTCGGTGCCTAAGAAAAACATAATTCGAATGGCCAATCTTAACAAAATTGTGTAATTAGTGCTCTAATTTATGTGTTTCTGTACACGCCACTATTATTAGGTGTTTCTTTGCTTATGTGAGTAGAAACAAGGTTTTGCTATATATATAGATAGACAATAAGCGTAATGAAACTTATCATTTCGCATTTATGTAAAATAATGATTATTATAATAGTATTACGTCGTTCCCTCCATAAAGTACAAATTACAAGTGTTTATTTCGAGTGCAAGTATTTATTTGCAAGAGTTGTTTGTGTTTACATTTCTTAAGTAGGCGATTGATTGTATCGCAAAAATGCATTCTGCATATTTAGGCATGAGATATGACATAACTTTCCTTACTAATAGCAATTTATAGCTTTATAGACTAGTTTTTGTTTACATTACAATTGTAGTGATCATTAATTACGCTTCTCATAACAACCGGCGTCGCGCAGCCTCGGCTTTAAGTTGGGGACAAAATTCAATAACGAATTGGCCATTTTATTGATGGCAGGGGGGGAAGCTGGGTGGAGACGGTCGGTAAGCTTCGGCCATTTAATTTTTACACATTTAACACTTTTTCTTATGTGTTGTTTACATTCTGTGTTGAAATGATTAACTTTGCACATATGTATAAACAAAACTCAGAATATAATAATGTATACTTACAAATGGCGTATAGATAAGCGCGCATATCGGTACTTATAAGGAATATAAACAACCTCACTGTGTTCCTATATCATATCATAGTTTTCAGTCAATGCCCTATGTGCAGTATTTAATTCCATTAAAGTTCAAATATAATGTGAAAGAAGTGGACATTAATCTAAGATTTAAACATTCTGATTGGATATCTTATTGGATTTAAATTATTTTAATCATGCACGTTATTTATTACTTTTGTTATTAATAGAGATAATATTAACAATTATAACCCTTTGTTATGTTAGTGTTATAAAAACCTTTAAATTGGTTTTTTTGTTTACATTTAGTATAACTTTTTTATGTTTATGTCAAAAAAAATATTTTGTTTGTTATGTTGATTTTTTGTTATTACTTCTGTAATCTCTTTCTATAATATAATAAAAATTATTTTGCATTATATTTGTTGCTTTTTTGAAATTCTTATTACATTAATATTGATTTACTTCACATAGTCATATGTAGTAATGGGGGAGCCTTAAATAGTAAATTTGATTGATAAACCTGGATGTAGTGTAAAATTTTTATTAACTGCTGCAATTTTTTTCTATATAAAAAAAACTAGTTCCTTCTTCTAGATTATTACTAGAAGAAGGAATTAGTAAAATTTAGGAAGAGATTTAATGAATCTTACAGAGTTCATTTAAGAGATTATTTACATATTTAAAATTTTATTATTTATATATTGGTTATTTATTAATTATGTAAATGTTAATGTTATTATATTTTCTAAATAGGTGGATTAATAATATTAAAGTTTTTTAATCATTAGTTTTTTATAGTATTTTTCATTAATTCCATGAACTGAAAAAAGACATACACAACGAGGTATATGTATGTATCTCTCTATATATTATATATATATATATATATATATATATATATATATATATATATATATATATATATATATATATATATATATATATATATATATATAGTATATATATAGGTTTGAACTTATTAATTACAGACTTATATGATATAATTACTCACTCATATGATGTGATATCTTACTGCACCCCCTCTTCCCCCTTGTGATATGTTGTGATTTTCACCACACAACTTCCCCTATTTTCCAACTTCACATGCTTAATTGACGGTCTCTAATGATTAAATATCTGTACAGTTAAATTTTTCTAGAAATTACAATAAGTATCAGGTTACCACATCTAGCATACTATGCTTGGTTTTAAACCTAACAAGAAATTTGATATACTGACATTGCTGCAAGATTTTATAAATACTTGCAAATGATACAAATTTTTGATTTTCTTTAGTATCGAAACAGCTTTTCACTCTTACTACGTAGACAGTGAAAATTGAGTGCTAAGATACTGTCTAAATTTCCCAAATTAAAATATTTTTTGTTGGATGCTACTTGTCTCACCAGAACAGGGAAATGGAAATAATACTCCCATGAAGGAGATCTATCTTACTACTATGGGACACAGAGACCCAATATTATTAAGTCAATTTTTAGTAAAAATGTTTAAATAATGAATACATTGAGCAGGTGGCAGTTGATGATGGGGGTGCAAGAACCAGTCCGCCATTAGTTTCCCGGCACATTGGGGCATGGGCGTCGGGGGTGTGGCACGGGGCGTGGGGGTCCCCGTGCCGCCCCCCGGCGACCTACTCGCCACGATATCTATGTTTGAACAACAGATCAAAGCAGAGCCTATGAGGTAAGAAATTATATGCTCTTCAAGGATACATTCAAAGACAAAAAGTCCTTTATCCAAATTTATTCTATTATATATTTCAAGTTAATTTATTATGTTTTTGAATGTTCATAAAGCTATAATATCAGCTTGTGATTAGGCAGTTCTATTTTGTATGTTGGCAAGAATTTAAGTTACTTCCAGGCTTTCCTCAACAGTTGCTTGTTTGTAGTACAATAATGTAACAGTATTTTTAGAAGTATAGCCCTATATTTCTAAATTAATGTATAAAATTGAGTATTTGTTTCAGCTTCTATCCACATCCTCATATAAATACAGGCCCCCCTACAATAATCCGTTCAGATACAAACCATGGTATAATAAACATGAACCAACACCATCCAGAAGATTCAAAAGATAGTCTTATAGTACAACAACAAGTACAACACCAGGAGCTGCTGGATCAGCACCAACAACATGAAGAGTTGAATGAAGATGAGGTTGATAATGTTAGTATTGTTTTACTTTTTGTTATTAGCCTCATGTTGTGCATACAACAGAGAAGACAGTGGTAACCGCTGAGTTACTTTGACTCTGTTCTCCACTTTTCTTTGATGAGTAATAAAACTCAATGCTTCACGCTGTATCCAGCACGAGGCAGGGTAGGCGGACGGAACCCGGGAACCTAGTTTTAAGATACTCTGTTCCACTTCCGTTCCCCACTTTCCGCCGAATTTGAGGCATTGCGCTTTGAGTGGCGGAACTTAACGCCGCACTTTGCCTTATTACCAGAGCGAAGAAATGAAATATTAAATATTTAATTGAAGACATTAAATATTTCATTTCCTTGTGCACGCTTGTGCCGCTGCGCCACGACAAGCCTGAAACTCAATGCAGTGCTTTCAATTTGCAATGTGCACTGTGAAATGCAAAAAAAAGATTCCCTTGAGTGAAAATTGACTCCACAACTGATATCTTGCTTAAATTATATTATTCTTACAATTTCCTATTTGATTTAAATAACTATTGCTATAAAATGTGTCATCTAAAATTTATATAATTTAAAATTTTAGTTAAGTTTCAAAGGAATGGAAGATGAAGGTGTTGAAATGGATATGGATGGCCGTGGCTGTCCTCAGGTAAATTGTCTAACAAATACATGTTTCATTATTATTTAAAAAATATATATTTAACACAACTAACTATAACTTCTGGCAGGGTATGGGGGTTGACATGGGATCAGTTCAAACTAAAATGGAATTATCGAATGGTGGTCAAGTACCAAGATCCAAACCACAGGCCTGTAAGGTATGTTCTTTAAATATACATAACAAAAAACAATTGTCACATATTGATATAGAGTTACCTAAATAATTTTAATAAACTGTTTAACTTACAATAAAACATTTACAGGTCTGTGGGAAAGTCCTTTCATCTGCCTCATCTTATTATGTGCATATGAAGTTGCACTCTGGAAATAAACCTTTCCAATGCACGGTTAGTATATACACATTATTTTATGAATGAAAGTTGAAATTTATTTTAAATTTTATGTTATGAATGATTTATTACAGAGTACTAAATAACGAATGATTTTTAAAAATTAAGTATTTAACTCAACTCATCAAGTATAATTGGATATCACTATCATGCATGATGTGCATATCATTATCATGCATGATTAAGAACTCATGCATGATAGTGGTATGCAGATAAAAATATGAAACTGAACTTATATTTAAATTTAAGTTTAGTATTTTCTGTCCAAAGTATGAAATAACACTTTAAAAAATAGTAAAAATAACATGAAACTATTTGCTAAAACTAATTCCTTTCAAAATAAAAAAAAAAAACGTTAACTCTTATCCTGGGTGTAAAAATTAATATAAAGTAAGTCCAAATCTTATTATAGTAATATTGTAAAATTCTATTATTACTGATCATCATTAACCCCAAGTTAAATATCCATATTCAGCCATATTAAATAAATATATTTTTTTTTCATAAAATTTATGATTTTTATATGTATATATATATTTAATACCCTTCTGTGTCTAATATAATCATTTTTTTTTAAATTGCAAGTATTTGATGATTATGTATGAAATTTTTTGTAGTATATAGCAGAACGGCACCTATTAAAATTCAGTTTTCGACAGATTTTTCCCAGAAAGAGAAAATGGAAATAATTCAAACTTCTGAGTGGTAATAAAAACTGAATCTCCATTTAAATTTAGAAGCTTTGTCCATGCGTCCTGACCACAACAAACAATATAAAACAAACTATTTTAATTTCTTCAATCTTATCACAAGATAAAACATGGAGAATGGAGTGTTTTAACACTAGGTTGACCCCTTCATATTGATGCTGACCCTTTTATAAGAGATGCAATGTGAAACTGAAGAAAAAATGTTTGTCTATGTAATGACAGGTGTGCGATGCAGCGTTCTGTCGCAAGCCGTACCTAGAGGTACACATGCGCACGCACACCGGCGAGCGCCCCTTCCAATGCGACCTCTGCCTCAAACGCTTCACGCAAAAGTCAAGTCTCAATACGCACAAACGTGTCCACACTGGTAAGTTTACTTTATATTTTTTTTTGTGGATTTCTGTCAATGATAATGCTGGTATGTTATATTGTTTATTGGATTTTATTTTGTTTTATAAGTGACTTGATAGGCGATAACGATTCATGATCATATTATATAAATTACTTGATGGTTGTGGGTTCGATTCCCACACAGAGGAATTTGTTATCTCGATATCTTAAACATTTTGTGGTGCATCGTAACAGTGTCTTAATACTAAGTTCAGTTTGCCTTCTCTGCTATAAAAGGGACTCGGTGTGAACTTTAGAAAAATCCAAAAAATGATGACCAGCAATGTCATTATCTTTCATAATACATACCTATATTCACATGATGTAAATTATACAAGTAAACTCATAACCTAAGTAATATGTATACATTGAGTCATAGCCAACAAGTATTCATAGTAAACGTTTATTAAACTTTGAATCATCTATCCTTGTGATAAGGTATATTTTAACCTGTGAAATAATTATATTAGCACATAAGATCAATGTCTACTTAGTTAACTTGTCAGATTTATTTAAGCACCATTTCCTTGACTCATTGATCTCATGTGGCTTTTAATGTAATTTCCATAGGATTAATTATATTTTATGTTTTAAGAATTGTATGTACTGTTTTAATTTTTTCTCAACTATTTAAAGTATTTTTTTTTAATAACAATTCAGTAAATTAATAAGGATGGAGGTTATTATGGAAGTTACATTATATGTAAAGATTTTTTATTGATATATAAATATATATGGTATAACAAAACCGACGCTCCCATGTTATAATACCATGAGAGGATTGTTTTTTTTGATTATTAACAGAATTTTTTATATTTTTCAACAAGTCCACCTCCTCCTGTTTCGATACCGGTGCATTTTATAGAAAATGTCTTAATTTTTTTTTGTTGTCTTTCTATATGTATTTATTTTACTTCTTTTGTCGCCCTGATATTTAATTTCTCTTTTTTACCACTTTTTATATTATGTATATGACATTTAGATAAATCATTTTAGGCAACCTTTTTAGATATTTTTTTTAATATTTTAGTTTATTGTCACTTATTACATGCTTTATTAGAAAAAATACATAATACAGTTATATATTTTTATTATCATTTTCTTATTTATGTTATGCTCGATTAGAAAACAATATTTACGTTCTGTAGATATGTATTTGAAATTAGTAAAAGATATGGCCTCTGGACAATATTTTTTTTATTGAATATATAAATTATTATATATACAGCCTATATTTTTTTCCTATGCACTATATATGAAATTATACAAACGTTCCTAACTAAGTTACGACACTGGTGCGAGTCACAGTTACGGCAAAATTGACAACACATATGCTTAACATAAACATGTGAATAGTTTTTGAGTTGTGTCACGTTATATATCATTATACATACTTCTGAAATAAAATCAGGGCGTGAGGAAGATGTCGATGAGAGGTAAACAGGGGGAGGTACGGAATTCACTCTGGGCTCTGGGCTTGCCAATTTTTCTTTTTTAATAGGAGTCCATTGTGGATTCCTAACGGTGTTGCCAGGTTCAAAATGTATTTCGGGATTACACTTAGCTAACATAAAATTTGCCATATGGATGTTGAGGCTGAAACACAAATAAAACAATCCAAAGTTAAAAAAAATACAAAACAAGATGTTTATTTGGTGTTACCTGGCAACACTAGGTGTAAGGTGGCTTGAATAGTATCTCGGATTGTCGCCTCGCTTTTAGATGAGCACATGCGGGCTCTGATGGTGAAGGAGCGTCCCTACAAGTGTGAGCTCTGTCAGATGCGCTTC
Organism: Eueides isabella; assembly: GCA_019049475.1. Taxonomy (NCBI): domain Eukaryota; kingdom Metazoa; phylum Arthropoda; class Insecta; order Lepidoptera; family Nymphalidae; genus Eueides; species Eueides isabella. Next base: position 7,521,006 of record CM032399.1, on the reverse strand, counting down.
ACGCAGAGCTCCAGCCTCAACAGACACAAGAAAATACATACGGGTGGGTCCCCGCCCTAATATTATTTTAAATTTCATCCAATGTCACGCTCCCATGTTATATTCGATTGACGATAGCTTTGATTTTATCTAAATCAGTTTTTTATTATGGCGTTTTTAAATATATATAATACAATCTATGTATGTTATCAAATTAGAAAGTGCATGGAGCGTAAATTTTGGGGAATATGCCTAAAGTTAGCTTAAACGACTCCAGTAATAATTTGAGCTCTGCCTTACCGACCTCCCCCTGGGTGTATGTTTGAATGTACAGTGAGATCAATTAACTAAAACATATAAAAAAGCTTGAGAGGGTGCAGTGATGCTATATCGAAAATCGTATAACGTTATAGAGGAGCACAGACGAGCCCTGTTAGAGAAAGTGCGGCCGTACCAGTGCCACATCTGTTTTATGCGCTTCACTCAGAAGTCCAGCCTGGGCCGACATGGAAAAATACACACCGGTAGGCATTTTGCCCTAAACTCCTTAAGTAGTCAATGAATTATATAAATTAGAGCTCACGTACATAGGCACTGCCGCCGCCGAGTGCGCCGAAAGCAGTTTTGTAGCTGTATTTTGTTAATATTTCTAGAGGAGCACATCCAATCGCTGATCAACAAAGTGCGCCCCTATCAGTGCGACATCTGTGACAAGTGGTTCACGCAGAAGTCCAGCCTTGGCACTCATAAACGTATACACACCGGTGGGTCCCTTGATATCTTTTATGTTCATACGGTCTCCGAGTCACAATAAATATCCAATATTCTCTATTTTGATTTTTATCTCTGTTGTGGCTTTGACACCCTTTTTGTGAATAGTTTAAGGGCTCCCGTATACAATCTTTTATATAACAGCGATTTGGAAGTGTGTTTAGTGTGCTTTATGATGTTTTCTTTTATTAATTTAATAAAATGACAATAAATAAAAAGACGGCTCATCTAAATAGGTTGAACGCGCTCAAAAACTATTCACAAACACGTAACAGTAAAGCATGTGTACGTAAAGTAGGCGTGAGAATGTCCGATGGACAAATAAGTTCGCAATCCCCTCATGGTGGCGGGGATGGGCGGATGAGTCGGTGTAGTGAGATAGCTAGAATTATTTGTCCATCGTGGTTTTGTTTTGTTTTCTGTCCCCTGTGGCGGCGCAGGCGAGCGGCCCTTCCAGTGCACCGTCTGCCTCAAGTCCTTCACGCAGAAGTGCGCGCTCAATTTACACGAAAAGATACATACGGGTTAGTAGCCCACATTACACTTAGCCAATCCGATAAGTACGATAAGCGACTTAAGACTCGTCACGCACTCATGAACCATCTCATTTAGCGTCATGCTTCTTTCCCGTTTTTTCCGTTGCCTAACCCGTTGTTTTTAGCCCCGAAAGCTTCCATCTCGTTGCTTCCGACTAACATCTCGATTTCTGTTAACTTTGCGCGCTTTTACGTACTTCTGCACTCGGAATTTACCTTTCTGTTAGAGCAACAGGACGATTCACCCTCGCATATTAGCCATCTTAAACTAGATGTACCATTATTTTACTCATATCTTCATGATTATTAATTGTTGCACAAAAGCGGTAATGCAATCGCTTCAAAGACGCATTCAAAGCGCTCACGCGCGACATACGACCGCGTATCTAAATTGCCGCCGGGCTCGGGGAGGTCGGGGAATTGGCAGCGGGAGCCGCGAGGGTCCGGGGGTAGGCGCGAGCGTCGGCGACGTGCGTTACTCGCTTTTGTGTGTGCACTGGGCGCAGTGCAAGGGCGACCTCACTGGACACTCACGCACGCATACAGGCGAGCGGCCCTATCAGTGCGACGCGTGTCTCAAACGCTTCACGCAGAAGTCCAGCCTCAATATACATAGACGGACGCACACAGGTGGGTGACACCCGACCGGCCGGACTGGCGCCCCGCCCGCCCCCGCCCCGCTCCGCCCCGCCCCGCCTCCCCCGCGCACGCGCACGCGGCGGCGAGCGGCGCGCGCAGTCCGCCTCGTAGTGCGAGGGCGGCTAGCGCCCTTGCTCGCTCGCCGCCGCTATAATGTATGTGTTGGGCACCAGTCCAGGGCAGACCGTTCCAGTGCCTGTCCTGCCCCGCCGCCTTCACCTGCAAGCAATACCTGGAGATACACACGCGCACGCACACCGGCGAGCGCCCCTATCAGTGCGACATCTGCCTCAAGCGCTTCACGCAGAAGTCCAGCCTCAACATCCACAAGCGGACGCATTCTGGTACGTGCGGGGAGGGTTGGGGGCGTGAGGGGGGACGAGGGGGGGTTGGTGTTAGGGGGCCGGTCGCGGGCGGGGGCGCGCGAGGGCCCGCGTCGATTCACCCGTGTGCTTACAGTGCAGGGCCGGCCGTTCCAGTGCCTGCAGTGCCCGGCCGCCTTCACCTGCAAGCAGTACCTCGAGATACACAACCGCACGCACACCGGCGAGCGCCCCTACCAGTGCGACGTCTGCCTCAAGAGATTCGCGCAAAAATCCACACTCAACATACACAAACGAACGCACACAGGTACCACCTCTCCTCTCTCTCTTCTCTGTGTCATGATTATTGTTCACTATTTTGCGACATGAAAGTTGTCGGTGCCACTCGTCGGTGTCGGTGGTAGCAGTGGCGGTGACTAATGAGTGTGGTGGTTAGTGCAAGGGCGGCCGTATCAGTGCTTGGCGTGCCCGGCGGCGTTCACTTGCAAGCCGTACCTGGAGATACACATGCGCACGCACACCGGCGAGCGCCCCTTCGAGTGCGATGTGTGTTACAAGCGCTTCACGCAGAAATCTACGCTCAACGTTCACAAGCGCATCCACACCGGTATGACGCCGCGGCGCCGACGGGGGCCTTGATCTGTATTGACGCCTTCTGTCACGTGACGTTAAACATTTTCTTAGCTTGACACTAGTTGGGACGATTTACATTGTATCATTTCTACAGTTATTGTGAGTTTAAATTATTAAAAAATATATTTTTTTCACGAGGAATAGATACTACTTATGTAAATCGTCCAAATAATTTGAAATCAGGATTAGCTATTCACACAAGATCTTGTTTTTGTTTTGTTTTGTGTGAATATATCCACTGCGATTGGAAGAAATACAATAGAAGGACGGCAAATTGTGATAACAGGTACAATTTTATTCCTGGCCCAATGATGTGGTACCGACAACTATTTTTTATTGTTTCATTTTTATCATACGCTACATCATCGATTAATTTTTGGTATCTATCATTTTTTTTATGATTTCTTAGCTTCAATTCATTGATTTCAGACTTCATCCTACTGTCTAATTGCATCTTGCCGTCTTTTTAACACAGCTTTTTTATGTTTGTTTCATTATTGCTTTTCGATTTAGTTTTTTAGCATTAGACGCTTTACATGCTATTATTAAACCTGTCGTTGTATATTTTCTAATGATTTATTACTTTTCAGGGGAACGTCCATATGCATGTGATATTTGCCAAAAAAGATTTGCAGTCAAAAGCTACGTAACAGCGCACAGGTCAGTATGTTGTATATATTAATGAAAAATCCATTTATCCTAATATACACTTGAAGACAGACAATTTAATGTGAAATTAAGTGTCTTTTTTTTTATTTTTTTTTTCTAATTTATCTATACATGTATTCAACTCTTACAGTAAGTCTACTTCCTTTGCTTAATTTTAAACAACACTATGAGTTTCTAGCGAAGGATTTAGTGTGACGATTTGAAGTTTAATTTAAAATTTCGTTATATTGTTGGAACTTGTGTTAATCATTTTATATAGAGATAGTTTCTTGAAGTGTCCACACAAAAACTACTCAACGGATGTAGTTGACACTTTTCTTCAGAGTACAATATGTAAAGTATATTAATAATGTATGAATTCAATCAAAACAATCAATTAGTCAATGATTGAATTCCGCGCAGGTGGTCGCACGTGGCGGACAAGCCGCTGAACTGCGAGCGGTGTTCGATGACGTTCACGTCCAAGTCGCAGTTCGCGCTGCACATCCGCACGCACTCCAACGGGCCCTGCTACGAGTGCAGCGTGTGCGGCCGCACCTTCGTGCGCGACAGCTACCTCATACGGTAATGCTGTTTGCTGTTACATTCTAATTATTTTGTCTTGACTACTATTTCAATAAGATTTTTTTTATATTTATGCACAAAATAGAATTAGTAAGAATTTACACTTTAAATTATTATGAAAAAATAATTAATCGCTTTCACGTAAAGTAAGCAAATTGATTTATCAATAGTACCACATGAGACAATGGTAGATAAAAATTAATACTTACATTTCTTCACCCGAGTAACAAATTAACTCTTACAGTGTGTGCTTCACAATACAAAACGTACTCGTCTCGAAAAATAGGGCGGTGGTGACAAAGTCTTATTACTAGGCTCCCTCTCCTCTCCTAATTGCTTTAATAGAGATAAGCTAAAAAATAATGTACCTATAACAGACATCACAACCGCGTGCACCGTGAGAACCACAGCAACGTGTCGGCCAACAGCATGGGCACCATCAACAGTGTCGCCACCAACACAAATAATGGTGGATTTGAGAGCCCCGGCGTTTGCGACTTAAGGTATGATATACCTTTATAATGATTATTTTTTAAACGCTTTTTATATATAGAATTAGAGGTCTGACAATTTCTTTTCATTATAATTATAATAGCCTATTTTACAACTTAGCTCTACATTTTACACCAGAAAGTTACAACTAATTGTCATAACTTATATATGCTCCTACTTCCGACACAAAAATCATTTCCTAATCTTGGCAGAATGTATGTAACTTTTAAATTGCTAATAAAATTTTTATAAAACATGGTTTGTAGTAGCCTAGATGAAAGACGGCTTAGATTGAAAAAGCCGCATTCAGATTGGTTAATACATTCAAGACCTACAGTGCCACAGACAGACAGTTCCAACTTGTAACCTTTCTCTTTAAAAAATATATATATTTTGAAGTTTTGTTAGTATATTTGTATTTAAACAGTTTCGTGCCAATGGTGAACCGGTACATGACGTCGCAGGGCACGCAGGTGTCGATTCAGGACACGCAGAGCAAGATGTCGGCCATGTCGCCGCAGTCCATCGCGTCTATTTGTGAGTCGCGTTTAGTAATGTTACAGTGAACGTCGATTATCCGAATTCATTGGAAATAATTGGGGTTCTGCATCCGGATGAACAGTTTCAGCTTTTTATAATTTTTCACAAAGAAATGTGAACAAGGTTTCGATTAGGCTTAGTAGTATTTCTTGATGAATTGACGAAACAAATATATTATATATTAATCAGTTTTACAATTTCAGTATACATATAAACAGAATTTAAAATTGAATTATTTACAGTGATTTGTTTCAAAATAATAGTAACTAAATAGTTTCGTGGTATTCCAGCGTCTCCGCCGCCGCCGCACACGCCCACACCGCAGCCGCAGATGCCGATGCGACTCGCTGATTGATCAGATCTTGGTATGATATTTGTGTACATTACTTATATAAATTAACTTAACTGCTGTTAAGGTGAAGTGATCTTATCATTGTAACTCGGCACGTTTTTAGTATGCCTCTCGTATATTAATAACGTAATTTTCAAGACATTGCGTCTCAAATGTCAACTCAACGCCGGGCTGTACCTTGATGTCAGTCGGAATCGAACCCATGATTATATTATTGGATACAGTTTTGCCGTGCCAATGCACCATGCGGTGCAATATTTATTTACTTACACTCAACCACCGGCGAATTTTTAACAATAAAGTGAAATGTGTAAGTTTAAGGAATTAACACTGTTATGCTCCATAGTTTATTTATTAGTTTTTAATTAAGATTTTCCGGAAATGCGTGAATCTAAATACATATGTAATTTCGATACTTTGTTCCAGATGTATTAATAGCTCTCGAATAATCAGCGAGCAGTCCGAGTGCAATATTAGAGCAGCATCAGCAGCATGAGGCAGCCACCGGAGCAGCTAGCGGCGCGAGAGCGCTACATATATATATATACATACAATTAGTTCCCCGTTTGTTTGGTCGGCCGCGGTCGCCCGGCGGCACCGCCTATCGTATACATTGTGATTAACCCACAGCTGTGATTTGTATCTACCATCACACCCTATTAGCGTGGTGGCACACATAAATCGATACTTAACTCTCATCGTAGATCGTAGGCCTAAATTTTTGATCTCATATTCTAATTTGCTTAGTGATAACTTTCGGAATCGTTAGCGGTCGCGAACTCGAAATTCTAAATTATTTTATCTGTCACTCGCTATCGTCCCGTCTATCGATCGCTCGATCATTAGTCGTAGTGGAATGTAACGATATCTTATTGCGATGCTTTAACTTAGATGTCGGTGTAAATGGAGTTCAATAATTTTATAGAAGTGTTTCCGAGACGTGAAGCCTCCCCCGGTCCGGGATGCAAAACGCAGTCCTCAGAGGCAATAAATGAGTCTTCACATGATAAATTTAATATGATGTTTATTGGAGAAATCCAGAGAAGTGCCTGTTGCAACTAAAAATTGGCAATATTTTTTAATCGTATTTCGTTCATAATAGATATTATGTTCGGTGTTCGGTGTTCATGATGTGATCGCCACGAGTCGACCGGTGGCATGTATGGCAATAAGTGAACCGGAGGCGGCGGGTCGTTCAAGCTTCTTACTAAAACTTTGTGTGCCTTCTAGCGGATAGCGTTAGGCGTAAACAACAAACACCATCGATGACGCTTCATTTTGTTCACTCGTCGATACTTTATTCGCGACTTAACACTCATTTCACGTCATTCATTGCGATATCGTTTCCATTTAGAGTATTTTATTGTACGTGCACGTGTGCGAGCGCCGGTAGCTCAGCTCCGGCTCCAAACGCCTTTTATATAGTTACGGCGGAGTTGGGTCAAGTTGTGAAGTTGTGGCGCGATAAAAATCATATTATAATCGATTATATTTATTAGATGTAAATCGATTTTAGAATCGCTCGCAATCGCACACCTGCGCGCGTAGTGTCGTTGTTCCATTGCTTGTATTCGAATAATAGTGATAACGTATAGTATAGCGCAGTAGTCTTCCAAACCTTGAGACGGTCAGGCGTGAGGCGAGCATGTCCGCTGCGGGGTTCCTTATGGTTTGCCATTATTGATATCAAAGATAGATTGGTGCCATTTCTATGTAAATGATGCGGTAGAGTAAGTTTAGTTAAGTTTGCAGGTCAGGGTAGATTGGAAATAAAATATTGTACAACTCTTGTCGTAGTGTTTACGCGCCCGTTTGTTTTTATTATTTTACGTTACTTGTGTTGTACGTTGCGTTTTCTGTTCTCTGTTGTTTTTATACACTATTTTATTTCCACGGCGTGGTGTGTCCATGAGCTGAGGGTCGAAATTGTAAATATTGGTAGGATTTATTTATTCGAACGATATGGAGTAATACGATTCAAAATTAAGCTAAGGTCGTATGATTTGTAGAATCTTTTTTCTTCTACAATCATAGAGTATATCGAACTGATGAAAAAAAAATGGAATTAATCATAGAGTATTTAGCGCAGAAGTATACTTTTGGGTAAAGAAATCAAAATTTCCTCGTAGATATAAATAATGATATATACATATGGATGTTGTTTGATAGTCCTCGATATTTTTTTATATTTTGATAGTTCTGTATTTGAGACATGAAAAATAGGCCAATATCTCATTTATCATTTACATATAAAATAAACATGTATGTACACGATAATATAAGATGAAGTGACAAGACGGATGCATTTAGTTTCCCAGTTAAAGAAAGTATAAAATTGAACGTGACAACAAAATATTTGACAGCGTTTAGCGAGATCTTTGTTAAGTTTCTTACCAAGCCATTGAGAACAGTATTATTTAGAGAAACTAGAAGTTTGGTTTAAAGCGTAGTGTAAATCTTCAATTACCAGATTTAAATCGCCACGGAGAAAGTTATATTTACCAATAGTCAGTAGCGACGCGGCGAACGGGAATAGAGACACCAACATAGCAACCTAGGTACATATATTATATAAATATACATATATAAACGTATGCCGCGCCTCGGCCGGCGGCGACGACTCCTCGGGCAATATTTTTATAGGATTAGCGATTTTGCGTTGTTATCAGTTCCGAGTAGACGAGGGTCCGCCGCCATATTTACATACCGATGTTAGTTACTATGTATACTTAGAGGGTAATCATTATATACTATATATTTAATTACGTAATCGTCAATGTTTGAGTTGTACTTCCCCAATGTCTACATATTTTTTGAACCGTAGAAAAGACTGATCGCCGTATGATCCACGACTTTGAATATGAATACTCACGAAATTTTTTTTGGCAAAATTAAAATTAGTATTTATTTTTGAGACGTCGGAGCGGTTGTGGTTAGGACCAACCAGTGGCAGGAGAAGAGAAGGTGGTAGTAAACGTACATATCCTCGTCCCGAGCAGGCCTGGGAGCGGCCGTAGCGCGTGTAGCTACATAACATTTAGTTGTATGGTATGGTTAGATTTACGCGTACTTCCGCTTTGCCGACATATTGCGTTGCTTACGTCATAATCTTACGAGAGTACAGCCTAAGGATTTTAACGTTTTTTTTTATATACTGAGAGCTATTTCTAAGTCACTGAGTTTTTACACTTCGTAGTTTTTAAAGAATTATGGCTTTAAGCCGAACTCGACGTTTTGGAGTATTTTACAATACATTTGATTCCGATTTTATTGAAAGTCGATGAGCAAAAATCATGGCATGATTTTTTTACAAGCGGTCATTTAGTCATAGCTCTACAGAGTTTTATTGACCAATATTTTTAACTACAGCTGTTTTTTCTTTTATTGTTAAAATTTTTAGGCTAGTTTATATTTTATTAAATAAGTTAGATTTGTTAACTGTGGTGTATTACATTGCACGTGAATATGATATCACCCTTACAGCCTCTTGCACGACATGTCGTTTCCTTAGTCTGAATGTATTGTGATAAATTTATTATTATTATTATTAGTTTAATATTAAGCGGCTGATAACACTTAACACCGACTAGTGATAAACACTAAGCGATTATCCTATCGGGCAACTGACACGTTGGTACTTTCTATATTTTATATTGTTATTTTTCCTATTAATGTATACGTTTTTAGGCGTTTTTTAAATTTTATTATACGTGGATCTCCAAGACTGACTCTATGTCACACTATTACCGTAGTTGATTTAGGTGTTATCAACACCTTAAATATAATTCTTATTATATTTTATTCTTAATATTGTTTATCGTTAATTCTTTGAGAGTATACACTTATTCAACAGTGAAGAGACTGTAAGGGCATTATGTAGTCAGCATTATGTATATGCTTTAATGTGATTTTTTAAATGTACTCTTTATTATATAATAGTATCATCAATCGATATAATTAGCGAACTAACAAAGCGATTTTTATTATTATTTTTTTTTTAATTTCATAGTGATTTATATTGAGATCAAAATAAATACAGAGTTTATTTAATTTTATGGAAAATATACATTGTAAAATTATTAGTACTCTTTTTGAAGAGATCTATTAAAAGAAAATATATGAATGCAAAATAACAAGTCACGATTCTTTTAGAGGTCGCCATGTAGTCGAGAAAAATAAACGTGCCATGATATTTGTGGCTATACATATTGTTTAATTTTTACACCCCCTTCCTATCCCTAAGTTATTTATAGATATAAAAAGCTAGTCAATCTATAAATCAAGTACGTTCAAAAATTTTTAATCAACTTAATTGAAAGAAGTTTGCATTTAAGCCGAATTAACACAATTCAGATTGCGGTTCGTTCTGTCTCACTCTACTTCACGCTGTATCCCGCACATAGCAGGGTGGACCGATCTTTAAATTTATTTAGCTGGATTAGCAATATGTTCAAACCCATATTTTTAATAAACTAACTAAAAAAATAAGGAAATTAAAAACTAAAATAAATAATATTTGTTATAAACTTGTTGTTTACTTTTCCAACCGAAATAATATTTTAAAAATTTCGACCAAAACGGTGTAATTTTAAGAGTGGTAATATTTTTACATATTGGATTTCATATTGAAGTCGCATACTTTTCGTAAGTTAAATACAAAATTTATAACTGCGACTTTAGGCGTGTGAATTTTGTTTGGTGAAATAAAAACATGAGTTCTAAATATGTATCGTATTAACATAATCGTTAACGATTTTCAATTAAGGAACTATTTATTTATACGTAAAATATAAATAAAAAAAATGCATAACTAGCAATCGACAACAATTTCTTCTTTCACCACATTAGCGTCTCCAGCCGGAGCCAGCGTGGTGTCTATAATCGGCGCCGGGCTTTTATAGTACTTATTACTAGCGTGATGTTCTTTCAAATATTCTCCTCCCATTTCATAGTATTCTTCTTTGGAAATACACAATTTTTCGAATTCATTACTGCCAGCGAAATCTCTGGCGCCGTACCAAGCATCTAGTCTTGGGTTTTTAGCCATAACTACTTTATGTGTTGATTGGAACGGCCGCATCTCTAATAATTCCCTTTCTAATCTTTCTTTTAAGCCTGAAACAAAATAATACTTTACAGATATTTATTATATCACTGTGTTCAGTTTAAGTTTTATAAAATGTAAGTTTTCCACGCACTAGAAGAAAAGCGCTGCGGTCAGTTTTGTCAGCCATTACGTGCAATGTCTCAACAATAAATTGGGGATGAGACTGTCTTTTCGTGCTATACGAAAAAAAAAAAAATAAAGCGTTAAATCAGTTAATTATTTTAGAGGTAGATTCTTACCTGGAAACTGCGAACAGCCACCGGTCAAAAATACGTTATTCGCCAAAAGTAACTGATCTTCCTCGCTGAAGTGTTTAAACACATACTCCATAGTTTCCGCCAATCCAGCCTCCAGATTACCCATCATAGACGGTTGAAACATTAGCTCTGGAGCCCTACAATAAATGTTAAGGAGCATATTATAGGTATAAGCCGTATAAGTGATTGAGGCCTAGGCAAAGGCACATACTTACGAATGTAAACGCGACAGGTGGTGGGTTCGATTTCGCTCGAGGTAATATTTACTTTTTTCGTCATTGATCTCTAGTAACAAGGAAAAGCTCGGCGTTGAGTGTCGCCACTCAACATGCAATGCCACGGAAAGTAGGGAGCAGAACATTGTATCTTAACGTTAACTTTGCCACAGTGGTTAGTAGGAAACATGCATATCTTAACACTACGCTGCCTCTATCCTGCTAAATGCGGGTTAGAACGTGAAAGAACCCGTTACCTGTAGGGTTCAATGGCCAAATGCAGTTGATGTTGGTGGTGATGCGGTTGGGGCGGCTCATGTTCGCGAAGTACCTCTTCCAACTCCACAAGTCGTTCGCCATCTGCTTCTGAATCTGAATCTGCTTCTCTGCTTATACTGTTCATGGAACAATAAATTTCATACTTTTTATACTATTAAAATAGACTCAGCTTCACGCTGTATCCCGCACATGGCAGGGTAGGCAGAGGGAACTTGGGACTTAGTGTTAAGACACTCCGTTCCCCATTTTCCGCCGAATTTGAGGCATTGCGTGTTGAGTGGCGGAACTCAAATGAACTGGAATAGACAAAGTGAATATAATAAAAGCTCGATTAATCGGATTAATTTTTGTCGTTTGGCATTCACATTATCTAAAATCTAGATATTTGAATACATAAATAAGGGATACCCTACCTACCCTGCATCATAAAGGTTATCATGCATTCAAATGTGGTTAAGTAATAATATACATGATGTTATTTATGGGTTTATTGAAAACAAAACATCAAAGAAAATCAATGTGAATTGTAAAATGTATCTTTTAATAACAATACATTTTCCAATTCACGTACATGTATATTTTCTTAGATTATTTGATATAATTGGTCGCGATTACTTGTTAGGATTATAGCAAATCAGTATAACCAATTCTACTGTATTTCGAATTTAAACTCTTCTCTTGACATAGGTTCTCTATATATACACTGCTATATAGAGTATACAGAGGGAAGCTTGATCAAATAAATGTAATGAATGCTTTGTGACTGTGTATTTATGAATTACAAATAATTTGGACAGTTCAAAGAAGACAGATTTTTAAAAGATTACTCTAAACAAACAAAAGCTAAACAAAAGATCGTCTACTCTAAAACTGAGCGCCCCTCACTCCGCCCGGTACTAACCCGATACGCAATGATATATAACAAAAAATAACATAATATAATGAATAATAAATGAATAATACAATTGTTAACAAAATCGTTGTAGAACAGATTATTAATTATTAAGTGGGTCATTAAGTAATTAGGCAGGCAGCAACAAAGAGTGTGAGTGTGCAGCGTACCTCTTATACACGTCCCAGTCGGAGTCCCGGTAGCCGAAGTCGTCCCCGGCGGCGGCGAGGCGCGAGATGGCGCGCATGCGCTCGGCCGCCGCCGCCGTGCGCCGCCGCACCATGGCGGCGCGGCGCGCGCGCCGGGCCTCGCGCCGCGCCAGCACGTCGCGGTACTGCGCGCACAATATACAGTTATGTACGCGACTGTACATGCATGAGTTCGACTTATGTCTGTGTTCACGAACTTGTTAAAGTATTTATTAGATAACAATACTTTCAATGGTCAAAGAACATGTTAACTAATAACATAATTGAATGCTAAAATATAGAATTATAACATAATATTAAAAACTGCAACAATTTCACTATGACAGACACTATTCAGATTTCAGTTTATTTTATGTTAAAGTTTCTTATTGAATTTATCATCAATATGGTCTAGCAAACGAGCATTTAATTGTGCTCATTTGCTATACCAAGCCGTAGTAGATGTGAATTTCATTATTAATTATTATTACAATTATTTTATTCGATTGTTGAATTATTAAAATTATGGTAATATGTTTATTTTATGGCACGAGCTAACCTTGTGAACATTTCTATTATATAAAAATAAATTTCTTGATATAACTAACTTGGGGCCTTAAATTAAATATAAAAATTATATATTTATGTTGATTTATCAGCCAACATTAAATCTGACGTGATGCGATTCAATTCAATTCCTACTCGGTAAAACTAATTAGTTTATAAAATATAATACATTTATTCGCACTAATAAAAATATAAAATGCTACGTGGCGTTCTTTGCCATTATACTCAAAATTTTCTACTCAAATATTAGGCGAATAATGAAGAAAAGAGTGTCTTAACACTTGATTCCCTCGAAATAGACTGTTAAATGTGTAAAACAGAACAAACAGTTGAAAAACATATAATATTTACCTTAGCGCGAGTCTCATTAAGCCAAATTTGAAACGCTTCAGGTTCGGTCGGTGGTTGGAAGCGGCCGGTAGGACGGGGTTCCACTGGTTCCTCAGCATTAGCGGCCGCAGCTATTTTTTGCTTATTCTTTTCAATTTTCATATTTAAGTTTGCTATTTGCCGCTGTGAACGTTTAAATTAAGAATATTAGTAAAATCTTTACTAAAGGAACAGACTTTGTTTGGTTGAATGCGATAATCTCGGTGTACAAAAAACAAAATAAAACGTTTATTTATATTTGGAGCTTAAAATTTAATTATTACAATGGAGATTCGACTATCCGGGCCATAGTAATACGGAATTACGTTGTACAGTATATATGTTTATGTAGATGTAATTTGATCGAATTATAAGTATTTGAAATATGTATACGCAACCTGTAGGTCACCATAATTTTTTATCTCGAAACCCTTTATTGCTTCGTTAAAATCTTCAGTGTCACCATCTTCTATCAAATCCTGTAAATATAATAATATCTGATGTTATATTTAGAATAAATAATAAAATAAAATATTATTTATTTACTAATTTATTTTATTTGATAGTTTTCTATAACACATTTAGGAAACATCATTTCAGTATATTGTTCAATTGTGTAACAGAAAATTGTCCTATAATATATAAATATATTTTTCTTCGCAACGTGTATTTGTATTATTTGTTTCGAAGGCCTGTACTTTTGATTTTTTTTGGAAAAGACGGCATACGAATGATGGTATGTGATCACCGCCGCATACTGTGTACCCCGTGTAACTCCAGGCGCTACAGGAGCGTCGTTGGCCTTTTAGATGGATGAGCACCGTAGCCCGGCACTACTCAATGCGAAACGCAGTAGCCAAAGCCACTACTAAACGCCGCTTTTAAATGCCGGGGGTGGTAATGATCCGGTCTGCCCATGCGTGTTGCCATTGCTTTGTGTTGTATGGTAATCGAATCCACAACCGTCATGTCTACAGTCTTAAGCTCGTGCCACTGCAATGTGACGGTCTCGAAATATCAGAATAAATGTTTCTCACGGCAACAAACCCAGAACTAGCGCGACCACAATCAGACCCTGTTCCGCAGTGCCACTTTATAAGAATGTAGTATTGTAATATACCTGCAAGGCAAGCAGTTGGTTCAACTGTTCCTCGTCTTCTGCGAGTCTTTCTTCTCTCTTCCTTGCATTTATTTCCAGGAGCCTGCGCGCCATTTCTTTTTTTCTTTCTTTTTGTTGTTCAGCTAAGAAAAGACATGTGAATATTATTTCGTTCTCACATTAAAACTATTCTATATATGTAATTTAAGAGTAATTTAAAATTAAAAAATACGCAATGAATTGAATTCGGCCTAAGATGGAACACGGAACGGAGTGTCTTAACACAATTTTTTTATCGATTCTGAGGTTTCCTCGTTTCCATGTGCGGGATACAGAAAACTACAAAAGGAAATAATAAAATAGTATGGACAATTATTATAGCACTGCAATTAGCAACTATGACAAAAAATATTTACTTTGTACAATGCATACCTGATATCATTATTTTGATATTTTTAATTGTTACTTAGTACCGATATAGACAACGGCATTACAACACATATAAATATATATGTTTTAGCCTCCACAGCATCTCGCATATAACTAAGTGTTAAGAGGCTACTTTCCTCATACACTCGATATTTTTTAGACATCATACGTAACTCAACTTCACACTGTCTTTTTACCAGAGCTAGGAAATGAAAACAATTATGTTTTTTCCACAGATTTTCACAGTATCCCGCATATATGTGGAGGAGGCAAAAGAAATTTAGTGTCGTATTGATAACGAGAAAATGATTACAATATTTTCTCCATAGTGAGAATCGAACCACTACAAACGTCGTACCAGTTAAACGTACTGCCAGGGTGTAAAAATATATTAAACCTGTAAGTCCAGATGAGCTCGAAGATTGCACAAATGGCAGTTGCACTCTTTTCACATTGGCTTCATAATAATCCGGATTCGCCCACTTCTTTATCTCCTCCTGGTAGTCCAGGGCTATAGAACTGTGTTCATGTAAAATTTCCTCAATCCTTGACATGGTTATTGCGTTTACATGCACTGGATATTTTAACTGAAGAAGTTTATGCATATAGCATATTATTTCACTGCCTCCTAGAATTATATATATAATTTATTATACTTTTAATTTTTATTTATGTAATGGAAATCAAATTTACAAATATCGCATTTACAGTCGCGTCCCACTGAACAACGGCGTCAAAATGTATAACATTTTAATTTTAGAATAATCATTAAAGTATATAAAGAAAGAAAAATACCTCAAAATTTTATAGTTACTTTTTCCAATCTGGTTTATTGAACTAGACATGAAATAATGAATGATATATATATATATAAATGCATCAACCACTTGATCAATACCATAACCATAGCGAAGAAAATAAAAATATTGAATATTTCATTTCCTCGAATGGAAATCAAAGCCACAACCTGCCGCGATTAAAGTCTCGTGATTGCGCGACTGCGCCACGACAGGCTTCATCCAACACTGATCTTTATTAGATTATTTTTACCTAAATTGATTCTTCTTGCATGTTCCGCTATTACTTGTCCTCTAATAACTGGTACTATATGAATTGTATGGTATCCGCAGTTAACTATAAGTGCAGTGTCCCCGATATCGTTTTTATAGAGACTGAAAAGTGAATCCACTCCATAACTTACTGCTGGAACACCATAACCCTCAAAGAGTAACTCTGACATTACTAAAAAAAATACAATCACGCACTTATTTCGAAAACGTTTAAATTTAAAGAATTTGAATAATTTGAAACGTTTTTAGTTGTCGAAATAATTTAGTTTTCAAAATCATATAGTCATTTACACTATGGTTAAATATAAACATATACATGCAATATAAAACATATAAATATTAACAGAAGGAGGTGCGTTTGGTCAGGGCAACAGATGGTACATCCTGTTATTTCTACAGGATCAGGATTTAAGCGGGAAAACCACGCTTATTGTCCGCGAGCACCTTACTCTAGTGTATATAATAATAAACAAATGTTTTAGAAATTTAAAATACAATAGACTACGTATATAACTCACTCTCACGCAGTTTCACGCTGTATACCGTATGTATATAACAATTTTACAATTGTAAATATAATAAATAATATTATTAAATAAAAAAGGTAAAAATCAAGTGAATGAAGTGGTAGGTATACCTGGTTTAATATAGATGGAAGATACGAAAAGTATATGGAAATTGTTACCCATTACACAATTAACGGTGCCTTAACTTATACACATTGATGAGATGAGGCAAAACGTATAGCACTAGCACGTTTGCCCGTACACAGTACTGCTGTTATACGGCAGCTAGACGTGGGTGGTGTAAGAAAGAAGAATGCCATGGCGATGAGATAACTCCTTGGGACATGTGGATTTAGTTTATCTGGTCGTATACCCAAAGAAGAGATACACAGAATGGTAGGTGTTTATTGTGTGTAAGTCTCGTTGAGAATAAAAAAGAACGTGTTCAGGTCTAAACCACCTGCACGTCGAATGAATGAGTGATGAAAGAATGGAAAAAAAATATATTTGAATGAAAAGTGAGCGGTAAGAGAGGTAAGGGGCGGAGACCTTTGTCGATACAGTATTTATGATTCTGGAAGGACACAAATTGCACCCCCCTGGAGGGCACATATGAAGCGGTTGATGACTAGGCAAAAGTGGTATGCCGATTGCTTGGCGCTCCATTGTCTCTAGCGAACTTGTAGTGTATTATTCTAATAATGCTAATTATATATTTATTAAAAACAAAGCAAACACAGTTGCAAGTAATAATTAACAATAATATTAAAAACTAGTAATAACTAACTTTATTTTTAATATATTTTTTTACTAATCTAAAAATATAGTTCAAGGGTTGTATGAACTATTGAACCATAGGGAGCTTATTTATATTTTGAACCATTTTGAGCATATTTAAATACTTACATTGTCGACTATAGTTGGGCGTAACAAATGCCTCGGTCATAACAATGGGATGTGGAACACATCCCTCACTGTCAATACCCAAATGAGAAAATATATAATCACACACCTGCTCCTGAACTTCAAAATGTGTGACTATGTTCTTATCGAATTGGGTTTTAAGTTGAAATCTAAAAATGTAACAAAAACAATTATAGTATTATTTAAAGTATTAAACAGAAACTTATTGTGAGTTTGATCTGAAAGAATTAGTTTAATTTTCTTTCTCTGGTAAAATAAAGTGTGATATTTAGTTCCACAACTTAAGTTCAAATACTTCTAGTATGGATCAAAAGTGTGTCTGCTATGGCGGATACAGTATGAAGATTGATGTTTAAATTTTTGGGAATCTAACGTTAAGACATTCTGTTTCCCACTTACCACCAAATTAGACACATTGCATGTTGAGTGACCAAATTCAATGTTGTGCTTTGCCTTGTACCAAAGAAATGAAGACATTAAACATTTCAGTATAAAGACAATTTGATTTATATTAGACAACATCCACTAAACATACCTGACAGCTTCAATATTGATTATATCATTTCCTATCTGTATTGGTGGTGTAACTGGAGGTTCAGCATCTTTTTTACATCTATCTTTTCGAGGTCTAGCTATTAAGTTCTTAAATGTTAAGTATGGCTCATCCTGTATTGACCATCCTACTCTACATTGATAAGAACCTGGGAAATTATGCATATATATTTTTAATTCATACTTCATGGACCCCCTTCTCCTTTACCATGTGACAATAAATAGATACACCATTCTTACATTGTACTGCATATTTTTACTTACCATTATCAATAACTAAAGGAATGTGGCCAAATTTTATTGTAGGCCCATATTCATGAACTATATCTGGCACTGTTTTGCAATCTTTTAACACTAATACATCTTCTGGGTTATCTAATTCCATTGTGCAGTAAACCTTATTCTACATAAGCTGTAACAGTATTTTGAATATGATTAAAGGAGATATTTTCGGAGCTATATATATATACACTAATTATCAATTTGAATAATCATTTATAGGTATGTCTTTAGTGAATTGTGTAAGTTAACTTGTTTCATTTATTTTAAATCCCTCAACATTTTTTGATTGATTGGTTTTCAGCTGTGGCATTATGAATTGGTCCTTATTTCATAAAGAAATTACACATGCTTCCACTCATAAACCTTTACTTATATTTTTCATGTTAAGTGTCCCTTAGTAAGGGTCCTGGATAAAATTTATACTTTTATGAACTCTGTTTTGTTTGTATCTAATTAAACTAAATCTTCATTATGACAATCAATCAAATCTCATTAAATTTGAAGACATTTCACACTATTTCATTTACAACTGGGAGAATATCATCACCCAACATATCAATCAGTATGATTAGGCAATGGCCTTATCATAATTGGAAAAAAACAATGGTTTTTTCCAACATAGTTTATCATGTTTATTCTAATAATGTGCAATTTTTGTGCAATTGGTAAAACAACAATTAGGAGAACACTTATTGGTGCTGAATATAATCTAAAGCATAAAAAAATTCCAGAGCAGAATTAATTGAAACTATTACTGGCTGCTTTAAAACTAAGTGCTCTTGGTTTAGAGTTTGGATTTTTTAAATGATTTTTTTCTTTAGTATTTATTTAAAACCAATGTCATTTTTCTCTTCAATAAGTATCTGTTTTTGTCTTATACAGCAATTAACATAGAAAAATCTTAAAATATCTATCTAATTTAAATTCATACACAGACACTTTTATTCTGACAATTTTAGTAGTATTTAAAGAATGTCGTACCTTGGGCCTATTGAGCCGACCTTCTCAAGCTTGAAATCTTTAAAACAATGTTTAATTTTAAATTATTACAATAATGTTGATATAAAACAATAAGTGACGAGAGCGGCTTGTTTCAAAATAAGATAGATCAGCATATAAAAGCGCATTTTATGTAGCACCAATAAATCATGTTTTACTTTAAGATTAATCTGTATCGCAGTATTTTTGCCTATCTGTTTGTTTCTAGTGATTATCCAAGGCAATTGGTAGCCACAGGAGCAGACGCCGAATACTAATACATCCGTAAACAAAACAAAAAATTGCGGGGAATACTACAATATGAACGAGAACCGTCATCTTGTTCATCACATTTTTTTATTCTATGAATACTGAAAATTAAATTAGGAAACAGTGAACGACATAAATTACTTACTGTTTATTATTATAGGCCAATAAATTGTTTCAGAACTTGCAACAGTTGTTGACTTGACTAATGTCAAGTTGACATTTGAAATCATAGAGCACATTTACCCTACGGGAAGAGTGTCGACTTCATACAAAAAAGTGGGGGACAAAAATCGCCACTGCTGCCACCATCCGTAATCCCACGGAAACTAATCTGTCAAATTTCTCGGCGGCAAAATTGAAATTTGGCTTTATGAAACCTTTATTTTAAGCAAAATCAGAAAGATTCACTCTTTCAAAATCATGGAAATATTGATTTAAACATCAATACTTTCAAATGATTTTGAAACTGTGAAAAATTTCTGGTGTGATCATAATAATAAAATATAAATACTGAAATGAAACTAATAAACACTTTTTATATCATTTTATTGCATATTAACATTTTTTACAAAAATAACTTCTGTATATTAATTACAATAGATTGTAATACATATTAGTATTACATTATGACTTTCAACCATCTTCCTTATTTTAATATAATACCTTCTTCTTCAATATTGTTTGAAGGTTTTGGGTTTTAAAAGAAACATTTTTGAAGTAATTTACTTGCAGTGAAGTAGATTAATGTAGTAACCATTTCTTGTCTTGTCTTTAGAATCTTCCAAAATTGATATTGCTCTTTTGTTGACTCCACTCATATCACCAACATTTAAATCAATTTTATAACATGGAAAACCTGAAAAAAAATATAAATTGAATACAAAATTATAAGCGTTACAAATCTAACTAAATA
The DNA here is from genome assembly GCA_019049475.1 of Eueides isabella. Taxonomy (NCBI): domain Eukaryota; kingdom Metazoa; phylum Arthropoda; class Insecta; order Lepidoptera; family Nymphalidae; genus Eueides; species Eueides isabella. The sequence goes on along the minus strand of CM032399.1, from coordinate 7,500,611 downwards.
GCATAGTTCCACTTTACACTTGCCTTTTATAAGAACAGATAATCCTTGTATCAAATGTCCCTGTATAAAATATCTCCTTTGATGTTATAGTTCGACGAATCACTTCTAGAACACTACTTTCAATTTGTGCTAATTATACAACAAAAACACTGGATAGTGTTGTTTAACGTTTTTGAAAATAAACAATACTTCGGCCATTTGTAAATTGAAACATTATTTTCAATTTTATTATTAAATGTCAAATTACAATGCTGCCATATCGAAAGGCAATTTTACTACTATGCTTTGAATACTGATTAGATAAATTGTATCTTATACCTAACAAAAACTGTTTAAAATTAAATTATAGCACTCTCTTTTTAGTTTCTTTTTTAACATTAATTTACAAGCAACTTTCATCCCTTTTTGGAATTATTATTTTTTAATAATACTCAAACTATGTATTAAAAACATTAAACGAAAAGTTATTTCTTAAATAATAAATATTCATATAGTAAAAACATTAAATACATCTGTTTCAAAAATTAACAAAATACTACTAATTAGTAGTTTTACTTAAACCTAGCAGCACTAAACACCTACGAGCATTATGAAAGACCGAATACCTTAAATTTGAAATAAATTTATTCTTAAAGACCCACGGCCAATCCCCCGTAGGTATGTCGCCAATGCCCCTAAGGAAGTCGACCGGTGTTTGAAATTAAACTGTGTTAACTAGAACCAAAGAGTAAAGTAATTATACTAGACTGAGAACAAGCAATAGAGCAAGCAATATTCCTTGTTTTTGTGCAAAGCAAAGGGAAAATAACTGCTTTATTTATTGAATAAAAAAATATCAAGATTTAAATTGTAGCAGAAAAGACAATATGTTCTGAAAATTATTAGTATAGTTTTTTTAAATATAGATCTTTAGCAATCTTACTTACTAGAAATGTTCAAACTTCACGTCGTAGCCGGGTAGGCAGAAAGAACGAAGCGCCAAACGCTTTGATCTCGGTATACCTCTTTCGCCTCGTCCACTGTCATCAAACTTTTCATATATGCTCTCCGTGGGCTCCTCATGCTTTTTTGGTGACCCTCCTACAATATCATAGATACTGTGCCTTCGAAGGTTAACGAAGGTCACTCCCCCCTTCTTTTGCCGTTCAATTTTTTTCATAAGTCTTTCCACATCCACATTTCAGGCTTAGACGATTATTTATACACCCTTGTTTCAACAAGTGTGATAACCTTTACCTACAACAGGCATTTTGTATTCAGTTACCCACTTTGCGCAACGCTGACTTGGCGCAACCTTGTTTAACACCCGATTGGCAAATGTCCGCTTACACCGGTACACCCACCCTGTCAAACACCTTTTCCAAGTCCACAAAAACACAGAAAACTTTTTGGTTTACGGCTAAAAATTCTTCCGCATCCATTCGGAGGGAAAAAATCTGATCCATACTAATCTTTCAGGTCTTAAGCCTCCCTGGGCCTCCCACAACAGTCTTTTCGATCTATCTTGCCTATCCACGCAAGCTAATCAAACTGATAGCCCTATAGCTTACGCAGTCTATCTGTGAACCATTGCCTCTATTCAAAAACATAATGACCACACCTTGTCAATCGTCCGGGACTAGATAATGGTCTGTTTCCAGTTTCTCTTCCGCTCGTACCTATGTGGATTTTGAAAGACATTTCCTTGCAGATTTCCAATATAAGCTTTCCAGTTTCATTCATTCTCTTGTTACTATAGTTGCCTAGCACTCCTTCGTAACTGCTACATGTAGTTCTGACCTTTCCTTTCAATTGACCACATAATATTAGTTTTTCATTCCCTCTAACATTACTCAGAACGTCCCTGACATTCTCCCAAAACTCCTCGAATTTGTATAATGAAGCTGAAGATAGCGGCGCATACGTCATTTACAAGAAAACTCATGCTGGGGTTGATGGCATTGTACTCTAGAGTACAAGGCAATACCAACCCATACCGGCCGTCAACCAATCCAGAGGACAATAATATGTAACCTTAATAACAATAACCTTGACTTGCTCGCTTTGTGTATATCCGCCCAAAAAGCGAGTCGGTTGCCCGGTAAATCGGTCGTGTCATTGTCTTTCCGTTTGGTCTCAGTCACACAAATGGGTGGCGTCCTGATTGGCGGTCCCCAACGCCGCATTCGTCACCACTTGTCAAGAAGCGAAGAAGCAACCAGCGAAGACACATTGGTGCGGGAAAGCGACCCTGCTGACCCTAATAGTGCACGCTCGTATGGTGCACACGGTGGCGAGTATAACGTTGCAGCTCTCTTGAGGGCTGGCAGAGGTCACTGTGAACAATCCTTTCATCGTGGACCCCCAATAGAAATCATTTTTATGTTTAAAATAACTTTCATATTACAGCTAGGCTATATACGCCAGCATAGCTTGTTAATTTAGTTCTTCACTGTACCTTATGTAATAACTATATTGTAGTTAGTACATTTTGGAGCTTACATATAGATCAGATAATTCTTCTGAAAGTTATAGCAATAAGTTTTACTAGAGCCCCCATTTTTAATAACTGTCTTTTATTATAGAGAAAATTAAGTTTTTATACAGTATAAAATAATAATAATAACGGGAGGTGGATACTGTATATGATACAAGGATTTGCACGAGACATATAAAATAAAAGCCACACATAAATAATACTCATGAAGTTTAATCACCGATGGATCAAGTAAACAGTACACACTTCAAATCTCTAACATTTCTACATTTATAAATATAATATAGAATTTAATAATGATTATATTTATTTCAATTTGTGTAACAATAATAAATCTTATAGGAATGTGTTTTCTCAAAGTTAAAAACAAATTGTATCATATGTAAGGCTGGCATGACATAAGGTATAATTTCATAATAAATAATTCAAAAATCATAAATACATATTAAATTTTATAATATTAACATAAAATATAAGTTATTTATTAAAATATTCACAGTGTTTGAACACCAGATTTATTTTATCTCTGCAGCATTAAATTGTTATAACATGGTTACTCTATATACAATATTGTTATAGTGAAGGACGCATGGAAAATTAATATATCTACGTTACTGCAATAGTTAATAGAAGACAACAATAACAATTTATTAATGCATTATGACATATTAAATTAAGCCTTAGCCCCAACGGCGGTACCGCCAGCTTGCTTATCAATTTGTTCCTTTTCCAATTGCTTGCCAAGATACTCCCTGTAACATATATATTAACATTAATATTTCATTGAAATTACTATACTTTTCTCGGTTTCAGTGTTCAATGCCAAACTGTAAACAGAACTGTACATAATACATTCCTCTGAGTGGAGATGGAACTTGCCCCTCACAATTGTAACGTGGAATCAAATATTATTCATATCAAAACTTATTTAATAAGTAAGATAGGCAGAGGGAAGCTGGTCACCTAGTATTAGGACACTACTACCCCATTCTCGGCTGAATTTGTGTATTGTGTGGTCATTGGCTGAACTCAACGCCGCGTTTTGCCTTGTCACCAGAGCGAGGAAATGAAAATAGAAAAATTTTGAATTTAAAATTATACACACGCTTTTGCATTGCATCACGACAACCTTCATTTAATAACTTTAATTTAAATAAGCATTATTAACCGATAAAATAATAAAAACAAATACTAACCAGTTGTGGACCATAAGTTTTTGTACCGCAAGCAAGGCCTCGTAGCGCACATTGGGATCTTCATGGCTGAGCAAATACATGACACGTTGTTTACCGCCGAGTTGCTCGATAATGCTGTTAACAATTATCAATAATTATAGAGTAAGTCCTTTTAAAATATAAAACAAAATATTTTTTTATCTGTGTTTATTATTATAAGGAAATTTTATAAAACAAAAATGATTAAATACACAATTTAAAAACAGAGTAAACATCAATACATCCTATACTACATACTATACCTCTTGGATCAGATAGCATCACAACTATTTCTAGTCAAAACAAAATATATAGCAATCCTATTTGCCAAATTATTAATAATGTGAAAGGAAAATCATTTCTTTGTTTTTGTTATTCCTTTAAATTATAACAATTTAATAATATGTAAAGAAACTTAACTACGAAATAAAATTAGAACAAGTTGACTAGTTTTGAACTTTGTCAAAAGTAATAGTGGAAGACACATGAAAGTAATATTTGGGTTTTTATACACAATAGAGAATTTCATGGTATAAATATATGTATACAATAGTAAATAGCAAGTCATCCAGAAAAAGTGTACTGACTGTTTGCCGCGAGGGTAGTGGCGCACGTACTCGCCCACGTCGTAGCAGGCCACGGCCAGCACGACGGGGTCGCGGCTCTTCTCCAGCAGGTGCACGAGCGTGCGCAGCAGCTCCTGCCCGCGCTCGTTCAGGCGGACGGCGTTCTCGCGCCAGAACTTGGCAGACTTGTGCACGGGCGACCATTCCAGACTGAACGAATGTTATAGTAAGTTAGGAGCAATCTATTAACTATGTCACAACTTACAATTCTAGGTACATAGTTGGAGAGCGAAATTCTCAACTTTAGAAATCAAACTGACAAACAAACTAACTTATATACATTTTTGAATTGTATTATATTACATTGTTAAAAAATGTTCGAACAATTTATTTTTCAAAATTAGAATTTTTAGAGAAAGAAGTTGGATTTTCGAATATATTTCGAATGACGCACTGTTAACTTAAATTTATCTGAGCAAAGGTAAATTACGTATAAAGACGAAGTCAAAACATCTGTTATGAAGATAATCTTTATAATATTTACAAAACATTTACGTAAGAAGACGACATGTCTTCTTACGTAAATAAGCCGGTTAATTCATTTGATAATAATTTGTTTGATTCCCTCCCAAGAAAATGAACTATGTTCATTTACTCACTCTGGTAATAAATATAAGCTTAAGCCACTTGGCAAGCAATGTATCGAAAAAAAAAAGCAAGGCTCTACGTGAGGAACGGTGTTTAAGCAATCACTGCCAATCCTGTTACGCGGGATACAGCGTGAAGTTAAAAAAAAAACATTTTACGTAAATTTGAGTTACATACCGTCCACTCTTTACTTCAGTAGCATATTGATCAAATGAGCTAAGATCCTGTACAGAGGCTTGCAGGCGCTCATTGAGGAAGTCCACGTCATTCATGATGTCTTCATCATCTGAACGTTTTTGCTCCAGAATCGAAAGTTGCTTTAGCACCTTGCACTGTACCATAGCGATGCAATGTTCCTTTGCAACCTAGTGAGAACACAAAAAAGTAATTTTTAAAATAGTAATTATTAATGTTGTATTCTCAACTTTACGCTGTACCCCGTGGCATGGTAGGGAGAGGGAACTTGGGAACCTAATGTTAAGACACTCCGTTCTACTTATGTTCCCCACTTTCCGCCGGATTATGAGGCCTTTGCTTGTTAAGTGGCGGAACTCAACGCCGCGCTTTACCTTGTGCCAGAGCGAAGAAATAAAACCATTAAATATTTAAATTTAAAATATTAAATATTTCATTTCCTCGAGTAGGGATCGAACCCACAACCTATACGTTACAGTCACACGTTGTGCCGCTGAGCCACTACAGGCCTTAATTAACTAAATATTCAATTAACTAGTTATATATAAAATAAAGCGAGCTAGATAGACAGAATTATTTAAAGCCAACTTCTTATAATGGTATATTGTATTGTCATAGATCAATGTGTAATTTTTATGTCAATCGTACAGCTTTATTGCAACATTCTTAGTCAAGTTAACAAATAAGTTACCAATAGTTAAGTAACTATCTTAAAATAACTATTTATAACATAGTTTATTATATATCAAACCTGCTGGTCCTCTGGCTTCTCGATCAGGTTGCGGAAGACGGCCAGTACGATGCGGGTGACCTTCTCTTTCACGGAGTCACTGAGAATATCAGCTAAAATCGGAATGGCGTTGAACTTATTCATCTTCTCAGCGAGTAGTGAATTGAACGTTAGGACCCACAGGCAGAACACTAGCTGGTATTGGACCTAGAAGTTATTTGACCATATTATTCTGACGTTACGGTCTTTGCTTACTTCTTATACCACTGCCAAAAACCTTTTCATACACGGTAACAAGTGATTCTCATGCCTTTTACGTTTTATTATTTAATATTACAAATTACTAAACTAACAGATGGCAGAGAAGGCTTCCATTGAATTTATGTGATCTATCCAAATTCAGAGATGGTTGGTGTAGCAAAAGGGAGATGTAGGTCTCTTTTCCTATTCTTTGCCTTATTTAACGCTGTAATACAGTGCGTTCGACGAACCGTGCCCGCACTGGACTTATGATTTTTTTCGCATTGTTCAATCGGGAAGAAACTAATAATTAAAAAATAATTACCGGCCTACAACTAACTTTAGACCAAGAGTTGCCCGTTTTATAAGTCAATTTAAAAATTTAGGCCAAGTAAAAGGCATGTTAGCTACCTGGAAGTTAACCCTCGAAGCGAGAATAGACAGCAAAGTAGAAATGCCATCGACCGAGAGGAAAGCGAAACGGTATTCGTCCACGCGCAGCATCATTTGCAGGCATCGCGCTACAGATTGGATGTAGTCGTTGGTCTGTGAATGAAAATGTGATAGTATGTATCTGTTATAGTTAACTTTTTTGATGTATTTATGATTCTAAAGATTTAGTAACTGAAGTTTCGTAATACAATAATATAAAAATAATAGTTATCATTAATCACTTAATTTAGTAATTTATTTAAGTTATTTAAATTGTAAATAAAATTAATTCTCTTATTTCCTTTAAGATAATTTGTCGACAACATCCTAATATAACATAAAATTTATAAAAAGCATACCGCGTTATTTAATATATAAAATAGTAGTATAATAATAATAATTTTGGCAGTCGTTAGCAGAGTTTTTAACTTTTATGCATTTATTAGTGTAATATCCAGAAGCACTTTTAGAACATACCGCAATATTTTTAACCATTATTTTGTATATAATGTGCATATTATATAATAGGTATTAGGTGTTTGGTTAGTAGAAGCATGCCAAACTTACAAAAGTACCTTCGGCGGAATAAAGATCATTTACAAACCAACTTCTGTAATAGAGAACAATTTGAAAATGTGACTTTATTCCAATACATTAGTGACAAACTTCATTTAGTATCACTATAATAGACTAAGACAAGGAGATTAGACACATTCCACATTATTGAACAACATTGAGGTGTTGCCAACAGGGAATACCTTATGCAGGCCGGGTGGGTAGTCCTCATGCGATTTAAGAACGTCAAAAGAGCTGTAAAGGCTCGAATATTTTTCCGGATCCTTGTCAGCTGTGTGTTTTTCTTTGTGTTGTTTTGTATGTTTATCGGAGAAATGTTGTTTTTCGTGTTCCAACATAACCTGCTCAGCATGCTCTAACTCGGCAGACACTTTCTCCGCCTTACCAGAAAACAAATCTCTGAGTGTGGTCAGAGCCGTGTAGTTTAACGCTCGAATGATGATGATGTTTATAAAATTTTATTAGTTTCAATAGTAGATCTCAATAAAGGGAATGATGCCTTCGTTGCTAACTTATATTGATACATGTAGTTATGGATACTTGAAAATTTATGAGAACTAAAACATAGTAACTAATGAATTAGTATAGAAAATACTAGTATGGGGTTGAGGACTAATTAAATATTTTTACCATCTACTTCAAGAAATTTTAAACAATGATCTACAAGATTTCATATCAATAAAAATAAAATAAATAAACTTCCTATCATTAACAAATTAATCATTTAAAGGGAGAAAAATCGTAACCATTTAATGTCTTATTCATCCAATTTATGGAATTTTATTACAAACAACTGTTACGCTTATGGCTTCAGCCACTTGAGTTATATTAATATAAGATATATGTATTACACATATAAACCTAACTTTCAATTTACTCTGTTATTTTATTATTACTAAATACCATGTTTAAATCTGCGAAATTTAAAAGTTACACTTGTACAATAATAGGGAGTGTATATAACCTTGTTTTTTCATATTCTACATCAAGATATTAGTGTCAATATAAAGACAACTACACATCCATTCCTATTGTTATATATAGAATATTACAAATTTAAACATTTTTATGCTGCTTAGCTGTGCCAAAATTTTTGTTTGAATTTATTGAATAGACAGAAAAAGATAAACATAAATGTTAGCTATTTGTATCATATTTTAATATTATATTAGGAGATATATTTTAAAACATTATAAGCAGAAATAGTACATGTATATAATATTTATATCTGCTTTTAGCAAGTTGTTTATTTTCCGAAAAACAAAATTAATTGCATATTATACTTTGGAAAGTATTAGTGTTGTTGAAATTTGACATGCAATTTAAAAAAAAAACAACATGCACCAAAAATCGACAGAAACAAAAAATATTTCTATACAATATCCAATCAATCAAATAATATGCATAATGTTATATTATATACTAAAACCAGGTAAGAGACAAGTTCAAAAATTGTATATAAAACAGTATAAATAATGTTAATAATGAGTGAGCAACTAAAAACCAAAACTATTTCAATAAATATTATCTAACTTACATGTCTTAATATTTTATAAATAATAATCAATATAGGGTGCTAGTTAAAATACTTACATTTGTATTGTTCAAATTTGTGATGTATTATATGTTCCACATTAAGAATAGAAAAATATTTTACTTGAATCTGGGCCTCTTAGGATCCAGGGTACTTAAGAAGCCCAGGTTTGAATACCAATATGTTCCAATTTTTATGTTTTATTAAATACTCACATTCATCTTGAGTTGGTCCTTTAACCAAGACAGGTAGAAGTGCAAATCACTTTTCTCCATAAGTTGTGGGTGCCAGCATGCCAGCTTAGCAATGATACGAGCGGTCATGTGCTGAACAAACTCATCCTGACGATTAAGCAAGTTTAGGAATGGCTGCCAAACATTACCATGTTTGGCATTACGGAATATTTTAACACGGGATTTGTCTTCCTAGAAAAGTAAAAAAAAGTCATTTAACATTTAAAACGAAATTGTAACCCAATAGTCTATAGAAAAAAAAATTGGAATGAGAAAACATCTTACCGATAGAATATCGTCAATCAAAACAAGAACATATTGGATGGTGTTATCTTTGCTAATATGAGTAAGCAAGTTAAGGAATACATCAGCACAGGTTTCCGGGTTTTTGTCGGGTAAATCTTTCTGTCCTCGTTGATCTAAGTTCACAATAAAATCGTGATCGCGTTGAGTTATCATCTGCGATCTGATAATAAAGAAATAGTTATTAAGTACTTATAAAATGCATTTTTCATAATTTCAATGAAATCAATACTCACTGCAAATAGGATTGCCAGTTAATCTGGCTTTGGCGAATCTCACTTGCTCTGATTTGTAAAGCACTTGTAGCGGCGATCATATCTGAAAGCAATATTCATTTGTGGATTTTCTTATACTTGTATGATGTTAAAATATAAAAATTATATTTAACGTTTAAGCATATACGTACCGATTTTTTCATCACCAAGTGTGGGGATTAGTTTGCTAACGTTCTCTTCATTAATGTTAGCCATTTTGGCTTCAAAAATTGACGAAAAAGACCCTCACAATAAGATAATTTTTGGAGAGAATTATTTGTCAGAAAATAGAAAATTAGTAGACAGATACCTCAGCTGAGAGGTCTTGTGACTATTCGATGTGAAGTTAGCTTTATATTATCTAATATATATCTTACCTTCTCTAATGTAGACTTTTTTGGCTGAAAACAAAAGAGATAGCAATATAAATCTTATGAATGTCACTGCTGTTTTAAGCAGTTTAACCAATATTAAAATATATTTTATGTCAAAACGCTAAAATACAGATTGTTCCAAATAAAGAGAGCCCTTTTTTTGCAAATTCGGCAATTCATATATTTGTTTTTTTTTTTTGTAAGAAGTGAAGAATTGTTAAATGCAAAAATAAATTATTAAAATGTTGAAAACGTGATTAAATAAATGTGTATTGTAAAAGTAATATTTATTTGCAAGAATTTTTCATATTGTATTATCCGTTTTTTGCAGAAAAGAAATACTTGATATTTGTATGTTGCCTATATACAAATACCTTTGTTTGTACCTTTTACACCTTGAGTTTGTTAATTTTAAGCACGCGGATCTGTGTGGCTTTGCCCACTTGAATAATTTTTATTATAATTTTACTATGTTTTAAAGTGTTATTCCACACTTAGGACAGAAAATACTAAACTTAAATTTAAAAAGCGTATAAAAATTTTGAACGAAGCAGGATTTGAACCCGCGCCTCTGGAACCGTTCCAGCGCTCTGACCAATTTGAACGAATGGCTTAGTTGGTCAGAGCGCTGGAACGGTTCCAGAGGCGCGGGTTCAAATCCTGCTTCGTTCAAAATTTTTATACGCTTTTTAAATTTAAGTTGAATAATTTTTATTATGCTGTTTTTTTATATTATTATACAGTGTTTGTTTACCCCAATAAAAGAAAAAAAACCAATAATAATATTTATTTAATTTCTTTTGAATGTATTTAGAGAAATTAATTATTTTTCAGTACTAATACTGAATAATAAACTAATAATATGAAGAGAAAAGTAAACTGGTTTTTTATGGAAAAATTGGTTTACCTGTTTCGGAGATGGGCCTACAGCCTACACATAAACAAAAAGACAGGTAGATAAAAAGGTTTAAATTATATATTTAAATACTGTGTAAGTAAAAATATACTTTGAAAAGCATAGTTATTTTAAAAATACAGACATACACTTAAATTTTATATCTATGAGTCTATATACATCGCAATTTTAGGATTTTATTTCATTTGGCTGGCGCTAAATGTCGTTTTAGTTTCTTTTAATATCTATCTATAGGTTCCCGCGCATTAAAAACACTTTTCATGCGTAAATCATGATTCCGTGGGAATTCTGGAATAAACATTTGCTTATATGTTGTTCCACAACCCTTTTTATTTTTCAGTCTTAGTTTCATAAAATTGGAAGATAAATAATAAAAGAAAAGTGAACAGGTTTTTAAGCAAGATGAGTAGATTAGTTCCGGACATAACAAACAGATATTTCAATTTTATTTCTATGTATATAGATATATACATTATATCATATGGTACAGGTAACTTATGTGGGAACCCAGTGGTAAGACTTATGACACTCCGTTACGTATTTGAAACACTGCGTGTTAAGTTACGGAACTCAATAAGTTACCACAGCGAAGTAATGAAAATATTAATTATTTTATTAACATGAGTGGCTATCGAACCCACTACTTTACGCGTTAACAGTCGCCCGATAGTGCCTTTGGTCTCCGACAGGCCTGTATTTCGTCCTTATTATAGATTTTTTTTATCAACGCCATCTAAATGCCACAAGGTACATTAGTTGACATATCTTAGTTAATTCTGTACTTCATCCATAGTCCGTTCTATCTTTTGAACAGTGTCACTTGTCATTTTTTAGGCAAAATATTGTGGACTGTATATGTTATTTAGCTTAAAATTTGAAAGTTAATTAGGTTCTGTGATATATATTATTATATTTTAGTGCTATTTGTATTTAACAAATAATATATGCTGATAATTTCTCAAAGTGAAGTAAATAGGCCACATTCAAGTAAATACGTAATAAAGCATAAAAAACCGTCTTGAAATCAAATAGATTTTATTATTTTTCAGCTATCAATGTATAATTAGTCTATTTTGAAGGTATATTATTTAATTTTTTAATATACTAAGATAAAATACTTACGATTGAACCTTTCGGTTTCGCCTTCACGCTTCGGTTTAGCTTCCATGCTTTCTTAATTTATTTTGTTTAAATGTTATGCTTTATATACTCTAAAATTTTGTATCGCGATTCATTATATTTTATTTTTGTATAAGAAGTTGACTTTTTGTGTTACAGATTAATAATATGAGCTTGGACTTGTGACACATTCTGCTAAAAATACATTTTGGGAACCAGCCAGTTCTTTTGTCATGGTTAGTTTGCAAGAAGACTTTAAAAATCAAAATGAAAGTAATACAAAAAATTCATTGTCTATGGAAGCAGAATCTTTACATTTACCATTAGATGGTTCTATATGCATGGTATTTACTGGTTATTTTAATGGAATAGGTGTAGAGATTAGAGCATTGGAAGAGATGTCCTTATTACACCATATGGGATGTTTTGGTAAAGGATCTGCTTCTAGATCAAAACCAAAAGTCATAAGAAATAACAGTACTCCTAATATTATACGCAAAAGACAATTTTTAAAAAGAAACTATTGGTACAAAAGATTTGGAAAATCTGAAAAGTCTGCAGTGTCTGATATATTTTTTAAAGAAATAGATAATCTTACCAAAAAAATAATAAATGATACTAAAAACCAGACTGGGAGAGATATCATTGATTTAGTTTCAAGTGATGAGAATGAGAGTGAAGAAAATGATCAGTCAAGTGACATAAACGAATTGAATTTGTCAGAAGAGCAAAATATAGTAGTTATTGTACCCAATAGTGACTCTGAGGATGATAATTATTTTGAAAATATGAAACCAAAATGTTGTATTAATAAAATAATCCTGCAAGAAAAATTAATGTTAACTTTAGAAGAGGCTTTTTTTTTGCTCTATGGACTAGGATGTCTGCAAATTGTAGATAAAAATGATAAACTTTTAAGTATTGATGATTGCTGGAAAACATTTAGTGATAGTAGTTGTAGATTTGCTGAAAAGTATGTTGTGTATCACTATTTTAGGTCAAAAGGTTATGTTGTAAAACCAGGCATTAAATTTGGAGGAGATTATTGTAAGATATATTTAAATTTATCTGTTAAATTATTGTAATCAACTTTAAAGACACTATATTGCATATAGCAAGATAGTCAGCAATAACCAACAGTATTCTATTTTTTTTTTGTTTTTTTTAGTATTCTATTTTCATTAAACATTTTACACTTTTGAGTACTGAGGAGTAGCAGAACTAAATGTCAAATAATCTTTTACCAGAGCTTGGAAATAAAAATATTTCATTCACTTGTGTGATGATTAAACTCAGTCTCACATAGTGTTAGAATCTGTTTCATGTCAGTACAATAATCTCATATTAGTATTTAGGATTATTTAGTACTTTTGGGTATTATATAAAAAAAACTTGAGGCCTGTTGTGGCACAGCGGCACAAGTGTGTGACTGTAACCGATAGGTTCTGGGTTCGATTCCCAGTTGAGGAAATGAAATATTTAATATTTTTAATTAAAATATTTAATGTTTCATTTTCTTCACTCTGGTAATAAGGTAAAGCGTGGCATTGAGTTCCACCACTCAACATGCAATGAACGAATGTGGAAAGGAGTGTCTTAACACTAGGTTCCCGGATTTCATCTGTCTACTCTGCCTCGTGCGGGATACAGCGTGAAGCTGAAAAAAAAATATATAAAAAAACATGATTGTATTTACAGTATTATATAGAGAAGGCCCTGGAATTAACCATGCTGATTACATTGTTGTGATAAATTATGGTGATGATAGTTTTAATTGGATTTCTATGCTTGGACATGTGAGAATGGCTACAACAACTGTAAAGGTGAAAATAAAATATTAGTTATAACAATTATATGGTATATAAGAAAAAGTAAATATAAACAAGCTTATCCTATGATTTTCAGGAGGTTATGATTGCAGAAGTAATAAAACCAGCAAAAGAAGATATAAAACTTCCACAAAATCTGTGTGAATATAGGATACGTGAATTATTATTGACAAGAAAATTTCCTGTAATAATAGATGGTGAAGAAGACTAAAGCATAATTTATTTTGATTAAATTTTTATACTATTCACTATAAACAAAATATATTTCTGAACTATGCTCTTTTTATTGGTTTTTTAATTCCTGTCTTTCTGTATTCACTTCTCTCTTTTAAATATTGTTCAGTACATAGTTGTTTAAATTCTTCATTTCGATACCAATCCGCTAGACATGACTTCATAATAGAATTTTCATTCCTGCATTTAAATACCATAAATACTGATGATTCTTTGCAACAATTGTGAAATTCTGCAACTTCTTGAACACATTTTTCGGTTTTAGCTTTTTCTCGAATGAGTTTTGGTATAACAACTTCGATTTCTACTTTCCTTAAACTCTTATCATTAGGATCTCCTAAAATAAAAATCGAATTGAACTTAAGGCAAACATTTAAAAGTTGCTAGTAAAATGAAATATAATATTTTTAACCTAAGCCATGAGGACCATCGGAGAACTTTTTTGGTAAGACAGATGTTTCAGACATTTTATAAAGAACATTTACAAATTACAATAAATATGATTTACGTATAATTAATACAGAAATACACTTAAAACTTCTTAGTAACACAACTTCTCATTGAAATTGGACAAAATGTCATTGAATTCAAAGGACACTGACAATGACATATGATATAATATGTGTTAGCATAGATAACGAAACATTATGTAGACAACAAATTATACTTTATATATAGGTACATAATATAGTAAAATGAGGTGGATAGATGTGGTTTTAGTTACTACGGTTACGGTCTTTCAATTGTTTTTAACTTCACGCTCATTGCACATGGCAGGATAGGATTATTTATTATGTATTTATTCGAAAATGATGGCAGGATTGGATTCTTTATTGTGTATTTATTTGAAAAGTTAACCTGAAAGTGGCAGCACTAGTAAATAAAAGCTTCTGAATTTCATTTGATCATCTGGTGACAGTTATTCACCAAAGTTTCAGCTTATATTATTATTTCAGTTCATTTTAGTGAGTTGATGTGATTTTTTTTCTCAAATGCACAAAATCGAATATCGAGCTGTCATTAGATATAAGTTTTTGTAAGGCAATACGTCTTTGCGTAGTCATGGACTTTTTTTTAAATCGATTAAAATCTTCAAAAAGGAAAAACCGTTACAGAGGGTTTATGAAGGAAGGGAATGCATCATTACTTGACATGTTGAAGGCAGAACTTACGAAAAAAAAAGAAGATCCTCTTTTACCAAGACAACGCACCGTCTCATAACTCAACGGTTGCCATGGCGAAAATTCACGAATTACGTTTTGAACTGCCTGATCAACCGCCTTACTTACAAGATCTAGGCCAAGCTCTTGCCCTCAAACTAAATAATAAGTGTGAAGAAAATATGTATGCTGTAGCTAATTTTACCGATTTATGATTTTAGGGAAACAATTGTGTAATGCCTGATTTTTACATAAGCACTTGCAACGGAAACTCTCAAACGCTTCAGTTTTTACAATAAAACATGATGCTATTTATCTTATAGCAAAAAACTAATTTCTCAATTGGAGCTCTAGAGATCATATATATATATATATATATATATATATATATATATATATATATATATATATGTATATATATATATATATATATATATATATATATATATATATATATATATATATAAAGAACGCTACTGTGTCATGAGGCATATATCGCTGTTATATGTATTATGATTTTTAAAATATGTTTCTTGCATCAATGTAAGGCAAAATTTTTAAAATTATAATTACATTTTTAAAGGTAAATTAATAATTGTGGTTCTTAAAACTTTCTTAGTGCTTTAATAAATATCAGCAAATTTATCTTTAATTTAACTGTAGGTAAGCAATTACCAACATTACACGTGCATATCAAGCTTATATTATTGCCAAAGAAGTTAATGCCTAAGTTATTCAAACAAGAATTGCAATGTTACTAGGACTAATGCTACTGTGCTTTGGACTAGGTAAAACACAGTGTTAGGTTCCACCACTCAACACACAGTGCCTCCAGAATATCTCGTTATTAAAGTTGTCGTAATAGAATGGAATATCTTTGCAGCGTGATACACTATGAAGTGATTTCTTCTTTTACACAGACTGAACGAATTTTCTATTGTCCCCACATGCAGTCTTATTAGAAATAACCTATATTTTGTATTTTATAACATATATGAATATAAAATAAAACCACATTTGACTTTATAGTTTAAGTACAATTATTATAAACTAATATTTTAATATAGATTGTTTTATGTATACACTGATAAAATGTAAAAACTTTTCTACTCACCCCGTTTTATGGTACCGTACGGTGTGAATAAACGAAGTTTAAAGATTCTTTTTTTTGGTGCAACATTATTCTTGTTCTCATGAGGTTGCATATTCGACAGCTTGGTTGTCAAAATCAAGCCGAGTCGTTCATGTCATCATTGCAAGATTGTTATTTTGTTGATTCACATTTTAATTTAAATATAGCTTTTGTTAAAGTAAAATTTCAAATTATTTCAAGAAGAAGCAATATATTCATTTACGAAACTTATTTTTCGGTAAGTAAAATTTTTCAAGTCAGAAAGGTAGTTTAAACCAAAACTTATAAATGAAACGCCGTGTTCTTATAGATTTTTTTTGTGTTTTAAGTAAGAAGAACTATAATTGTTAGTTATGGATCGTCTTTTACGTCTTGGGGGTGGCATGGCGGGCTTGTCACAAGCGCCTCCACCTACTGATGCTCCGGTCGTTGATACTGCTGAACAAGTGTATATATCATCATTGGCGTTACTTAAGATGTTGAAACATGGCCGTGCTGGTGTGCCTATGGAAGTAATGGGCCTTATGTTGGGTATGCAAATTCTTTGGTTTGGCTTTATAAATATATATTATTTTGTATGATTATTATTATATGCTGTATTGTCTTTCTAGGTGAATTTGTTGATGACTATACAGTACGTGTTATTGATGTATTTGCTATGCCCCAGACTGGTACTGGAGTATCAGTAGAAGCTGTTGATCCTGTATTCCAGGCAAAAATGTTAGATATGCTGAAACAAACTGGTCGACCTGAAATGGTTGTGGGCTGGTAAGTAATGAAAATACTATGCTGTCTAAAAATGTAAAATAAACTTTATGTTCTCTTTATTACTTATATTTGTTAAGCTCATGTTAATTTTTAAGGTACCATTCACATCCTGGATTTGGTTGTTGGTTGTCTGGTGTTGACATTAATACACAGCAGTCATTTGAAGCCTTATCAGAGAGAGCTGTAGCAGTTGTTGTTGATCCTATTCAGTCAGTCAAAGGCAAAGTTGTTATAGATGCATTCCGCCTTATTAATCCCAATATGATGGTCCTGGGACAAGAGCCACGTCAAACAACTTCCAACTTGGGCCACTTACAAAAACCTTCAGTTCAAGCACTGATTCACGGTCTCAATCGCCACTATTATTCCATCAGCATTAATTACAGAAAAAATGAATTGGAGCAAAAAATGTTGCTTAATCTCCATAAGAAGTCTTGGATGGACGGACTAACATTATCAGATTACAAAGAGCACTGTGTAATAAATGAAACAACAGTAACAGACATGCTTGAATTAGCCAAAAATTATAACAAAGCCCTTGAAGATGAAGAAAAAATGACTCCTGAACAACTTGCAATCAAAAATGTTGGTAAACAAGATCCTAAAAGACATTTGGAGGAGAAAGTGGATGTATTGATGGCAAACAACATTGTACAGTCCCTCGGGGCCATGCTTGACACTATGGTCTTTAAATGATTAACAAGTGGCATTTTATATCAGTTTTAAGGTTAAATAAAATAATAATTGTAAATTTTGAGTCTCATATTTCCCTTTGTAACCTGAAAAGTACCTTTGTCTGTAATTTAAATGTTACTCTAGCTACTTAAATAAAATTCTATACATTTCTATTCAAGCTTTATTTTAGTGAAATAATCTTTGAGGTGCTATTTGTTTACAAATGCTTGCAATTTTTTTTTCAATTAATTCATGCTTCATATTTGCAAAGTCTATATCCATTGCTGGTTTCAATTTATTATGAGATGAGACAATATTTTTTATTATATTTTTTACTTTTTTTAGGGCATGGTCGAAGTTGTCCATGCAAACCTAAAATTCAGATATTATATAAAAAATGTACAGTTAAAATAGATACTGGATATTAGTTTTTTCTGCATACATTTTGGGCAATTGGGAGTTTAGAAATAAAAAGTATATGTGGCTCTGCTATCTCCTTTGTTTTACAGGAAAAGTCCAAAAATTCAGTTCAGGTGCTTGGCACAAAAAGATACAAAAATTTAAAAATCATCTGATTTTATTTATATGTATAAATATTTATATGGTTAAATATTTATATATATTAATAATTATATGTAAAATATAAGGGTGGAAGAATCTTACAGTGTCCCAGAATAAGCCAGGGCATTTGCGGTGTATTTCTTCATAATCATCTCGTATATTTGTGGTGAAGCTTTCTAGTGGTAGCTTTAATGAAATAATGACATTAATACATAAATTTAACAATAGTCTATTTTATAATAAAAAAATTATGAAAAAACTGTTTCTTAAATATCAAGTAAAGTAGTAAGTTTTTATTTTCTATAGCAGGGTAGGCATAGCAAACCTAGTTTTAAGGCATTCTGATCACCAGTTTCCGTAAAACTTTCGGTGCCGAACATTGCCTCTTGAGTGGTTGAGTTTGTTTTATTAATGCACACAAAAATAAAGATCCCGAGTAGCAATCAGAGTCAGAACTGCTGTATTTATAGTCAGGCCTCAATATCAAATTCTCTTTATGTAATGGAAGTAGGTATATAAAACTGGAGCTTGAGCAAAATATAGTTATGGTGAATGTATACATGTCATACTTTGGCTTTGTGGTAAAATAATATTCAAATAAAATAGTTATACTTTTACTATGTTTTTTTAAAGTGTTATTCCACACTTAGGACAGAAAATACTAAACTTAAATTTAAAAAGCGTATAAAAATTTTGAACGAAGCAGGATTTGAACCCGCGCCTCTGGAATACCGTTCCAGCGCTCTGACCACTATCTGACCTGACCTGAACGAATGGCTTAGTGGTCAGAGCGCTGGAACGGTATTCCAGAGGCGCGGGTTCAAATCCTGCTTCGTTCAAAATTTTTATACGCTTTTTAAATTTAAGTTTAGTATAGTTATACTTATTGTTTATATATATTTTATTATATTTATAAATAAAAAATAGTCATACTTATTGTATATAAAATATAAAAATCTGTGGTTACTAGATTTTACCTCTTCATAGCGTTCCAACTGGTTGACGATAAAATTTGGGTCATCCAGCTTAGACTCTACATTTAGTAGATTTACTGAAATTATAGACTTTATTTTTAACTGTGCGTGTTTGTAAATGTTTAAAATATTATCATCGAGTAATAGTCAAGTTTTAGTAAAAAATACTCTAATTATTTTAAAATTAAATTAGTTAGATATTTATAATTTGACAATTTATTAAAACATTAATGTTTATTGAAACAAATGTTAGTAAATAATAAAACGAACAGTTTTTTTAAAAAACTTAACATTAATTCTTTTAATATAGTAAAAAAGGAAAATACATAAATTGTATATTTCGTTAAAAGATATTCACATTTTTATTTTCACCTATTGTCACACCGTTACTTTACTACGAATATGAGACGTAGCATACTGAAATTACTGAACCATTTACCGAGGGAGGATCGACCCCGACAACCATCGTATTTACAGTCAGACGCTGTCCAATGCATGTATACATATTTACATAATCCAAATACTTATATAAGACAAAATAGTAGTAAAAAGCTACTTTTTATAATTTATACAGTTAAAGCCTAAATCTTTAAACTTATTATCTACATTAAAATACCTTTTACTGGGTTTTTTTTTATAAATATGAAGGAAAAATTTGTACCTTTATTGTTACCTATTTTTATGAAAAAAACGTGAGAGGAGGAATATAAAATATGTCAACTTTGTAAATAAAATCAATTTGGAGGAGGAGAGCAGAGTATTTTTATATACACATTATTGGTAGATACCAGGTACATTGAAGTAACAACGCGTATGTAGACCGGTCACGGTTCTCTTTTTTATAATGCAATTGAAATAAGTAATATAATATATAAATGTATCGTTACCATATTAGGTATTTTATACATAAATGCCAAACCTAAACAATATTTTGCTTCAGTAAGCTGTAGTAATTACATACATATATAGGTAATACTGTCAATTGCAGATAATTTTCTAAAGAACAAAATAAAATTATTATAATATGAAATTGGAACGTAAATAACATATAATAGTTACGCACAGTTTTGTATGCTTGTATCACTAGTTTGCAGCAAGCCACTTTCTAATAGAAACGCTAGCCACAGGTCAGAGTCCTGCGGTTTGATGCCATCTGCGTGCGGCCACGGCACCTTCGTGCTAATTGATTTCATTAATAAGTTCTCCACTGGAATCAAATTAAATTATTTACCTATCAGTATGCAACTTTGAATAACAATTTTTTATTTAATATATATATAGAAAGTACGAAGTTCTCTATTTCCCGGCTTCCGTATTTAAGTGAAGGAACTTTACGCCGCACTTTGCCTTACCTGAATGGGAATATGCACATAATTACTTCTGTCGAGTACCCTCAATAATTGCATTTACAGCCTAGAGAAATCCTACTGTGCCACGGTAATCTCAAAGTCCCAAAGGTAAATCTTAGTTTACTTAATAAATCTTATCATTAATTTTATAATGCCATGACCATATAAGACTATCTACGACAATAAAATTAAAAAAGAAATGTAAAAATATCAAACAAATATTAAAAATGTCAAAAAAATATTACTATCTTTAACTGATTGCGGCTCTATGAACAACCCTGATGGATCAGGGCTTGTCTCTTGATTGTTCACATCAGTAATTTCGGTTGAGACAAATGTAACTGACTTAGAAGATTTTCTGCTGTTCGCGATTCCTTTAAAAATGTTTTACTAAATTTAATTTATTTTTTGACATCAAGACATATTACATATAATTAGGTAGCAGCAAGGTAGGTAGAAGGAGCCTATTTAAAACACTCCGCTCCCTACTTAGTAAAAAAGTCGTTAGTTAAAAAAGCTTTACAAATATGCGTTGGAACGTATCATTTAAGCTACTACGAGAATTTTCATGCGGTTTCCATCAGGCGATTTAATGTGGGACGTTTAGGTATACAATTCATCATAGTTTTATGCAAATTTACTGAATATAACAATTATTATTGATGAGATTGCAAAAATTCTCGCCTACTGGAAATTTTAGTCGTGCACGCCGGATAAACCAGCCTACGTTCATTACAGAAATGGGTCTGCGATAGTCGATCCCTTTTTCCTACAGTTTATTCACAATAGCAAAAAATATTACGTTATTCACGAAGAAGTGTTCTGTTGTTAAGTATTAATCCTTTTTTTAATGAATACGTTCGTTAGCTTTGGTATTTAAAGCAGATTGAAATCGTCCTTTACATTATATGAATTAATTGAATGCTATATAAATTAACAAGATACGATAAATTCTAAGGTGTAATATAATCCCTAGTTTTTTTTTTTACGACGTCGAGCCAGACCTATATATTTAAAAAATACAGTATATTTATTTCTGTACTATACCCATTTTATACGTTGTAAAATTATCATACGTTTTAGTTTTACATTATCATTATCATAAGATATTTTGTGTGTGGTAGAGTCACACGCATGGGCAGACTCGACCGGATTGTTACCACTCCCGGCATTTAAGACCGGCATTAAGTAGTGGCTTTGGCCACTGCGTGTCGCATTAGGTAATGGTGCCCATCCACCTTAAAAGACGGCAACGCTCCTGTGGAGTTACACGGGGCCGTGGGCGACGGTAATCACTTACCATCAGGTGACCCGTACTCTCGTTTGCCGTCTCTTCCATAAAAAAATATATATTAGCAAAACAAACGCAAAAGAGAACTGAAAGATTGTCATGAAACGTTCAGAGAGGGGCTTTTGCACGTGAGTCTGACTGTCAACGCGGAAAGTGTACGCACTTGAGGAAATGAAAAACTTAATAATATTCATTTCCTGTCTAGCAGTCTAGTCTTCAGGCAAAGCGCAGTGTTGAGTTACACCACAAAACATACAATAGCTCCAAAATATTGTCAAATTGTTTGGAACGGAAATGTCTTAAACGATACCGGAGTATTTTAAAAATAGTCAGACTCGGCCATCGAGGGTTCCGTACCAAGTACAACTTATAAAATGTAACTTACACTTACGATGTTATGCACTTATTTTAAATGAAATAAACTAAAAATATAAGTTGATAATATTTTTATATGAAAAACCTATATACTTCCAACTTAAGATATTTTTCTTCATTTGTATTGTATGTTCCTAGTTCGTGTGAAATTTTGCAAATGTAGGTTTATGGAAAGTACCCTATAGGTTTTATACAAAATGCAGCAAAAACGATGCATAAATGCTTATATCTTTCGATTGCATTGACTTAAAAGCTTTATGGATGATAAAGTGCCTTATTGCATCATTCGAAAGTGAGCAGGCATTTGAAAGGCAATTGAAAGCAATTAAAAAGGGAAGAAACGCCAATTCAGTGTTAGTGGAGATATAGGTATAAAAATTAGTGACTAAAGAGCTACATTTGCTAGAGACAGCAGTGCTGGTACCTAAGCTATTGTACAGTAGCGAAACGTGGATATTACAGAAGAAATATGACAGAAAACTGAATATTGTAGATCTTTTCGTAGGATACGCGGTTTCAGTTTGCAGTTAAATAAAGTCAACGTTAAAGTTTGAACTAAATCTGCAATGAATACAAATACAGAATCGCAGGAACCACCAATGTCATAATGAGAATGCAGTACAATATGCTCAGGTGATTTGGGTAAATAATGAATGACGAAAGTATAGAAAAAAATAAAGTAAGAGTAAGTGAGGGGAAATTTTGGTTGATCTGTGAAAACACAGTGTCGATAATGCTGAAGGATTGACGAAACGAAACAGGTAAGCAGAGATGGTGACGGTTGGTGGTCGCTTTCATAGTTCACGCCAGACAGGGAGCTAAAAAAAGATTCCGGAAATTTGAAATTCACCATTCAGCCACCATCGTCACAGTTTCGGGAGTGGGGTACCTCTAAAGGATACCTGCATGTAAAACAATAACTTAATACATACAATATAATGATACTCTATTTTATATTTATATTATCATTCACTCCAATGAATACTGATAGTGTTACGTCTTCTATCTTTTCGTCTTCAATCTACTAGTGGTAATGAGGAGAATATTTATTTTGTAATGGATTTGGAAATTTGCTAAATCAATATAAGAAGTAGCAATATAAGCTATAATTTAATTTTGGGAAATTATTTTATTACTCTTTATAATATTAATAATCACTAATGCATTTAAATAATACGAGAGAATATGTTATTTATATTTAGGTTTCCAAAATGTTGTTATCTATGGACCAAAACATGTACATAAGTGAAAATATGGCTTATTTTCACTTATGTTACAATATAAACTAATATATAATCATTATTCGACATATTATTGTGAATTTAGGTTGTTCAAAAACAATGTTACCTAAGGTATTGAAAAATTTTGTATTTCATGTCAATACAAGTGACAGCACACATATGTATATATATTTAAATAAGATTGCACTTCAGACAAATAAATAATCGTATAGTTCAAGTACATGAAGCCGCCGCCAGGTTGTATTGAGAATTTTATTAAATAATATAATGTATATAAATTATTATATATTAAAATAAAATAAGAAGTACCTTTCCATGAGGAAGATATATATTTAAAATCAATGCTTTTACGTATTCCACTGTTGCGGCGGTGTTCATTTTCACACCCATCATTAAGAGAGGGTCTGTAATTTAAGTTTTCACATAATTTCAGTTATTGTTCCATTACAGTATAATAATACTATCTAATAAATAATGATTGATCAAACCATTTGTCACTTGATAAAAATATAATTTATTTATGATTGTTTAAATAGGCATGTATCTATATTTATTTTGAAAGCAAATAATATTTGTCATTAATATATTTTATTGTTATTTTACGTTTTAAATTGTGTCTTCACATAATTAGAAGTTAGTCCACAAGCATCGCTGACATATTCGTCCGTATCGGTATTCTGTTGTTCTTGATATACGGAGAAAATGCTAGAGTTTTCGCTATTGTGTTTGTACGTTTCTTTATTGCTACCGAGGGACACAGGACTCTGTACACAGAATGTTATATGAGTACTATTGCACTTCTGCATAGCATTTTCCAAGAAAATAGAATTTGAAACGTTTAGGAAAATGGCTAAGGGCATCTTATTGCAACAGGAACAAACTGCAACATTTGTCGTTCACGAATATAAGGTACTTATTTAGTTTTATATGATTATAGTTATATTCTATGTCTATACCTATCTCTAGAATTGAACATTTCTATTTTTAATGTAATAAATAATTGTGAGTGATTTTAATATTTGATTATAATTGTATTAGTATAGTATCTATACGGTATAATTTAATATAAATTAATCTTAGTTTTGACTAAACTTAAGTTGTAATATCGTTTTTTTTGCTTCACTTTGCTTGATACTAAATCGCGCATACAAAAGGTTAGAACTTAGGTACTTAATAATTAAGATATTTCGTTCCTTTCCCCACTTTCATATGCATAAAAATAATAACTATTCTATTTGTGTTATTCTCGGGTGGGTATCGAACCTACTACCTGTCGAGTTCATAGTATCACGTTTGTGCCCCTGCCTCACGACAATTTATAATTTTCTTGATATTTTTATAGATAAATTATATTAATCTATTAATATTAATAAACCATCGCTGTCTGGTGTAAAATTTGGTTTTTAGTTGATGTTTTTTTATATTACTAAGTTGTTCAATTTTTTTCCAGCTTTACGCTGTATCCCGCACGAGGCAGGGTAGGCAGAGGGAACCCGGGAACCTAGTGTAAAGACACTCCGTTCCACTTCCGTTTTTCACTTTCCGCCAAATTTGAGGCATTGCGTGTTGAGTGGTGGAACTCAACGAAGCGCTTTGCCTTATTACCAGAGCGAAAAAATTAAACATTAAATATTTAAATTGAAAATATAAATATTTCATTTCCTGGGGACCGAACCTTCTGGGTTCGGTCCCCAGGTCCCCAGTCGGTTAGAGTCACACTCTTGTTCAATGTATATATTATGTTTTATTTTACACTTAAAGCAACACCTCATGCGGAACATAAACACAATACATACGAAAGAATGTTGGTTATCATGGCTCTTTATACTAAAAATACATACAGAAATCGGTGTTAGAATTTTCTTTGAATCTTTGTCAATCTTTTTGTTATCGTCACTATTTATCAATAGAGAACAATTTGAGCCCATTATAA
Source organism: Eueides isabella (assembly GCA_019049475.1). Classification (NCBI taxonomy): domain Eukaryota; kingdom Metazoa; phylum Arthropoda; class Insecta; order Lepidoptera; family Nymphalidae; genus Eueides; species Eueides isabella. Next base: position 7,475,279 of record CM032399.1, on the reverse strand, counting down.
ACTCGTAGTGGTCAATATCCTCCGGTATGGCCTAAAAATGGAAAAAATAAAAAAATAACGCAATGCTATGATTTTTAATATCTATGACATATCATTCAAGTCTTTGGTGTGTTTTTTTATGAGAAGTAATTTCTTTATATATATGGTTTTGAGGATTTGCTAATAGCCCTATTGGCCTTCACAGCGCCACTGCTTGGGGAGGGAAGAGGTAGTCCGTCCCAGAGAAATTTACAAGCAGTACATGGCTGCTTGAGAGGAAGTGTCGACAGCCGTGAAGGAGACCCTCGGCTAGCGGCCGTCGATTGGGCTGGGTCCATTATCCACCCATCTCTGATTTCTCTTCATAAGGCATAAATCTTGCGCCTTTTTTCTGTTTATCTTACACATAAGTTGATGTGCCTCATACAGAAACAATCTATTACAACATGAGAGAGAGTGATACTACCAAGTATAGGTAGACAGTATAGCTAGTGTATAGGTAGTTTTTTTTTGGCATATTTTTCAACTATAAAATAAAATGAATTACATTTATATAAACCGACAAATAAAAATAAATTTAAAGATATTCATATATTTTATCACAATAGAAGGGAGTCACCTGCAAAATCTCATTAAGAATGCCGTTTATAATTATCCGCCCAGATAGCAATACTTGCAGGGTTGATATTTCCATAGGCATATTCATAGATTGTCTCTTTTGGCAGGCGGCATGTCTGAACCTTTAGATATAAAATTAAAATATAAGTAACAATAAAAATAAAAGAAGTAATCTGAAAACCAAACATTTGTAGTACTTCATAGAGAAAAATAATTACGATGAAATCGTACATTTGAAGTTTCTTTTATATAAAATTCGTCTGTAAATTTAAGATTGTTAAATCTATATTTTATTCCTATTTAAAGAATAAGACACAAAATGTTTAATACATCAACTGCACATTTCAGGTATTCAATACATCACCTGGGTATAGTTTACCCTACATTATCTTAAATCTGGCATGATACTTGCAGCGTGACGTCATTAGTGGTATAGGAGGAGGTGCGCGAGAGAACGCAAATTAACGATTAAAATTTAAGAAGTAGTAAAAATTTACAATTTCGTATACACTCTGATATCGATGATATAAAAAGTATTATAATTTGTACGACTGTGCGTATAAATGTTTTATAATAATAATAGTTTTCATATAATACGTTGACTTTTGGTGTGACTCCTAATGAGTCACACCAAAAGTCAACGTATTATATTAAAACTACTATAACTATAGATAATAGGCTCATATTCCCAGGCTCAACAAGCTAATGTTAATAAATACCATTCCTTGTTACTCAACATAGAATGGGAATAGCCGATCAGCAAATTAATTATTCTATATATAGGTTTATTAATCTTGCACATCTTGAGAAATCATAAGCACCCCTCATAATTAATTATTTTAGTTTTTTTTAAAAAAACTATAACAAAGGTCCGCATAACAGTGCACATCTTGCCTCACGCTTGACGTGACAAACATTTTGCTATCTTATTTTAAAATATCCAGTTTGAATATATTGCAAAAGGCAATTTACTGTACAAAGCGCACGGCATATCTGACGTATTATTTAATTGAATATGGAACAATACTGTATTTTAAAATAGTTGTAAAAAAATTGGTAATATCTGAACTTTATCATTAAATGTATAATTATTTCTTAACTCTTTCCGTTCCTGTTGTCTATAAGCAAGGGTCTGCTTATCCAAACGGAACGCTAATATCAAATATGGTCGATACCCTCGCAATTTTAACATAAGAGCCCCGACTAAATCCATTGTAACGATTTTCACTTTTCCATCCTTTATAAAAGCATCCTCTCGACCTAAAATATATTCATCAAGAAATTATAATTTCTTATAAATAACAAATGTTCAGATTAAAATATTATACTTATTGTTATGAAGGTACGAATTATTTTAAATGATTACTTCTTGTTTAGGTATACCTATATCCCATAAATACAATATTCATATAAATAGAATTTTTGAGGCTATTTGCTAAGGCATAACTGCTACATGTAAGGTAGACATAAGAAATATAAGTAGAAAAAGAAATCATTAAGTACTTATTTTAGTTATTTTTTTTAATACTAGGGTGAATTCAAAGGCAAAAATCTCCCTTAATATATAGGTAAATATCATTATAAGTTGATACACTAACTCAATCCATAAGATTCGCCGTTCATTTCGCTGTACGTTAGCAGGTCACCGTTTAATAACATGTCGTCAAACTGCCTTCTCGTTATAACTTTGTAGTGGTCTGGGAAGTGGTAGAAAGCTGTGGTATGTTGCAGCGCTAGTTCTATATTTGTACACTCCAAAGCAAGTTGACGTGATAACATACCTGAAAAATAAAGGGTGTTTTTTCAGCTTTACACCATCATTTACATCCCACACATAGCATATAGGGTAGGCACAAAGAATCTATTTATTTTTTATTTATATACACTTTATTGTACACCACAAATGAAAGTACAAACTAATATTTACAGTAAAAATGCTTTTTTTCTTTCTAAATCTAGTATTGACATTATTTTCCCATTACGATACATACGTTGCTCACTTTCTTCTAAATTGATGCATTGCAATTCGAGTGCGAAACTCATCACAGTATAGAGTTTCGCTATTTGACATACATATATAATGTAGTACATACGTTATAGTTATATAATATGTATTGTATTGTATAGGTGCGTTATTCCTCTAAAAGTGATATAAAACAATTTCGATGCTTAATTCGGCTCTGAGCCAAGCAACAATAGAAACTAGACTTTTTATGCATAGGATTGTTAGAGCTCCGATGTTTTGGCGTGCTGCTAATGGCTCTTGGCTCTGGAAGCCATCTTGTTCTCTAAATTATGGGCGATTTAGTGTCCGTACTTAATGGCAAAGTGGTTTAAAGCTAGAGGTTTTATTGAATGGTTAATAGTTTGTTGATGCATCCATTTTAACGGATGGCCTAAAAACTTTTTTTATGTAACAATTTGTATGTGTGTTATAATTATGGTATGACTCTACTTGTATTGGGTATTTATTTTTAAAGTGCTCCACCTGTTTTGTTGTTAATAAATAAATAAAAATGTATAAAAAACTTACATTGAGATGCAAATAATGCAAATAATGCAATATAAAAAAAATACATTACATTGAGATGATATAGGTATATACTATATAACTTTCATCAAGCGACTATAGGGCTTATTTGGTTCTTTTTTCACATTCAGCCAAATGTACACATTTTATTTGTTTTTTTTTCAGTTATGAAATAATAAATTTTAGGTAATTAGTTAGACAGTTATGAAATAATAAATATAGGTATTTATGTACAACTTTCATAGTAACAAATTCAACAGGTTTATCTATGAATACAATATCTCAGTGTTAAATTTTAAGAATGGAACAAAACGAACATTTATAGTGCAGACTAACTTTAATGCTCTTTCAGGAAGTAATTTAGGTCGATAGACTTTTCTAGTTTTAAAGAATTGCCTCCCACAAAAACATACGTCCTAGAGCCGACATATATTTGGCTTTCTAAATCATACCACCTAATATTAAGCCAGCTTATTCGATTCAGGAAGTTGACCAATTATTCCGTTTTCGAGGTATAGCTGTTTATTGTTCGTTGCAAGTCTTAATGGTTACAAGTAATTCAGAAAATATATAGTTTCACCGTGAAGAACGAATAAATAATAAACTAAACATTCATTTTATATTAAACATTCATTTTATGTTAAAATCTTAATAAATCTATATAAATGTAATATAAATTAAATTCCTAATACCTTTTCCAACACCTTCATAGCCAACAATAACTACAATGGGAATATCAGTATTGTCAGCGGGAGGTGTGTACGGGGAGATGCGAGATCGTGACAGCTGTTGAATATAGAGTAAGCGTAAAAGACGCTGTGTAGCAAATGTTTTTATATCTGGCTTCATATTCATTTTTGAGGTTCTCTAAAAATATAGATATTTTTTCATAAGGACAAAAATAGGTCATTTTTTTAAATAATTAATATAACTACTAGAGTAAGGCTACTATAATAAAAATATACTAAATCTATTTGACAACAGCGACCTCATACAGAAATAAAAATATAATAAAAAAGTCTCTCAATTTTCTTTATGTATGCAATATGAAGATATTAAGTATTTAAAAAATACAAAGCTATGCCATTCCTTTTAATATCAGCACACATATATTAAAGAGTGTAAAGGTTAAGTCAGTAGTGGGATTTACTCTATCAGTATAGGTAGTAAATAAGCTTGATAATCTAGTAATCCTTATATTGTAAATAAGACTAGTAATTTGGTCATTAAATAATAAAATAACTATGAAATTCTTTTACAATTGATATTTAAAAATACAAAATTTCGTTAAAACATAAGAATAAAATTATTTTAAGCTCTGTGAGAAAATACAACATTTTTTCAAACAATAATAAAAAAAATGTTTATCGATGTCACTAAAAAATAAAACATGGGCAGACAATCAGAGTTATAAAAGTACATACCTACGTACATTCAATTCCTAGAAAATACTTAGCTGCCTTTCGTACTATTGTTGGAATTGCGGTTGAGTTCGAAATTTAGTACTGGCATAGAAACGCAGGGGAGAGTTGGTTTAATAAATGGGATATTTGGTACATGCAGATTGCGGGTACAAACAATCTACTTCTGGTAGGATATATTGTGGTACTATAATAGTAAGATATATAATTATACAAATGATTGAGATTTTTATTTAATACTAGACACATATTCATGGTATATTAATAAATAATATTACCTGTTCTATCGGATCTATATCTTTAGCATCAAAACTTAAAATTGACGGAAATGTATTATACACTACGTCATTATACCCTGTGATGCTACAGACAGGATTAGAGCGCAAGTCAAGAAGATTCAAGCGTCTCATGTTCTTCATGTACACCGCTAACTCTAGTAACGTACTGAAGCTGTTGTTCCGGGCGTGGAGCTCCCGCAATCTACATTTAATTGGCGTTAAAGGAACTTTGTAATATATGAGATTAAACACACTTTAAACAATTTTGTACTATAGAAGAGATTGTGTTGCTATTATGTTGGTCGGTTACTGAAAATAGCAAAAATAGATAGTGATATAGTTTTAATAAGTTACTTTACTAACATTACATATAATATATTTAAGATTTTATTATACGGAAAAAAAGTGCCTGAGAGGCTATGAAGTCAAAGGCCTGTTATGGTGCATGTGACCGTTAACGTGACTGGTTTTAGGTTCGATTCCCACTCGAGGAATTTTAAAACGAAACTTTAATATTTTATTTTTTCGTTCTAGGAACGAGGCACAGCGTGGTGTTGAGATCCGCCATTCAAAGTGCAATGCACGAAATTGGGCAGAAGATGACGAATTGAACAAAATGTTATAGCACTAGGTTAAGTTCTTTTTGACTACCCCGCACCATATGCAGGGCACAGCGTGTAGCTGAAAAAAAATAGTGATAAACTATTGAAATTCCATTTCTATGTGCAATATATCTAGATTTAGTATAATAATTTAAATCGTTTTTATAGACCTGTTACAGCCTGCGAATATTTTCATAGTGACAAGTTTATTTTCATTTAAATTTAAATACTCCAGATGTAATAATGTCCAAAGTCCTCCGTCCGGTCCAAAATCGAAACTTGATATATTGTTATAAGATACGTCTAACCACAAGAGACGCATGTTATTAAGATTATCTAGTCGCTGAATGTGATTGTAAGAGAGATCCAGCTTTCGCAAATATCTAAAAAAGATTTAACGAATATAAAAGACCTACCATAACAATAAAGGTATAAAAGGTAGTAGTTATTTATAAAGTAAATTAATGTGGTAACACAAACTTTGAAAAGAAAAAATCTAGAAAAAGAACACGCGGAATAACAAGATTTAGAAAAATAACATTTATTTTATGTCAAATGGGAATGGGAAAAAGAAAAAAGTGAGTTAAATAATCTCGGAAGACGGACAGATGGACAACCAAATGATAGATATGAAGGTTGCGTTTTTCTATTGAGATACGGAACTCTAAAAGATATTTATATTATATTTTCTATTTTATGTTTTACCTTAGATTTTGTAAACCGCTTATATTTTTTATATTATTATGTGATAGATCCAATATAGTAATTGACCAAAAAATACTAATATCACGAATCTCGTTTACGGTATTGTACTTATAATGTACTTCAGATAAAAACCACTGTGCTGTAAAATTAAAATTAAGAGGGTTAAATAATTTACAGTATTAACGTTGGAAATTTATTAAGTGCTTTACATAATAAACAACGTACCAGTTTCATAGTCCAAAACTGTGCTTAATCTATTAAAGTCTACCGAGAGATATTGCAAATACAAGAGCTTGGAAAGCACTTTTATTTCTGTTAAAAAATTCGATGACAGATCGAGATACACCAAATATTTATAGTACTGCAGTACCTCAATATCCTTTAGAAACTAAAAAAAAAATTAAACATTAACACAAATAAATCATACATTTTTAGGAGGTAAGATGTAATTTTAGATTTAGCCTTCATTTACCTTAGATGATACATCTAATTTAATATATACGTAATCTCCCAAAATTGGCGTGCGTTTCAAGTAGCTAAGACAAACAGCGACCATGTCTCGTGTAAGAACACCATCAGTAACTTCCGGAACATCCTCAATATTTCTTATTCGAACGATTGGCGAATAGACATCATCATAGAATTCCGGAAAGTTATAAAAGCAACCCCACAGTTGATCATCGTTTAGCAGAGACGTTACGGTTGCCGAAAACTATAAGCGAGACATTCTTAAAAGAATATTTATTTTATTTCAACTAAAAGTGAATAAGTCAAATTATATTGTAAGTCAAGACAGTCAGCTTGTTTTTTCTACTAAAAGTAGGAACATTTAATTGAAAAAAGTAAGTATATATTTTAAAATAAACTAAAAACTCTGAAGCCAGTTAGCACTTTAATTTTTGCATAGTCGTATCATATTCGAAATGGAATTTATTAATTGTTATAAAAAATATTTAAGTATTGGTATTATTTTACGCACTATCTGTTTCTACATTTTTAGTTTATTATTTGTACAAAAATTAATGTTCAGAAATTAATAGAAAGATAATTACTAAGAGAATGGTAATTTGTTAAAGAAAAAACAATTTAATACTTTAACTATTACTTTTTGAGACCTGTCGTAGCGCAGCGGCACAAGAGTGTAACTGTAACCGACAGGTTCTGGGTTCGATCCCCAGTCGAGGAAATGAAATATTTAATATTTTCAATTTAAATATTTAATGTTTCATTTCTTCGCTCTGGTAATAAGGCCAAGCGCGGCGTTGAATTCCGCCACTCAACACGCAATGCCTCAAATTCGGCGGAAAGTGGGGAACGGAAGTGGAACGGAGTGTCTTTACACTAGGTTCCCGAGTTCCTTCTGCCTACCCTGCCTAGTGCGTGATACAGCGTGTAGCTATAAAAAATAAAAAAAAAACTATTACTTTGAAATTCACTATCACTTACATGTTCTGATATGATGCTGTCATTGCTTTTACTTTCCAGTATATTGCTGCTTTTTGTAAGGCTTATAAATCTAGGAACTAAGCTTAGGTTCCGTAAGAATTGTTCTTAAAAAGGCAAAAATACAATAATTGAAAAAAAAAAAAAACCTAGAGCTTAAGTGTAAATATATATTATCCTTAAGCTAAAAATGAAAAAGAGGCTTAAAACACAAAAAAAATATGTTACTTTTATTAAATTTTTCGTTTTATTTAGAAGCAAATAAGAACATAATTTAATTTGTACCTTTAGGCAAGTCGTCTAAAGAAAGTGTAGATATAAAATTAATTTTAGAAATCTCAGTCCATGTTCGTAAAACGCTACCAAAACGTAAGTGCCTGAAGGTGCCTGTTGATATGCCAATAGACTTTTGTGATTTATAAACTGGGGAAGGCAGCGGAGGTGTATTAATTGAATGTTTATTCTCGACTACCTCTTTGTTGTCTTCGGCGTCACTAGCCATATTTTGTTATTTGGATGTGGTAATAATTATATAGGATAATTGTCTAGCACAAGTATATAAATGCATCAAATATAAAAAAAAATATATGTGTCATTTTTATTCAAAAAGGTTACATGTATAGTAATATATAAGTACGACTTGTAATATGGTGGTTTTTGTATTTAATTAATGCCTAAAATAATTTAATTCGAAAATTATTTAATATGGCAAAAATATTCTAATGTTTATTATAGTAGAATATTTTTAAAATTTTAAAACAGGCAATAATTCAAATTAGTTTTCACAGTTTAATAATAATTGTACTTCACAAAAATTTCAACACAAAGTTCGATTTCAACACAAAGATCGATTTCAACACATTATTTTATAATATAATTGTATCGCATCTTTGAAACCGTCCAAGAGGCGTGAGTTTAAATTTTTATTCGTTGCCTTAGTAAGTATGCGTCGTTCCTTATTGTGGAATAACACTGAAAATGTTTAAAAATGGTAGTAATTATTATATAATATAACAAAATATAAAAGTCACAACAGACAATTAACGTTGATTAAAACTTAATAATTATTGTGTTTGAAATTATTGTTCTTTAAATTAAACATATCTCAATCATAATATAAATATATATAATTATATTCTAATCATATAACCTACGACACGCAAGATTAAACTCATGTAGAAATATTTATTTTTTAATTTGGATCGGAGCCATTTTTCGAAATCTGGTGGAAAAGACTCGCCTAATTTATTAAAAAAGCTGTTGAGCTTTTTGATTAAATTAAACATAAGACATTGAGCTCTGACATCGCAGTATCGTCAGCGGCAATGTTTCTCGGTCATCCGTAATCAAGTTTGAGGTAAAGAGAGTGGTCAGAAGATCGGCTTCCTCTTTCGCCGTTTAGACCAAGGTGTCGTTTCCTTTTGACTGCGGCATTGAGAGACACATTACCCCAGGAGGGTACCATTATATCTGCTTCTGGAGAATTGACAAGCAGAAACAGACAGGCACACATACACAGACAAATGATTTTCACTGGGTTTGCTGATATTTTAACGGCTCCAATTATAGTTTTTTGTAAATTTTATGTCCAGAATTGACTTTTGGTATCCTTTTGTTAATTATCAATTAAACACAGATTATCATTTAAAATAACAAAAGAATTATCGATAAATAACAATGATATTCCAATGATATACATACATAATTCACGTGACATCCGTGCTTAACGCCAAAGTCAGCTCTTGTTTATACCAAGATACGGGTTTCTATTTCCTTTGTATTGATGTTGTCTATCAGTTTGGCTGTCGAGATTTGCAATCGACATTGCCCACTATTAAATGCCATAGGGTAACGATGAATGTTGACAGGAAATAAAATAATAAATAAAATAAATATTTGAAATAAATATTTGAAATAAGGCCTGTCGTGGCGCAGGGACAAGCGTGCGAATGTAAACGTGACGGGTTGTGGGTTCGATCTCCACTCAAGGAAATGAAATATTTGACATTTTCATTTCTTTGCTCTGGTAGAAAGCCAAAGCGCGGTGTTTAATTCTGTTACCTAACAGTTTTTTGCCGTGTGATCCCGGCTTAGAATAAGATCACCCTGGTACTGATAGTGTCGTAAGAGGCGACTAAAGTGCGTGTGGTAGAGTCGCGTTGCCAGCAATGGCAACACGCATGGGCAGACTCGACTGGATTGTTACCACCCCCGGCATTTAGAACGGCGTTAAGTAGTGGCTTTAGCCACTGCGTTTCGCATTAGGTAATGCCGGACCCCGGTGCCCATCCACCTTAAAACACGGCAACGCTCCTGTAGCTCCTCTGGAGTTACGCGGGGTCGTGGGCGACGGTGATCACTTATCATCAGGTGACCCGTACGCTCATTTGCCGTCTCTTCCATAAAAAAAACAGTACGTATTGGTTTATACGTGTAATACCTCAAATTCAGCAGTATTCAACAGAAAGGTGGGAAACGGAACGAAGTGTTCTAACACTAAATTTCCAAGTTCCCTCTGCCACGTGCATGGGGATACAGCGTGAAGTAACAAGCAGATAGAAGATTTTTTTATTATATTTCTTAGGTATTATAACGAATCTATAATCGGATACGCGCTGCCTAGGCCAAATGTCGGGAGGTCACTGGTGTAGTGTGCGATCGCAGAATACCGCCCAAAAATCAAGGGGCTGATATATAAGAGCTTCATCGGTTCTTTTATACGATATCAAATGCTGGCCTGTACTATATCGGTACGCTCAGGAGCTTCATGTGACGGAAATGAAGATGCTGACTTGAAGAGGGAGGAGGAATTGAAAATACAGTACATATTGTAATGTCTTCAAAATCCACTGTCATTTATATTTTGAAATAAGCTGGTATTACTCATTTCTGATTTAAGAGTTGTTTCTAAATTTATTTTAAATAATGCACGACTATAATTTGAAGCTAAAAGTTTTCTCGCGAACAGCATTCTTATAAATATTGAATTAAAACTTAAAGATAAACGTTTTACATTCAAATTTAGCCTGTCTATTAAAAAATTTAACGTATCTATTAAAATTCTAAACGTAAAGTGCACAATATGTTTTAATTTATTCGGCTTATGCATTTCACTTTTGCTTTTACTTTGAACAGCTTGTTCCTGGTTTTATTAATAAAAGAAAAAACAAATAAGAGCACGCCAAGTGAAAATTGAAAATATCCCTCGAGCATACGATCCAAGTGCAAATACTTTCGTCTGTGGATGCGAACTAACATTTAGCAATTACGATATACATTTATGACTGTTGCTCTAATCATATTCCTTTAAATTACACGAATTTTGATCCTGCGTATTGTATATAATATAGACATTGTAAAAAATTACTACGAATAATAATATAAATGTTCTTGATTTTATTGCTTGAAAATTTACATAGGTAGTTAGATATAGGTAGTTAGATATAAAGGGAAATGGGGCGCTTATTTTATAATTACAGTCGATATTCATGGTTTGCGTATTTGCGTTTTTTAGTATTCACGGGTTAAATTGGCCCCACATTGGTCGCATTTGATGTCCCACGCTTGCACCACAACGACGGCTTCTAATTTTTTCATTACAAGAAATATTTAGAAATTAAAGACAAGCTTTTAATGATTTCAAACTCTAAGAAGTTGTTGAAAACAATTTTTTTTTGGTAAAAACTTTTGTTTCATCATTCAAAATTGGTAGACATTTTCTATTTATATTAATTGTTAAATAGATTTTCGGACAAGCGTTAGCTTGTACGCTCGTTAGTAAATAATAACATACGTCATTCGCAGCATAAAAAAACAAATAAAAGTTTTTTTTATATACTTTTAAGTTTTTAATAACACAAATATATCAATATAAGAATTATAAAGCATGGTTCATATAACACATAGGCTGAGAATTAGATAAATATTAGCTTTGAGCCACAATCGTTAGGAGGTACCCAATAAAACCAAGTAAATAAAGTATTACCTTCGAGAAGTTAGCAGTGTGATAGGCATGTACAGTGCTGAATTAGTATAATTTTAAATTTATTAGAATTATCCAGAGGGTGGTCTTGTCAGTTATCTGTCCGATAGCTTGTATTCAGATCACTACGGGTATGCGACCCCGGATTACTCTAGCTACTGCTGTTGCGTTCCTATCTCCTGCGAGAGCAGTATCCGAATTTACCATTTCCTTGAATATCCTCCCCTCTCCTCCCCCTTTCTCCCATAGCGGTAGCCTGCCGCCGAAATCGACAGGTGATCCCGGCTTGTCATAAAGCTAAAATACTCTATGCTTAAACCCACATCAAAGGCTTTATTGATGTTTGTACACGTTTCTGCCTCCCTCTGATTGTAGCGGTCCCCGTTCCATCGGAAACAGGAAGGTAGAGATGAGAGTGCACCTGTGTCTTGCGCGTACACTGTCGTTACTACCGTATTGTGCACTTTAATATCTCCTGCGCAAATGATTTGGCTCCGACCATGGACTATGCAACACACAGACCTACGGCGATGGACAAAGGTAGAGAGGTTTAGTCATGATGCCGGCTAGACTTTGTCTGATGTCCACACGTAGGCGGCCTTGGGAAGATGGTCGCTTTGCACTGCACTGGGTTAACAGTGTGATTCGGCAGCTCCCAGAGCGACGAAGCAGCCCTATTTAGGGAGGCCCTGCTACCCTCAATCCGAGGAAGGGACTAGAAAATGTGTCCTAAAAAAGGCTTAACCCTCCATATTTAGAGACAGTAACCACGGCTGTCTCTGCATCATCCAAACGTGGTCGAAAACATAAATGCAAATACAAAGAAAAATCTCAAAACATGACTTTCGCATCGTGGAAAGTTCGCACCCTCTTGGATAATGAAGCAAATGTGTGTCCTCCTAGAAAAACAGCTCTTGCATCTAGAGAGCTTGGACGTTACAATATTGATATAGCTGCTCTGTGTGAGACCCATCTAGCTGACGAGGGTGTAAAGGTGGAGCGTCGAGGTGGCTATACTTTCTTTTGGAAGGGTACTCCGTCGTCGGAATATAGAAGATCCGGTGTCGCCTTTGCTATAAAAAATAGTATCGCGTCCAAGCTGGAGGAAACGCCGATTCATATCTCGGATCGTGTTACCACGCTCCGCCTACATCTGGATAATAAAAATTATGTAAATATTATTAGTATATATGCACCCACAATGGATAAGGAAGATGTAATTAAAGCCAGGTTTTATGAAGAGGTCACGCAAGCCCTCTCGAGGATACCTCCGAGAGAACAGATCCTCCTAATGGGCGACTTTAACGCGCGAGTTGGAAGTGACTTTGAAGCTTGGCCTAAGGTTTTAGGAAGACATAGTATTGGAAATATGAACAGTAATGGACTATTTCTGTTATCACTATGTACTCAATTCAATTTAGCCATAACCAATACAATGTTTAGACTTCCTGCTAAGTATAAAACTACTTGGATGCACCCGAGATTGAAACATTGGCACTTAATTGACTATATAATTGTGCGACAAAGAAATATTTCACAAGTGCATATCACTCGTGTTATGCGTAACTTTAATGCTACTTACTATTCTGATCACCGCCTTGTTATCACCAAAATGAGGCTCCGACTAAAACTTCCTCGCCGATCAGGAAAAGTAAAACCTATGAGAATAGACATACATAAATTACAGAGTCTAGAGAACCGTAAGATCTATGCTCAAGCAATCAGCAGTGAGCTTAAGACAATCGGCAATGGGAATGAAGACTTCGTTGTTGAATGGCAAGCGCTCACATCCAGCATAGTCACTGTCGCCTCCCAAGCATTAGGCATTAAACCTAGTAAGCATCAGGACTGGTTTGATGATAACGATGAAGTGTTGACCAAGGCCGTTCGGAAACATCGACTGCTTTTGCGTCGCCATCACGACGACCACCGGATTAAACAAGTTAAGATTTGTGGATCTAAACTGCGAAGACAGGTGCGAGAGATAAGGGACAAGTGGTGGAGAGATAAAGCGGAACACTTGCAGGGGCTCGCGGATACCAAACAATGGGGTTCATTTTACGATGAGATGCGCGGACTTGTTGGAATTAGCAACTTTACTGGAGCGCCTCTGAAGTCTCTTGATGGCAAAAGTCTACTGGCCAACAAATATGATATTCTTCGTAGATGGCGAGAGCATTTTAACATCTTACTCAATGTCGATCGAACTGCGGATATTGCATACATATCCTCGATTAGATCGCTTCCCAAAGTTAATCAGCTGGATAAACCACTATCTTTGCGTGAAATAGTTGGCGCCATTGAACAACAGCGGAACGGAAAAGCGGCCGGTATTGACGGTGTCCCTGGAGAGCTGTTGAAGTACGGAGGTCAAGATTTGCACGTGCTGCTCTCGAAATTTTTTGAGCGAATGTGGAAGGAAGAGCGTGTTCCTGACACTTTTTGTATCTCACGTATTTGTCCTCTTTACAAGAACAAAGGCAACAGATCGGACTGTAATTCTTATAGAGGGATCTCGTTGCTGGCTTCTTCTGGTAAGATTTTTGCACGTATACTACTTAACCGCTTATTGCACTTGTCTGAAGATATATTGCCTGAAACTCAATACGGCTTTCGACCAAACCGAGGTACGTGTGAAGCTATTTTCACAGTCCGACAGCTACAAGAAAAGAGTCGAGAACAAGGACAGCCTCTATATATGTGCTTTGTCGACCTAGAGAAAGCGTTTGATAGCGTGCCTCGCCAAGCTCTATGGATGGTACTGGTGAAACTTGGATGCACTGACAAGTTTGTGCGAATGGTCCGTCTTCTACACGATGGTATGCAATGCTGTGTTGGGGTGCGGGGTGAGGATTCAGAATTCTTTCCGGTTAGCTGTGGCGTTAAACAGGGCTGTGTGCTTGCACCAACTTTGTTTGCAATGTACTTTGCAGTTGTGGTTCGAGAGACTTTACAAACTTTATCTGAGGGAATTCGTATTCGCTATCGTACTGGCGGCGGCGGTTTATTTAATATAGCTAGGCTTAAAGCTCACACCAAAGTATCTTATGCCACTATCATCGAAATAATGTACGCAGACGGTCTCTGTTTTGTGGCGGAATCTCAGGTGGCCCTGCAAAGGCTTATAACAGCTCTTGCTGAGGTGTCTCACAAATTTGGCCTTAAAATCAATGTAAAGAAAACAGAAGTGATGGCACTCGACCCGACAATGAGTGATCCGGTTCAAATAAAACTCGGTGATGACCAACTAAAGCAGGTACATCGTATAAAATATTTGGGCAGCGTCATAACATCAAAGTGCCTACTCGATAACGAGATAAACAATAGAATTAGTGCGGCTGCTGCAGCTTTTGGTAAACTTCGCAACTCAGTCTTTCGCTCGCATGACGTAAAGATCCTTACAAAAGTAGCCGTATATAAAGCTATGGTACTGACAACACTTTTATATGGCTCTGAAACATGGCCCCTCTACCGAAAGCATATCACTACGTTGGATAGTTTTCACCTTAAATGCCTACGGGAAATATTAAATATTCACTGGTGGGACCGTGTTCGTAACACGGAAGTGCTGTTGCGTGCGAAAACTGATGGTATAGAGGCCTATCTAATAAGGGGGCAGCTGCGTTGGGCCGGTCATGTCTCCCGGATGCCTGACCAAAGAGCAGCAAAACAAATATTTTACTCTGAACTCCAAGTTGGCAAGCGAAAACAAGGCGGTCAGTTGTTGCGATACAAAGATGTGCTTAAGCGCCACATGAAGAGATGTAACCTAGATCCTTCAAACTGAGAGAAAATAGCAGCGGATCGGATTCACTGGAGACATATTGTTAGTGAAAAGGTGTCGCAGTTTGAGAAGAAGCGTAGAGATGAACTCAACCATAGACGCGAAGAGCTCAAGGCCCGAACAACTGAGGCTATTTACTACAACTATGTTGCGGGAGTTTTGACATGCAGTGAGTGTGGCCGCAAATTTTCAGCAAAAATTGGCTATGTCAGTCACTTGAGAGCACACCAACGTGGCTCTCGCTAGTCAGAGGCCAGTTGCCGTGGCCGAAAACGGTCTGGATATAATAAAAAAGTATAATTTATTTAAACTAAAGTTTTATGCGTAATTAAGTTTTGTAATTCGCTGTTAATTTTATGTATTATAGGTACGTAAAAATATTATAAATTAAATAATATATATTTTTTTAACTATAAGATAGTCGATAATAAATAAAAAGTAATATATAAAGCATTTTCATTCTTAAATTAAATAAACATTAAATAATGCTATGCCTACGAAATTAAAAACATACTCGTAGCTATGAAGATATTCAATGAGTCATTTAGATATTAGTGATTACTTATATGTTTATACAATAATCATCGGGTCGGAAATTCTCTCATCTAGTGACAGCACTTAAAAACGCTTCGTTATCTTTCGCCTACTGTTTTTAAAAACAGATCTTATTTAGCAAACTATTAAATGAAATCTGATTTCTTAATTGGCACAGTCTATTTAAAAGATTACTTAATAAAATACTATATTTCTGTAAGTCATTATTTTCATGCTGTAGAGCTTTAGAAACAGGATTAATAATTTCAAATAGTGAAGAAAAAATGTGGCGAGCACTAAGAAATCATAACTCTCTAAAATATTAATTATGTTTTTACATTCTTCACGTTCATCTTTTTTATTCGAAATTAAATTTAATTGGTACAAAGTTTTCATGATTAGTAAAAAAAAATCTTTACCGCTAATAAAGCGTTGTTCCTAGAAAACCATCTGGTAGGTCATATCTTTTTAAGGATAATTAAATATTTTTCATATGAATCGTCACTTAGCATAACCCAGCGTTTTATACTATTGCAAAAAAGTATATATCTTTTCTAAATTATCGAAAAATGTCGATACTTCACGAACATGTCTTACAGCATCGTTTAAAACCAAGTTAATGATGTGCGCAGCACAATGAACATAATCGGCATTTGGAGCATGCTCTTTTATTAGAATTTGTAATCCTCCATAAACACCCGACATAACATTCGCTCCATTGTAACCCTGTAAATGTAGAGGACATTTAGTCATATCAATTCCATATTCTTTAGTTGAATTTAAAATATCTGTTTTCAGACCTGCAGCACTGCAATCAGTTACTGCTATAAATATTAAAAAGGACTAACAGATTTATATTTCTTTAGGCACATTATCATCATTTTCTGTAACAGAGATATATCGAAAAACTACAGAAAGTTGGTCAATTTTTGGCAAGTCTTGTGTTGTATCCAGAATTATTGAAAAAATGGAGCTTTTTCATTTTCTGAGATAAGATTGTTCCTAACGGTGGTACCAAAAAAACTGATAATTTCGTTTTGAATCGTAGGGCTCAAATAACTTATTTCGCCTTTCAGTTTTAGAAGAAATTCTTATAAAGTTAGGATATAGCATCACAGTTAGGATATAGCATGCGTATATCGACTCCCATCAGCTAGTTTTGAGATGTTTGAGGAGAAAATGGAGGAAGTCCTTAATAATTTGAGTTTTAAAAGTAAATCAATAATTATATGCGGAGATTTTAATGTAGATATACTATAACTCAGCAAAGCCGCGTTCGCAGTTAAGAAAGTAAGGCAACAAAAGTGACAATACGGTTTTAAAATGTTAGAATAACATAACCATGGTCTTACAATTTTTATGCCTGCCTGATTGAAATATGAATAATAACAGGCCGAAAAAGGGTCGGTTACTTTCTGAATCTTTTGGAAATGGTCCTAATGGTTTAAACGGACCCAATCTAAAAATATTTTTCACACACATTCAGATAAATTGGTACCAAAATTTCGTATATCTGATGAAATTATATTACAATCCTTAAATATATCAGAATCGTTGACTTGGGGTTTTTCAATTTCTGAATGGACATCCGATGAAGTACTCGTATGTGTTTGGCTTTCTTCTATTTCCGGATTAATATCTGACGGAAAACGTGCTTCAGAAGAATCTAAAAATATACGGGTAATTGTTAAAAAACAAATATGAATGCTTTGAGGCCTGTCGTGGCGCAGCGGCACAAACGTGTGACTGTAAACGATAGGTTGTGGGTTCGATCCCCACTCGAGGAAATGAAATATTTTATATTTTCAATTCGCTCTGTTAACAAGGCAAAGCGCGACGTTGAGTTCCACCACAGAAACGCAATTCCTTAAATTCGGCGGAAAATGGGGAATGAAAGTGGAATGGAGTGTCTTAACATTAGCTTCTCAAGTTCCCTCTGCCTACCCTGCCGTGTGCGGGATACTGAGAGAGAGAGAGAGAGAATGAATGCTTTGATATTAAACCAAAAAGAGTTTTATATAAATAAATAGCTTTACTAAGGGTCAGAGTTAGAGAGTGTTCAGTTCAAACGTACACAGACTCTACGCGGATTGTGCTCCATTGTTCTCCATTTTTTAGGACGGACAGATGGACAGACCGAAATTAAAAGATTTCGATTGAGGCCTGTCGTGGCGCAGCGGCACAAGAGTGTGACTGTAACCGACAGGTTCTAGGTTCGATCCCCAGTCGAGGAAATGAAATATTTAATATTTTCAATTTAAATATTTAATGTTTCATTTCTTCGCTCTGGTAATAAGGCAAAGCGCGGCGTTGTGTTCCGCCACTCAACACGCAATGCCTCAAATTCGGTGGAAAGTGTGGAACGGAGTGTCATAACACTAGGTTTCACTTCCGTTCCCTCTGCCTACCCTGCCTAGTGCGGGATACAGCGTGAAGCACTGTCAGTTTCATATTTACTATACTATACTGTTCTATAAAACTATAAAACAGAAGTGAAAGAGAATTTTTATAGATTTTTTTTTACTGTAAGCGAATGTTTTTTTTATGTGTTATAATGTTGTTTTTCAACAAATTATAATCGTCCATCGTCTATAGACTGTATTCATAGTAACAATATATTGCATTTTTACAGTTCAGGGGCAGACATAGCATATAAGTTGCAACAAGCGTATTAGAATTTCGACGTAGCTTAGTGAACGAATGGCTTAGTTGGCCCGAGCGCTTGGACGATTCCCAAGAGGCGCGGGATCAAATCCTGCTTCGTTCAAGTTTTTATACGTATTAAAAATTATATATTTAAACAATGGCGGCTGTTGATAGAGGGCTCGTAGCGATTAATGCCAGCGTGCTGCCCTACATAGGGGTGCAACATTCCATCCACAAAAAGCTGTGTGTCTCCGCCAGTGTGAAATGTCAGAGTATAAATGGATCGTTAGATGAGATACATCGAATAAAAGGGGCCATGCGTCTGGTATTTATTTGTATGTACAAATTATTTTAAAATCAGGGCCAGCGCTAAACGATTGACGAGATGCAATCACCATGCCTTCGTTTAAAGATATCGGTTAATAAATTGAATATATTAGCTATAGCACTGTGGGTTTGATTACCTTGGGCAGAACATGTTGTCACTCTATCACTCGCCTTCACGCTGTACCCCGCATATGGCAGGGTAGGCAGAGGGACCCTGGGAATTAAGAGATAAGACACTGCGTTCCACCTCCTTTTCCCACTTTCCGCCGAATCTGAGGCATGTTAAGTGGTGGAATTTAATGCCGCGCTTTGTCATGCCACCATTATGTGTTTTGTTATTTTGAACATGTGAAAACGGCCTTTGAGAGAGGTATAAGAATCACAAAATTAGAGATACTGCCTGTAATGTTGTGTAATGTTAACAGTCATATTATACAATGTGTCTCTGCTTGTGTGCGAATGTGAGCTGGCGTATACCTTGGTTTGACATTCAACTGGGAGATAAACAAGGTTGATGTTTATCTACTTGGCTGCTACTGTTACTGTGGACAAAATGATCTGAAGGTAAATTGCCTGTTGCTCGTAGATGATGAAGCGGTCATTGCATTACATTGTTACTTGTATGTAGTTGAAATAATATGAGTAAAATTAATTATTTTTTTTTTGAAAATAATAAGAAAGGAACATGCAAATCATCGTATTTGGAAATATATTTGATCAAGTGAATGAAAGAGAATTATGCTTAGTACAGTTTTACATACGATTTTAAGAAGACATTTTTTATATATATAAAGTGAATGTGAAAAGCTGTCGGTTACATACACGACGGAGCCTCGGTTGTATTATTGAGATGGAAAAAGGCCAGTATAAATATATGTTTGATCATGCATAACGCTTTTATTCTTTTTCTAATATAGAAAAAGAATGAAAGATAGATGAATACTGTGGAAATGTGACCTCTTCGTGGTATATGCCATCAGCATCGTATATCGATACGGAATGGCAGATACTATCGAAGATAAAAAGGTTTTGCGTTCGTTTCGGTTTTTTATTTGATTTTCTAATTCTTTGTAAATACATTAAAGTAATTAATAAATACCAATAAAATAATAAAAAAAAAATAGATTAATATACATCATATAATATTTTCATTTATGAATGGAATAATATCGACTGAAACTGATTCGAACTAAACGAAAAAAATATAAGTAACAAATAATAATAATAAACGGTTGAGTTATGGATTAAAGTAAGTTATTTAATAGTAAATAATTAGAGTATAAATATGCAGTTTTTAATATTACAGAATAATTTTAGGCGGGAATAAATACATTTTCTTATCAACCACAATATTGTTACAATCTAAAATATCTGTCTCTCAAGTACTTATTTAATAATGATATTTAATATTTTTCTGGTTGGTAAAACTAAAAACTCCAAACAAATATTTACGTGAGTTGTTAGACAACTTTTATATCATAAATATGGATTATGCAGAAACCGAAGCTGCGTCTTAATTAAAATTACTGTCGGCTCTGAAATGAATTTGTCCGCCGTGAAAAATACGTACAGTTGGTATTAACGCTACGTGATAATTGTTCTAGAGTTGTTGTATCAACTACTTTTAACAACTCTAGAATACAGATTTAATATGACTTTTAAGATAAATGATTGTTTTTATTATTTTTCAAGCATTTAGTCGTCCTGATTTGTGGATTTCGCTTTAAATTTTAACGATGAAACGTAGACCGATGAGCAGTGTGCGTTTTGCTAAAAGGCGTATTATAAAAATTGCAATTAGTGTACTATTGCGCGGCGTCTATTTGAATTTCTATTTAATTTAAACAATCAAGATTTAAACCAATGTCCGAGTGAAATGTTATCAATTTATGGGTCAGAAAGTTAAAGTCTTCGGATTCTACACTGAACAAAAAATGTGCGTGGCGTCCAATGTCGATAAGAAGAGAGGAAAATGTAAGCGAAATAACGGCGTCTGTTCGGCGTGATCCCCAGAAGTCGTTTCGAAGAGATCAGCTAAGCTCGCCATATCAAGGACATCACTAAGGCGTATTTTGGCAAAAGATCTATAAAGGATTCAATATTTTGCTTCATCCATATGAGCTTTAATTAGCCCAGGAATTGAAATCAATTGACCACCAATGACGTCGTGCATTTTCCGAAAGAATGATCAATGTTTTCGAAGTTTGAACAATATTTTCTTTTCAGAATACACATATTTTTTTTTATAGCTTCACCCTGTATCCCGCATGAGGCAGGGTAGGCAATGGGAACTCGGGAACCTAGTGTTAAGACACTCCATTCCACTTCCGTTCCCCACTTTGCGCCGAATTTGATTTTTGTAGTGTGTGTATTTGTCAATAAACAAAATTGTCAGTACTGAG
The DNA here is from genome assembly GCA_019049475.1 of Eueides isabella. NCBI lineage: Eukaryota > Metazoa > Arthropoda > Insecta > Lepidoptera > Nymphalidae > Eueides > Eueides isabella. The sequence goes on along the minus strand of CM032399.1, from coordinate 7,454,028 downwards.
CCGAAGTTATCCCCGATCGAAACACCAAAGACATGTTGAGTTAAGGCATCATCGGACCACATTTCTTCAGGCAATAAAAGCAATGTTACGCAAATTATAGTGTCTACATCTGCGTAATTTTGAAGCTTACAACGGCACGACCTGATTTCAACAAGATAGCGCGTCACTCATACATCGAGTGAGTCTTTAGCAGTTGCCTACGAAATGTTTAATGAAAAACTGATATCGCTTTGGGATATATTCGCCACGCAATAGGTCTCCCAGGTCTAGTTCTGACGCCAGTAGACTTTTTCTCTGGGGGTTCCTCATAAACTGTGTTTGGCAAGGAAATGTCCTCTATCCTACATACCAGCGAGTTAGAGGGCTATATTGGAGGAATCTGTACGTTTAGATGGTACATATATCATCGATGTTATTTTTATTAATAGTTTTCCCATTTGTTTTGACTACTATTAATATATTCTCTCTTTCTAGTGAAAAATAATAATTGTAGTAGTTCTTTTTTATATGATAATTTTTTGTGCCCACCTTTATAATATCCACATTGAACATTTCACTACGTGCATTTTTCACTAGAAATTATAAATAAGTAAAATTTATTATAATATTATAATATAAAACTTATTAAGTATTTTTTTAGCTTCACGCTGTATCCCGCACGAGGCAGGGTAGACAGAGGGAACATGGGAACCTAATGTTAAGACTGTGGACTCCGTTCCACTTCCGTTCCCCACTTTCTGCTGAATTTGAGGCATTGCATGTTGAGTGGCGGAACTCAACGCCGGGCTTTGCCTTATTACCAGAGCGAAGCAATGTAACGTAAAATATTTAAATTGAAAATATTAAATATTTCGTTACCTCGACTGGGGATCGAACCCAGAACCTGTCGGTTACAGTCACACGCTTATGCCTCAAGAAACATCATAAAGTGATGAGTATTAATATAAAAAATAAATACTATGTTTGTAATGTAATAATGGATGGACTAGGTTCCCGTGTTGCCTCTGCCTACCTTGCCATGTGCGGGATACGGCATGAAGCTGAGTACTTTATAAACTCAACAAACAATAAAACGAAGAAAGGTCGCTGTCTTTTAATAATTTTGTATTACTTTTGATTAAAGAGTGAAAGTTTTTGAGTAAAATTGAATAAAATTGAATTAAAAAGGAAAAAGTAAGTAAAAGTCCAATCCATCTTAAGTGGGTGGCCCATAATTCCTTACATAAGTAAAATTTAAGTGAAACAAAAACGACGCGCGGTGCAGGGGAAATGGGGCGGTTACGTCGGTTTCTGAGAATGTAGTCGTGATGAAGTGTTTCACCGGAGCGAAACGGTTGCCGATGTGTTGATGAAACTCTTATAATGGCAATTAAAAATAAATGGCGAGTTTCATAAACACATCGGCAACCGTTGCGCGACGTAATTTTCAAAAACACAAAAGCTTATACAACCTTGACGCTTTGACAATACTCCAAGTCTTCAAACGATTAAAAACTGGATTGTTAAGTTCAAAGAGACGTTCGACGTTAGATAAGCCAGAATTAGGTCAAGGACATCACGTACGGAACAAAACATCGAAACAGTGGCACAATCTATTCGTGAAAATCCTAAACAGTTAACTGGGAAGCGTTCCAATAGATTTTGAAAAAAGATTTACTCAATTCACCCTTTCAAAATTCAGTTGATTCTTGCAGAATTTAAAGAGGCTGACTGACGCTATTCAGAGATAAAACTATGCTATTAAACTATTGGATCGGTTTACATCGTTCAATAATATAATGTTCTCTGATGAAGCTCACTTCCAACGTAACGGGCATTTCATTAAACAAAATTGCTATTGCAGCCCCATCAATCCAAAACTTAAGCATCAAATTCTCTTATATACTTCTAAAGTGACAGCTTGGTATGCTATATCAGCCCATGGAACCGTAGGGTCTTACTTTTTTGAGGACGGCAGAGGGCACGCAATTACTGTTAATTCAGAGCGATATGTGGCTATGTTTGATGAGTTTCTCACACCAGAGTTGCAAAATTTTTAAAGCTTTAGTGCCCGGACGTGGTTTCAACAGGATGGAGCAACTTCTCACATTTTTAAAAATGCTATGCCCGTCGTCCGTCAACTTGTCCCTAGCAGAGTGATCTCTAAGATAGGAAACATTGACTTGACATCTTGACTACTGTGCTGTCCAGATCTGACTCTGATTGATTTCTTTTTGTGGGCCACCTTAACGTTAAAGTATACGATACTAACCCACCCTCAATTTATGATTGATAAAAGAAAACATCCGCAGAGAAATAGCAAACTTTTCAGAAGTGACGTTCCGCGTCGTCAGCAGGAGTGCCGTGGTGCACGTATTACATTAAGAAGACGTTATTTTCACAAAATAAAGCCCGTTTATCAATCAGTAATTATCTTTTTTTTTTTTCAAAAAAGTTATTACATGACTATAACAAACTGAAGTCGATAATAACCGCATTAGTATAAAACTGTGTCGCCCCCAGGCGTCGCTCATAAAGTAATGTACAATTTTTTTTTCAGCTTCACGCTGTATCCCGCTCTAGGTAGGGTAGGCAGAGGGAACGGAAGTGGAACCTAGTGTTATAACACTCCGTTCCACTTCCTTTCCCCACTTTCCGCCGAATACAATATAATAATTTCACATATCTAGTAATGAGCTATAAAATAATTACCATAAATTTTTAAAAAGATAAAAAAATAATTAAACAAAAGTAAGTGTTAAAATAAAAAAGATTAATAATAATATAAAAATAATAAAAACAAAAAGCATGAGAACTAAAATTACATTTTTTTATATATTATTATTTTAGTAAATGTGGGTGTAAGTGTATGCATGAAGGTGTGTGTGTGTATGTGTTTTGTGTGATATTGGGAATGCTTGTATGTGCTTATGGGTCAGAAAGTCTAAAATATTATTGGTGTCTAAGAGATTTTCTGTCTGATCGTAACATAACTCTAACAACCAATAAGTTAATTTAGTTTTACATTGATGATGGGTTAAAGAATATATGTTCAATTGTTTTCTATAATTTACCGACAAGATTATTATTGAGGCCTGTCGTAGTACAGCGGCACAATCGTGTGACTGTAACCGACAGGTTCTGGGCTCGATCCCTAGTCGAGGAAATGAAGGTTCAATAGTCAACGCCGAGTTCCGCCACTCAACATGCAATATCTCGAACTTGGCGGAAAGTGGGACGGAGTGTCTTAACACTAGGTTCCCGGGTTCCCTCTGCCTACCCTGCCTCGTGCGGGATACAGCGTGAAGCTAATATGATAAAAAAAGACGAGATTATAATTTAAGTCCTATATTGTATAACGCAATCACATTATACAATACAGAACTTAAATTATAATCTTGTCGCTTCAAAAAAGCTGTGCGGTGTGTTTTGATAAGACAGATTTTATCAAATCTACGTTTATTGGATAGTATTTTGAATAAAAATTAAATTCATAATGTAATTCGTTTTGTTTTCATTTTTTTTTTCACATCTAAGCACTTAGCATACTGTAAAATAGTACAGAAATAAGTCTAATGTTTAACTCAGTTTTCGGGATGTAATCATCCGATCTTCGAAATTGCTGATGCTTCAAATTTTTGATCTCAAAATCGTTAACAAAGTTAACCGGATTAATCGTATATATTGAAAATTGTACATTTTTGAAATCCGATATTTCGACTACTCTACACTTGTCTCGGTGGTCACGGGTAGACTGAGGTGATATTCGTCTAAGTTGACCTAGTTATTATACCAAACTTCGTTTGATGATTTCTTAATTGCCTCGCGTTCAACTCTGGATTCTTGCAGAATGTGCTGGCTCGATATTGTCATCCAGTGTGGTAGGTTTGACACTTTCAGGGGTTTTTTGACAGTCCCACGAGTTAAAAATTTTAACCGTCTACTCCTTTGAAATTAGAAAGTTTTTGTTCCTGTTGGTAAAAAATGGTGAAATCAAATAATATCTTTACATATATATATAAGTACTAAATTAGAAGAGGCCGGTCCTGGCAGAGAGGGAACAAGTATGCGACTTAAAACGCGACAGGTTGTCGGTTGAATCCTCACTCGTAATGCAATGGACATGTAATAGACATGTAATATTAAATATTTTAGTTTTTTTGGCACACGGCAAAAAGTGAAGTTCTGACAGTCAACACGCAATGCTTCAGAGAGTGGTAAACGAAACGCAAATTTCAGGCTTTCTCTGTCTTTCCTGCCATGTGCGGGACACATCGTGATACTAAAATATTTATCTAAAAAAGCGAGTTCCATTTTTAAGTTCGTATTAGTTACGGGCAACTTATTATTTGACAAAGTTCATTCGAAACAAGTAATAAGTAATAGTTAGAGCAATCGAAGAAATGTTCAGTTAAATCTAAATATTTCTTTAAAACCAAATAAACTTAATACGTTTAATTTATGTACGTTATAAATGTACCATACATCATAGGCGAAAAGCAATCAAGAGAATTCTGTTTATAAAGAAATAAAGTAGTTAGTGGCACCTTATTTTCAAGCGAAATACTATTTTCATTTACTACTCGTGTGTGTTAATTTAGAATGCCAATTCTTAGAAGTGTGTAAATGAGTTTGATAGAGCTTTGATGTTTGAAACTACCACTGAATAAGGTCCTTAAAGGAGTTAGGGCGTGAAGTAACTGGGTATAATTAAGTGATTCCTTTGATAACTAACAACGGATGTTCTCGGCATTTAAACTTATCAAAGTTATGTTATTAGCATTTCAATGGCGGCTATGGTATTTTATAATAAAGTAGCGTTTACCTGTGGAGTCCCCCGCGTGGTCTAATAGAAGTAACTCGAAGTTGTGTATGAAAAGTGGCATATTTTAAGAGGTTGATTGATACCTTAGCTACCAGTTACAATATGGTAGATGATTTGCGGTCCCTCTTCACTGAGGTTTCCTAAACTTTTATACATTGTTCACCTGTAAGAAAAGCTTTAAAACTAAATTTGCGTAGCGCGGCTACATGGCTACATGGAATGAAGTGAATTATCTAACACAAATCATTTTTCAATTCAAACCAATAGTACTACTTCTAACGCTGAGGGTGAAGCAGTTCAACGCCATATATAACAGCCATCATGATGGCTGTAGTGGGTAGGGATCTCTTATTGTCCAGTGTGGTAGGAGCCATGCTTTACTGTGAGAGGAACTGGTCTGCAATGGTCTCCTTTTACGAATCAGTTATAGCGTTGAAAGAGAATGTGGAGCGGGCCCGTGAGTCTAGCGCTAACGCAGACCCAGTCCGCTGTCGTAGGCCAGGGGCTAGGATAGCCGCTTTGCGCATATTTCCCCCCTTCCCTAGAAGAGCTACTGCAGGGAGGGTCATGCTATCCCCCCCTTCGAGGAGGGTGTTCTAGAAGAACCCTGAAGGCGACAATGGCCCGTTATAGGCGGGCCTTTCATCAAAGTGTCGTGGTAGTATGCTTGAGCGATCCTGCGTGAGCGATCCTGTGTTGCATCCTGGTGTCACGAATAGGTGAAGAGGGCTTTCGCTGGGTTTTATTGGGTAGGCATAAGACATTGTGTCCTCCCGAGCGGTCTGAATAAATGAATTTGCCAGGGTGAATAAAACCAGAAACTAATTTCATAGTTAATTTACTATTACTTTAAACTAATGTTATCATTAGTCATGTCTACCACTTTTGATATCTGTCTGTTATGTAATTCCTCACCACCATACCGGGTTCTGCTTTACTATGTATTCATTTAACCTATAAATTTTCGACATTATGTACATTATATATTAGAAATGTAAATTCAATTTAAAATGGGATTCATATTCATAACCATCGTGGTGCATCAATTGTATTTTAACTTTGAACTATAACCATTTACTTAATAGTCGTAAAACAAACTTCTATAAATCGTGGAAAAGCTATACTAAATATTGGTGTTTCAGGTCGACGTTTGATCGATGAAATCCAATTTGTTTTACGTAGAGTAAATGTACAATTTGAGTATCAATCGGAAGCTCATCTATCAATGAGAGTTTGATAAATAGAAATAGGATTACGTCACGTATAAAATATTATCGTATTAACTAATTAACGAAGGACGATTTTTTAGAGAAATTTATTAACAGGATTAAATATTATCATAAAGTAAGTAGCGGTAATTTATTACATTGTTTCTTTATGTTATTATCACTTTCATATAAAATGTGAAGAGATTTAGTGATATAGATATATATATCACAGAAATTCTTTTGTGATTGAAAGAAACGGAGCGTTTTCTTTTATGCTGAGTGAAAACATTCCACTTCCAATTTCCTTCTTCACAATTCTTTTTATGATTTAGATTATAATAGAAAAATAAACTACATTTGGATGTTCACTGTAGTGGTTGATATATTAAAATTAGACCATAACTATGATCAGATTTTATACAATCTTATTATTTATAGATTCTTATCTTATTATTTATATCTTACAGCATTACTATAAAGCGATCGATTTATTGTTAAATACCAATAGGACTCATCATGGTCCGATTGAACAGCCCTTGAGCGCAAACCCACAATTCTGGGTTCGATCCCCTCTCGGTGGAATATATTATTTATAATTTACCGCTGTAGAACACAATGTGCATTAGTGAGTTTCGCCACTCAACATGCAGTTTTGAATTTGGGCGGTAAGCGGAGAACGGAGTTCAGTAATAACTAAGTTTTTGGTAGAATATAAAGTTAAAAAATATTACAACAAGCCCAATCAAAATCCCCATCAGCCTAACATAATCCAATAGCGCTATGATGATATTCTTTTTATTATTATATGATAAAAAAAGTAGCTAAATAGTTTAAGGAATAAAAATGATTATCTTAAAAAATATAAGTACATACATACATATATCCTCTATACAAAAATTAGCTACGGCAATATACGACAAGTGATGAATGCCTGTCGTTGTAGACTCAGACTGTGTCGTTAACGAAGACAGATCACGTTACTCGGAACAAGTGACCGATGTACATTTTTGACGGTCAAGTTAGAGGCAAGTTTTTATTATTAGTATTTAATATTTATTATTAAGGGTAAACAGAAATTACTAAATAAATTACGTATTGTATGACAATAGAGACATAGTTAACTGTTCAATGTTCTGCAAACAAAGAACTGTTACAATAATACAGAACTTGAGGCCGGTCGGTCGTGGCGCAGGGGCAAGGAGCGTATCTGCCACTAAAAACGACACAGGTTGTGGGTTTTCATTACCGATTAGGGCGATATGTAAGGGAATTAAGTATTTATTTCCATTTCCTTATTTTGTTAAACAAAGCGCGGCGTTGAATTTCGCCATTCAACACATATTGGCTCGAAATTTCAGCAAAAGTAGGAATGGAATGTCTTCGTTATGTTGTTCCTTTTTCTTTTTTTCAGCATCACACTGGATACAGCATAAGTTACAAAGTTCTCTTCTGCCTATGTGCAGTATCCTGCTTAGTAGAGGGAACTTGGTAACTTAGTTAACATTTAGTTTAGATAAAAAGCTGTAGCATACTGCTGAAAAAAAATGTGAATTCAGAATATTGTATACTAAAATCATTATAACTTATTAGTTAGTTTATTAAAACTGTATGAAATTGATTACTCCCTGGACATAACTCACTCATTCCATTATATACCGTTCGGAGTATTGTTCAACGCGTGCAGTTGGATGCCGGCTTATTGTTCATCAACTGGTTTATTGTGTGGTAATAAATTAATATTAAATAAAATTGATCTAGTTATATGATAAGTAGAAATGGACGTATTAGGACCGTTCATATGGAAGAAAATTGAATTGGTTATCTCTAATTGCAAAAGTAGTCATTTATGTTTTATTTATACAAAGCCTCTATCTGTTACGTGTTATATATAGAAGCAAAATCTGTAAGGGAGGAAAATATTTATAATTATTTCTTAACAAATTAAATATTATTAATTTTTAATTAAGATACATTAACTTAATTAAATATTATTAATTGAATGACGATTATCTTAACATAGACATATATTTATAAAACTTGCTTAAATGTTTAATTCATTTATTAACAGTTCTATCGTTGAAACCACAAACCACTTACATTCACAACGGCTGAGTTAGTAGTTATTACATATACTGTACATATAAAATCTTTTGTCCTGATTTACTGACGGATCTAACCGGACGGAGCGAAAATAACTGATCTTAAACATCTATACAATTATTGACTCTTAATCTGAGACAGATTTTATTTCTTGTTTGTCCACGAATAAGTGCATTAGAATCTATAACATTCAAAATTCAAATTCAAATATTTTTATTCAAAATAAGAAGTTACAAGCTTCGTTTTTGAACGTCAAACAATTTACCACCAGTTCACTAAAGTTACTGCCTCAGACCTGAGAAGAACCGGCGAAAGAAACTCAGCGGGACATGTCTTATTTTTTTAATCAAATTTTACATCATATAATCAATTGTGACAATGATACATTTGAAATAGCCTGGAGCGAGCATTTTATTCCCAAGGCGTGTTATCATTTATGAAATCGTTAATTTGGTAATAACCTTTAACACACAAACGTCTTTTAACAACCTTTTTAAATTGTGAAATAGAAAATTCTCGGACGTTTTCTGGGATCCTATTGTAAAAGCGTACACCCTGACCCACAAAAGAATTACGGACTCGATTCAATCGAGTTACAGGTGCACTAAGATTAAACTTATTTCTAGTATTAATATTATGTATATCCCTTATCTTGGTAAATTCTTTAATATTTTTCTTAACATACATAATATTTTCAAAAATGTATTGCGATGCAACGGTCATTATATTGATTTCTTTAAATTTTTCCCTTAAAGAATCTTTTGGGCCTAATTTATAGATTGCACGAATAGCTCGCTTCTGCAAGATGAAAATTTATTGAATACCGGCTGCATTACCCCAGAGTAAGATGCCGTAGGACATAATACTGTGAAAGTAGCTAAAATAAACGAGGCGAGCCGTTTCCACGTCTGTTAATGTTCTGATTTTTTTAACCGCAAAGGCTGCTGAGCTAAGTCTATTCGCCAATCCATCAATATGAGGTCCCCACTGTAATTTAGAGTCAATGGTGATCCCGAGAAATACCGTTGAATCAACAGGATCCACGGCTTCACCATTCAAAAGTACATCGGCTTTCACAATTTTCGTGTTGGGTGTTCGGAATATAACACATTTGGTTTTTTTACTATTCAAAAGTAAATTATTTGCACTAAACCAATGTACTAATTTTGAGAGAGCATTGTTACATCGTCATATATTTTTTGTCTCCTTTTCATTTTAAAAATTAGCGATATATCATCTGCAAACAATACTATCTCATGGCTCCTTTCAACTAAATTTGGTAGGTCATTTATATATATTAAAAAGAGAAAAGGACCAAGAATAGACCCCTGTGGGACCCTCATACCGATTGAAGAACCAGGAGATTTTTTACCATGCACATCAACCTTCTGAATCCTATTAGTTAAATAAGAAGTCAGAAGATCGAGTGCAAGTCCTCTTATGCCGTACTAGTGTAGCTTCATGACCAATGTCGAGTGCTGCACGCAATCAAATGCCTTCGACAAGTCACAAAACATGCCAAGAGCATCTTGCGATCCTTCCCATGCCTCATAAATACTCTTTAAGAGAGCTATACCAGCATCGGTAGTAGAGCGACCCTTAGTAAAACCATACTGTTTATTGTGCAAGAGTTTATGATAATTAAAATGTATTAATATTTGATTCAAATATTTTTTTCAAAAATTTTACTAAATGATGGTAGTACCGATATAGGTCTAAAATTGTTAGGATCGGATGTACTACCCGATTTAAATATAGGTATGATTTTACTAAATTTCGTTAGGTCAGGAAACACACCATACTCTATACAATTATTAAATATATTGGCAAGATGAGGAGCAACAGCGTCTATTATAAAACTAATCAATTTGACAGAAACACGCCATAGATCTGATGTTTTCTTGATATCTATGGTCTTAAATGTTTTAACAATTTCTCTAGAGTTGATTGAGTGAAATTTAAAGTCTATATTACATTTGTCGACGCACTCCTTCAGCAATGATTCAGCGACAGTTGTAGAAGCTATAAGGGTTTTGGTTGTGGAAACTGGAATATCAGCAAAAAATTTTTCAAAAACACTAGCAACTTCTTGATCACAGCTGGTACACCATTGTCAGTTTTTAATTTAAATTCATAATTGCATTTTTTGTATTTCCAGTTTCACAATTTATTATGTTCCATGTCATTTTAATTTTGTCAGAGGAATTTTTTATTTTGTTTCTTATATGTAAAGATTTTGCCATGGAACATACTTTTTTAAACAATTTCGAATAGTTTCGGACATAATTAATAAATGATTTACTGTGGTTATATGCTTTTTCATTATAAAGTTCATATAACCTTTGTCTACTCTTATGAATTCCCACAGTCGCCCAATCATTAAATGATAAGAAACTCCTGGATTTAACTGTTTTAGAAGTAAATACCGCATTAAACTCATTTTTTATAACATTAAAAAAATTCCCATATAATAAATTGGGTTTATCAGTAAATTGTATGTATTGGAGTTTTTCTATTGTATTACTTCTAAACTTTTCTATACGACCAGTTGTCATCGGTACACAAACAATTTTGTTTTGTTTACATATTTTTTTTTTTCAAAGTCAAAAGAAGCCAACTGACCGCAATGATCTGAGCTTAACATATTAATTATTGATTTTTCTCTTGGTAAAGAGTTTGTAAAAATATTATCAATACAAGTATAACATTCATACATTCGAGTTATTATGTAAGTAATTTATGTATAATAATACATACATTTTGAATTTATAATTGATTTAAATTATGGCTTGTATTAATAATGCCAATTAATTATTGTCATCAGAGTTCCGTTTTATATACTATATAAATTGGACGTCTTTTGTAACTTGCCTGATATAAATTATTTTAGTTTTATGCTGTTTCCTGGGTAGACGGAAGAAACTTGAAAACCTAGAGTTAACACACTCCGTTCCGTGTCCCACTTTCCAAATATGAAGTCTTGCGTGTTAAACGCTGCTTCATCTTGTTACTAGAGCTAGAACATGCAAATGTTAAACATTTTATTTCCTTTGGCGGTACCACGACAGACCTGTAGAGATTATTCTTTTGACAGTTGCACGCTTGTGTCTAAGCACTACGACTGGTCGGTACTTTATTATTCTTTGATTAAAAATATTGATTGACTTTTAAATAAAATCTAATTTGAATATTTTCACTTAATTGAGGTATATACATACATGGCGAAGAAAATTCTTCTTAACAAAATACTATAATTATGATCAACGTTAGTGACGTCTCGTCTTTTGGACAAATATTTCTCTAATAGATTAGAGAAATATTTGTCCAAAATACGAGATGGTCGATAAAGATTATTAATAGGGATTAATTTTGGTTTGTATAGTGAACTTTGTAAATATACATACTCATATTACAAAGTATTCGAAAATAAAATGCAATAAAACGAATAGCACGCTAGAGGGATTATATGAAATTTATGAAATAGAAAATTTAATTACGCTTTCATAAACGAGACATATTATGGGCTGTAAAATATCATTAGGCGAGTAACGATGCGCCTTATTTGTCTTCATAGCTACTGTGATCTTTGTTTATTATAAAAATAATGAATTCATTGTTTGTATGTTATCACGTTAGTAACCTGTAGTTGTGTTTATGGTGAAAAAAATACTGTATAACAGTGAATGATGGTGAAAAAAATATGTTATGTTCTTTATTTATGTATATGTTGGTGTATGATATGTATGATTAACGAATAAATTAGCATAATGTACATATTTATAAACATATATTAAATAAACAACAAATATAAATAATAGTCTCCTATCTCACTCCCCTCCATAGGCATGTGTCTACGGACGATAATAGTCAGGGATACGTACATGTCTTTCTGACCGACTTGTGTGTCTGACGGGTGAGTGACAAAGTTATGGGCCTGAAGCCTGTGTGTGGGTGTGTCTGTATCTGTGGCACAGATACACACACACACACACACACACACACACATATACAAACATTGTGTACATATGTGTGTCTGTGTTTGTGTTTGTATTGTGTCAGAGAAGTGATTGCTCGAGTGTAAAGAACGGCGGTGGTTTATTGATTGACAAGACTTTTTGTGGAGGTTTTGGTGAGTATACTGTATAGTATATAATACGCAGCCACTTTTTTTATAGTTATATTGCTGCGTAAACACTGGTTGGAGTGGATTTTTAGGAAAATGCTTCATCTATGCCGAGAAATCTGTAAAGTCGGTGGTGAGAACTGCAAAAGTCCTGTTAAAATGTGTTACGTATGCCGATAAAACGAGAGGAAGCGATTCGGTCTAACCGACTTGGACTTGTCGACCTTTGTCTCTAATAATGTCGGTAGGACAACTAATTTGAGATATCCAACAAGGTGAACGCTTTAGCTGTGATATCGATGATGGTGTCATCACGTAAAGCGATCGACGGTTGACAAAAATACTGATATCCCTTGCTTGATGGTGGTAACGGGTCGATCGGGTCCATATGGACGTGTTTAAAACTTGACGAATGTGATATGTGTATATCTAAAGGTAAACCACATGTCTATGCACCATCTTTTTGCATTAGTAGTGAAACGAAACGTTTTGCTACGGTTAGTTTTTGCGTTCGCGCCACGGTGACTGAGCAAGGGTAAGGAGACGAAGATTTGCCGGCGAAGATTATCTGGTATATAAGGTCGGTATACTGATGTTTCACAGTATAATTCAGTTCCGCTTTCAGGGATCTCAACCGTAAAGAAGTGTGTGTTTAAAATGGTTTGCAAACCTGGCCATCAGGACCTAGTCATTTTCTCTAAATCGACATGTATCTGCAATTCATCGGATATTCATATATATGTCGCAGCTTATGTGGATATATGTTGAACTGGTGGTAAATTCTATAATGTTCAAAAAATCAAAAAATTAAGTTGTAAGTTCTTATTTTAAATAAAAATATTTGAAATGAATATGGTCAAGCATGCTAGTTTTTTAATATATATATATATATATATATATATATATATATATATATATATATATATATATATATATATATATATATATATATATATATATATATATATATATATATATATATATATATATATTTGTGTATATTGTTAAAATTCTCGATTTTCAATTTTTATGTACGCTCTCACTTTACCGTACTTCCTATCTTACAATATGACTTAAAAAAAAAATATGATGATTTCAGAATGAAATTTTAGCAAAGGAGTGCCCATCATACAATTACTTTAGTGTTAGTTAGTTTTTTAAATATCGTTGGTGGGGCTATGGGATTGCATTCAACAAGATAAGTTTGTATAAATAAAGAAATAATAATAACTTTCCACAAATATAAATGATTTCTGCCTGATAGAAAATCACTACTATACATACGACAATTTCAGAACTACTACTATACTAGACCAACCTACCTAGAATACAAATTAACCAAATAATTTTCTCACCGATAAAGAGCAAAAAGTATTCTTGTGAATAATAGCTCTTCTTCATATTACTTTAGATATCGATATTTATGAAAGAGTAGATTATTAAATCAGAACACCGTACTTTATAGAAATAATACTCTTCTCCGCTTTAAGCGCTTAATGTTTTATGACTGACATTTGAACAACGACATGTTTTACCACCAGGTTATTTTTGCCTATCCTCCTATATGTAGAGTAAAGCATTATGCGTTTCAAGTTTTTTCACTAGACTGTTGATTGCGTTAGGATTGCGTTTTGGTGGAAAAATTATTAATTAATTCATGTTTTCGTAGTTGTATAGACATTACTCATTTATCGCAATAAATAATAATAGAAATATTAACAATATGTTATAGACGTAGTGCCTACATGTTATCAATTGAATATTACTGAGGACATCCGGTTTGCTATGGATAACACCAAGCTCACTGTCATGACACTTCTGGATTTCAGCAGTTCCTTCAACTTTGTTGACCTTGACATACTTCTGGGCGCGCTTCGGGCAGTTAGTCTCTTGTAAAGCTATAACCTGGTTTCGCTCTTACCATTTTGGTCGCCAGCAATGCATAAAAGCAAATGACAATTCCTCTACATGGCTGGAGCTTACTGCTGGCGTCCCCCAAGGCGGCGTTCTTTCTCCTCTTCTTTTTTCGGTATTTATAAATAATATCTCGAGAGTCATTACTTCGCCCTTCCTCCTCATATGCTGATGATTTGCAACTTTATCGGCACTGTTATTTACATGAACTTTCTGAGGCTATTATATTTCTGAGGCTATTGATGGGTTAAACAGCAACCTGGTTGCTATCCAAACTTGGGCCGAATCTTTCGGGCTGTTAATTAATCCGAAGAAATCTCAGGCTATTATAATTGGCAGTTGCAGAATTAGATTTAAAATCAATTGGGATGCCGTCCCTCTGATTTATTATTCAGGAGTGATAATTCCCTATTTTGATAAAGTAAAAAATTTGGGCCTTGTTATTGATTGTAACTTGTCATGGGTACCTCACATCAACGCAATTAGCAAGTGCATGCATTTCTCCTTTCTTTCTCTTAGGCGTCTCCAATACTTCCTCCCTCATAAAACAAAAAATATGCTAGCGCAATGTCTTCTGCTCCCAATCCTCGACTATGCCTATGTGTGTTGTTTGGATGTGACTGAGGAGCTACTTAAAAAGTTAGAGCGACTTCAAAATCTGGCTATACGCTTTATTTATGGCTTGCGTAAGTATGACCATGTTTCTCAATTTCGAGCTCAACTTAACTGGCTTCCAGTTCGTCTTCGCCGTGATATGTACATCTTGATATATCTTTTTAAAATTCTCAACTTCCTGAACTTTCCTGTTTACCTGCGTTCCCGCTTTACCTTGCTTCCTCCTCCGTCACGCTCAAGACGGTCGAATGTCATTCCGTCGCTTGACGTACCGTTGAGCAAAACCAAATTCTTCCAAAAATCCTTCTCCGTATATACCGCATCCCTTTGGAACCAACTGCCTAGTCCTATTCAGAAAAGCCCTTCCTTAATATCCTTTAAATCCCAAATAAAAAAGTATTTACTCGAACGTGTTAACGAGTGATCCTATTTCATCTTAACTTCTTTA
This sequence comes from Eueides isabella, assembly GCA_019049475.1. NCBI lineage: Eukaryota > Metazoa > Arthropoda > Insecta > Lepidoptera > Nymphalidae > Eueides > Eueides isabella. The sequence continues at coordinate 7,438,816 of CM032399.1, read as the reverse complement.
TTTTTTTTCCCCTCTTTTGTTATGAACATGTGTAAATACATGAAGTATTTACAGCGTCTATACGAATTTGTATTTATATAATTATATATTTATCTACTATTTTATATTTATGATTATTGTATGTATGTATTAGTGTATGTATGTATTATTGTATGTATGTTTAGTATATATGTATACCTATATGTATACATATTTATATAAATATATGTGTGATTTTTTTTATGAGTTATTTTTTTTAATTTTCTTTTCTCTCTCTTGCATTAATAGATTGCTTACCTCGCGACTCTCTCTTCCACTTTCATTGGTTGGCTAGAAGAGATTTCTTTTAGAGATAAGCCCGCCATTGTCAACTTACTTTAAATTATTTTGTCACCTTTTGTTTTTTTACATGCAATAAAGAATATATATTTATATATATCATAAAGCAGTGTGATTTCAGTATATGAAATAATCTTCATATAATTTATTGCGTAAAACATGTTTGTCTTAAATTATAACACCTTAAGTGAATTTCTATTGTAGCATGTTGTAGTTGTACACATATGTAATAATTTATTCACGTCATAATAAAAATTAAGCTGCGATATTTCGCGTGCCACTACTAGCAGATTTCAAGGTACATGTTTATCTCACTGTCAAGTATAGACCCCGAGAAAATAAAGTACTCACAAGGTTCAAAAGTTTTTGGATATTAATTTCGTTTAAATTATTTTCGTTTCATTTCGTTGAAAAGTTCGTTTCGTTTTAATTTTTCGAAATCATAAGAACTGTCTTCCCTCCAGCCGTCAGGATTCCCTTTGATTTGGCATTATGGCTTTAATGTACAAACAAACAAAGTACGCATACATTCACAATAGGTGTACTACTTCATTTTATTTAATATTTTGTGGTTGTTGAATAAATAATTATAATACACAATTGAAAAATGTGGTTATTTTGAAATCATAGAAAGACACTAATTAAATTTATGTTTCTAGATATATTCTAAGCTAATATTATAAAGAGAAAGATTTTATTTAGTTAAATACATTTTTCTCAGGAAGTTTTAAATTGACTTTTTTTTTCTGTGTTGTATAGCAACACTAATTGTGAAAATCTGAGGGTATATAACATATGAGCAATAGAAGTCAAGTAACCAGAATAAAAAATGCAAAATCGAAAATTAAAAAAAAAGCTTCCCTTCGTGCGTTGCGTAAACGGTATTTTAATTTTATACAAAAAATAAAGAGATTATTTCGATACTATTTTAACAATAAAGTATTATTCTTTGTCAAAATTGCTAAAATTCTTTTATTTTTTAAGTTTAGTTTGCCTGTTATGTTTGCTCATCAGATATTACAGATATTTAATTGGTATTCCAATGGAAAACACTTATGATACTCATATTGTTTAACTTTTCATTACTTTTTATAGTTTATGAGCTGGACCTCTGTGGTTCTGAATAAGGTGGAGAAGTCTTCGAAATCAAATATAATCTACATTTAAATAGGCCTTGTATCTAAAAGGCCTATTTAAATCTAGATTATATTTGATATCTACAGAAGGTTGTGTCTACAAACAGACGAACAGAAAGACAGACTCAGAGACTATAGCATAAATGGATAGACAGACAGATGAATACATAGACAAAAATTATAGTTTTATGTGTTTACTATTCATTTAAACTTAGGTTTTTTTCACAAGTATATTCAATACGTAATTCAAAGAAGCGAATATTCGCATGTCTTTACTTTGGCGTATATTTTGCAAACATAAAAATAAAACAGTAAAGGAACAAAACATTAAGATGATAGTCCTTTTAATATCCATGTCTCTTGAACAACGCCTACGCGCTCTGACCAACTAATAATGTTCAAAAATTTACATTCTTTCATCAATAGTACAGGCACAATTTTTAACTGTTTTATCATATGATAAAACAGTAAATATACAATAATATAAATGATACACAAATATGCCACAATAACATTTAAAGCCCATATAATATTCAATTTTTGCATAAAAATGTAAAGAAATTTATCTTAAATTAGTTCTGTAACATTTCAGATTATCAAAAATCTGTAATTGTATTATATTTGGAATTTTCTTTATTTTTACAAGGCAGCGTATGACATGCTTTATGTTGTATAGAGTGGACCAAAAGTTCGTGTAAATTCGAATCAGTAGCTTGCCATACACGAAAGCAGTGCAATGAGGCGAATGTGTTACAAAGTGCAATAGCGGCCAACGAAAATTCAGGTGCATGGCCTCGTTTAGCACCGCAATAACTTCCTCAACTATTCAAAGATTAGGTGTCACATGCTAAAAACAAGCCCGAGGAATAAGAATACAAAGAAAATTGTGTTCTTATTTGTTTTTAGTACAGTCCAACTATAGCCAACGAGCGAGAGTGTTTTTAAAAATGCGTAAATAAAAAGAAAAATTATGGTTTCATAACAAATATCTTTCTATTGGTAAGAACACTTCAAAATAGTATAGTATTTAAAAATAATTATTAATTTTTAAATACAAATATTTCGTCAATATTTGCCACCACAATACAACCAACCTTGTCGAATACTGGTTGATCTGGAAAAAGGAATGCATGGAGTAGATAAGTTTTATATAAAATAGTTAATGAAATTAAACTCTTTATTTTTATTTGGATCTTCAGGACAGTTTTGAAGTTCTAAGTTCTGAAGTTATCACAAGTATTTAGAAATTTTTGGTTTAGAGCAAGTAGAAATCAAAATCAAGAGGCTTCATTCGAGACTCTAGCTACAAAAGTAGAGTTAAAACGAAATTAATTCATAATTCGTTAATAAATCTTCGTTAAAAATAACAACTCTATAACTCCATATTCCATAATATCACAGAAAATTTTAAAATAGTATGAAGAAAAAATGCTATTATAATTTTAAGCGTTATATATACTAAAATACAGTTGATTTTCTTCTGTCCACGGCGTACGGTCGAAAAATGTTGTCCTCTTATAAAATATCTTGTATTCGTTACGCGCTAGTTTAAACTAATAATTCACACTGATAAGGTTAGGGTTTATTAAATATATTTTTTGCCATCTGCAAGAGATTTATACTACCATTATTATAAGAAATATGTAATAATAGTGGTACTATAATTTTTATTAGAAATAGCTAATAAAAGTGGCAGTATAATTTTTAATAGAAATATCTAATAATAGTGGTACTATAATTATCTTGCAGATAAAAAATTATAATTTTAGGAACATTCAATAATTTTTAAAAATAGCATTAGCAGTAGCGGTAGCAGTAGCAGTAGCAGTAGCAGTAGCAATAGCAATAGCAGTATCAGCATCAGCAGTTGCAGTAGTAAAAATAATAATACTTCCAATTTATATATTTATTTACTTTCATTTTTGGTGATACATCAAATAAAATAAAATGAAGTTGTAAAAAATAATATTAGATAAAGTTTAGAGTTAAAATGAATTGAATTAAGTTAAAAAATAGATGAGTTAAATTAAACTAAATTGAATTACATTAAATTGAATTAACTTATATTGAATTAAATTAGATAAAATTGAATTGATTTAAATTTAAATTATTCGTTATATTAAAAAAGGTAAATAATAACCATTCTAATATTCATCTAGATTTCAGTTTCAAATATTATTACAATAAATTATTTCTTTTAATTACAGATGTTACTGTCATCTTCCGTATTTATCGGAACCCCTTTTCGGGTACAGGCCTCCTCCAGCTTGTTCCAAGTATATCTGTCTTTAGCTCTCTTTTTCTCACTTTCTATACCCTGTCGATCTTTCCCACATGACCGTCACTAATGTCCATCTTTTGTCTGTGGGTTTTGCTATATGACCTGTCCACTGGCATTTCCGTTTTAGGGCATAGTGTAAGTCTACATATTACTTTCGTTCTTCGTTTTATTTATTAGCTTTTTACTGTTTGTATTCTCCTTATCTTTAGTAAACTCCTTTCCTTCGTTTTCTGGCATCCTACTAAATTAGACGTTATTTTTGTATTATATGCCCATATTTGGCATCCATATGTGAGGATAGGCAGAACACAAGTATCTAAGATGGTTTTCTTTAAGTACAGTGGAAATCTCCTTTCGGGATTTCCTTCAGGGACCAGAACTTTTTGCAGCTCATGTTGATACGTCATTATACCTCTTGTTCATCATTTTGGTCGTCGAATGATGATTGTTTACCTAAATACCTAAATGTAGTTTTGCACTTTTTTTTTGTTTACCTAAATAAATGTAGCTTTGCATATTTTTTTGTTTATCTATGTAAATGTAGTTTTGTACATTTTCCAGTGGCCGTACCTTCACTATTATTGGTTATTTTTCACTGTTTGTTAATACTTTCGATTTATTTTAATTAATTTTGAGACCTATTTTTTCGTTTTCTACGTTTAAGGTATTTGTAATTTTTTCTAAGTCTTTTTTTATTTTAGCAAATATAATAATAGCGTCCGCGAGTCTGAGGTGAGTCAGTCTTTGTTGGTCGATTCCCTTCTGACTTCTCGTTAAAATTATCGAAAATATGTTGTAGTACTATTATGAACAGCTTGGGTGTTAGGGGGTCTCCTTGTCTTACTCCTCTGCAGATCGGTATATAAGAACCTCGTTCCTCTGATTTAACTTGACTTATGCTGCTTTTGTAGATGTTTTTTTAGTGTTCTTATGTATTTTTCCTCTATTTGACATTTTTTAGAGCTTCCGAAGTAGCGTCATGAGAAATCGTGTCAAATGCTTTAGCATAATCATTGAATACAATATAAAGCTGACTGTTGCTGTTAATAATTTATGCGATGTGGTACTATTGCTGTTAATAATTAATGTGATGTGATACTATTTGCTGATGATAAATCATTAATTTTTAAATTAGATCGTATCGAATAGTGCACTGTCACAAATATTAATAATTTAGTGTTAAACGCACAGAAAACAAAATGTATAGAATTTACTGTACCGATTGTTAGGAAAGAGAAGTTTAATTTAAGCGTGGATAATAAAATTCTCTATTTCTGTGATACCGCGGTATTCTTGGGACTAACCCTATATTCAATAATACAATGGGGCCCTCATCTGTCTTCTCTTTTGGGCAGACTGAGCTCCGCTGCATATGCTGTTAGAAAAGTGAGACAACTTACGGTTGTGGATATTGCACACCTAGTCCTAGTCCTTTAGCTATTTTCATAGCATATTGCCCTTCGGAATATTAGTCTGGGGCAATGCTGCATCCAATCTACATATATTTGTAATTCAAAAAAGAGCGTTTCGCGCCATACCGCATGGGAGCTCGGGAATCCCTGAGAGATTTTTTTACAGAAACGGATATTCTTACGGTGGCTTTACAGTACATATATGCTAAAATATACTGTTGGGCAAAGCATATAATTAAATTCAAGAATATTATCATGGTTAGAATGCGTGGGTACTCACTCAGGAAGCTACTGTTGAGTTTCTTGCCGGCTCTTCTCAGCAGAACCGCCTCCCGAGCCGGTGGTAGCTTCCTATAGGACTAACACTCCAGACTACTTTCTGTGTAACTTGGCGGTTCAAAAGTACTTGTAATGGGTAATATAATTCAAATAAGTTGAATAAAGAATATTTTGATTTTGATTTTGTTGAACTTTTTGTATTTCTCTATCACTTTTTGTATGTCGTATGTCGAATCTTTTCCATTGTTTCGGTATCTGACCAGTGTTGAGAACCTTATTAAACAGGCACGTATGAGGATGGATCAGTGGGCTTTATTTCGTATGTCGTCGGGACCAGGGCTTTTATCTGTCTTGAGTCTTTTAATGTGTTTGATAACTTCTATGTACTCTACTGGTGGTAGATTGTTTGTATCCTGGCAATTTCAGACTCTTTCATCGTCTGTAGTGGTAAAGGGAATTGAGTTTGATGTTTTATTATACGTCTGTAAAAATCTTTGAAACTGCTCATGATGTCTTGCCTGGTATTGGTTTCTTCTGTTCTTATATTTAGGTTTTGAATCCCCAGTTTTTATATGTGGTCAATTTTCTACACGCTGTTTAGTGCTTCTATATTCTTTTAGATTAGTCTTAATTACTTACGCATATTGTTTAGTTTCTCGTTTCTTCTTTCTGTTATTGTGTCCAACCTTTCCCAGAACAAACTTTTCCACATTTAAATCACCAATAACGAGAACATTTTCTCCAGCAAGATTTTGAGCTACTCGTAGTGTTTCATAGAACGAGTCGATTTTTTGGTCTACTGCCCTTTCAGTTGTTGTATATATTTGTATTACTGTGAACGTTTACTTTATGTTTCATTTTTAAGAATGCAACTCTATCTGAAAGTGCTGAGAAGCTTGCTATATTATTTTTATGTGCCTTCTTTTTTTTTTTTTTTTATTTTTTATTTTATGGCCATGTGCCTTCTTTATTAAGAAGCCAAATTCATGTGTTTTGCCACAATGATAAGACACTGTCAGATATGACGTTAAAAACTGATAAAGTGACAGCTGACTGTTGTGACAGGTGACAACTTTGTGTGTGTTGGTTAATTGAATGAATATAATTCAAACCTTCAATGTTTTGCTAATATTATTCTGTCAAGTATAAAAATTATTTGCTGATTATATATCTCTGTTCTGCTTAGGTCGGATGAGGTGTAGTTAAAGAAATTTTTGACTTCGAACTGTGAATTCGTATATGTACCCACTTTCAAAAAAGTAAACAGTTCACTTTGATACTTTTAGCATTATTTTTGTACAATTCAGTTCTAGTATCTTTTTAATGTTCGATCACTATTTGTATATCGTAATTATATTTCTTTTAAAAATGTTATTGTTCCAGTATCTTTTTGAGTCACTTTAAATTCGAGATTACTGCAATTAATGGTTCACAGCTTTTATACGCATTTTTTTCTATTTCACAGTATCCATGCTACAATAATAGTCGGATTAAATTGAACTTTAAAGCGATGTACCTTCGGACAGTCCCATGGTAGAAAATCATTGCCTTATAAAGGACAAGGTTATGTAAACAAAATGGTGCCTTATAAAGGACAAGGTTAAAAAAGGTAAATAATAACCATTCTAATATTCATCTAGATTTCAGTTTCAAATATTATTACAATAAATTATTTCTTTTAATTACAGATGTTACTGTCATCTTCCGTATTTATCGGAACCCCTTTTCGGGTACAGGCCTCCTCCAGCTTGTTCCAAGTATATCTGTCTTTAGCTCTCTTTTTCTCTTTTTCTATACCCTGTCGATCTTTCCCACATGACCGTCACTAATGTCCATCTTTTGTCTGTGGGTTTTGCTATATGACCTGTCCACTGGCATTTCCGTTTTAGGGCATAGTGTAAGTCTACATATTACTTTCGTTCTTCGTTTTATTTATTAACTTTTTACTGTTTGTATTCTCCTTATCTTTAGTAAACTCCTTTCCTTCGTTTTCTGGCATCCTACTAAATTAAACGTTATTTTTGTATTATATGCCCATGTTTGGCATCCATATGTGAGGATAGGCAGAACACAAGTATCTAAGATGGTTTTCTTTAAGTACAGTGGAAATCTCCTTTCGGGATTTCCTTCAGGGACCAGAACTTTTTGCAGCTCATGTTGATACGTCATTATACCTCTTGTTCATCATTTTGGTCGTCGAATGATGATTGTTTACCTAAATACCTAAATGTAGTTTTGCACTTTTTTTTTGTTTACCTAAATAAATGTAGCTTTGCATATTTTTTTGTTTATCTATGTAAATGTAGTTTTGTACATTTTACAGTGGCCGTACCTTCACTATTATTGGTTATTTTTCACTGTTTGTTAATACTTTCGATTTATTTTAATTAATTTTGAGACCTATTTTTTCGCTTTCTACGTTTAAGGTATTTGTAATTTTTTCTAAGTCTTTTTTTATTTTAGCAAATATAATAATAGCGTCCGCGAGTCTGAGGTGAATCAGTCTTTGTTGGTCGATTCCCTTCTGACTTCTCGTTAAAATTATCGAAAATATGTTGTAGTACTATTATGAACAGCTTGGGTGTTAGGGGGTCTCCTTGTCTTACTCCTCTGCAGATCGGTATATAAGGACCTCGTTCCTCTGATTTAACTTGACTTATGCTGCGCTTTTGTAGATGTTTTTTTAGTGTTCTTATGTATTTTTCCTCTATTTGACATTTTTTAGAGCTTCCGAAGTAGCGTCATGAGAAATCGTGTCAAATGCTTTAGCATAATCATTGAATACAATATAAAGCTGACTGTTGCTGTTAATAATTTATGCGATGTGGTACTATTGCTGTTAATAATTAATGTGATGTGATACTATTTGCTGATGATAAATCATTAATTTTTAAATTAGATCGTATCGAATAGTGCACTGTCACAAATATTAATAATTTAGTGTTAAACGCACAGAAAACAAAATGTATAGAATTTACTGTACCGATTGTTAGGAAAGAGAAGTTTAATTTAAGCGTGGATAATAAAATTCTCTATTTCTGTGATACCGCGGTATTCTTGGGACTAACCCTATATTCAATAATACAATGGGGCCCTCATCTGTCTTCTCTTTCGGGCAGACTGAGCTCCGCTGCATATGCTGTTAGAAAAGTGAGACAACTTACGGTTGTGGATATTGCACACCTAGTCCTAGTCCTTTAGCTATTTTCATAGCATATTGCCCTTCGGAATATTAGTCTGGGGCAATGCTGCATCCAATCTACATATATTTGTAATTCAAAAAAGAGCGTTTCGCGCCATACCGCATGGGAGCTCGGGAATCCCTGAGAGATTTTTTTACAGAAACGGATATTCTTACGGTGGCATTACAGTACATATATGCTAAAATATACTGTTGGGCAAAGCATATAATTAAATTCAAGAATATTATCATGGTTAGAATGCGTGGGTACTTACTCAGGAAGCTACTGTTGAGTTTCTTGCCGGCTCTTCTCAGCAGAACCGCCTCCCGAGCCGGTGGTAGCTTCCTATAGGACTAACACTCCAGACTACTTTCTGTGTAACTTGGCGGTTCAAAAGTACTTGTAATGGGTAATATAATTCAAATAAGTTGAATAAAGAATATTTTGATTTTGATTTTGTTGAACTTTTTGTATTTCTCTATCACTTGTTGCATGTCGTATGTCGAATCTTTTCCATTGTTTCGGTATCTGACCAGTGTTGAGAACCTTATTAAACAGGCACGTATGAGGATGGATCAGTGGGCTTTATTTCGTATGTCGTCGGGACCAGGGCTTTTATCTGTCTTGAGTCTTTTAATGTGTTTGATAACTTCTATGGTTTATTATTCTACTGGTGGTAGATTGTTTGTATCCTGACAATTTCAGACTCTTTCATCGTCTGTAGTGGTAAAGGGAATTGAGTTTGATATTTTATTATACGTCTGTAAAAATCTTTGAAACTGCTCATGATGTCTTGCCTGGTATTGGTTTCTTCTGTTCTTATATTTAGGTTTTGAATCCCCAGTTTTTATATGTGGTCAATTTTCTACACGCTGTTTAGTGCTTCTATATTCTTTTAGATTAGTCTTAATTACTTACGCATATTGTTTAGTTTCTCGTTTCTTCTTTCTGTTATTGTGTCCAACCTTTCCCAGAACAAACTTTTCCACATTTAAATCACCAATAACGAGAACATTTTCTCCAGCAAGATTTTGAGCTACTCGTAGTGTTTCATAGAATGAGTCGATTTTTTGGTCTACTTCCCTTTCAGTTGTTGTATATATTTGTATTACTGTGAACGTTTACTTTATGTTTCATTTTTAAGAATGCAACTCTATCTGAAAGCGCTGAGAAGCTTGCTATATTATTTTTATGTGCCTTCTTTATTTTTTTTTTTTATTTTTTATTTTATGGCCATGTGCCTTCTTTATTAAGAAGCCAAATTCATGTGTTTTGCCACAATGATAAGACACTGTCAGATATGACGTTAAAAACTGATAAAGTGACAGCTGACTGTTGTGACAGGTGACAACTTTGTGTGTGTTGGTTAATTGATTGAATATAATTCAAACCTTCAATGTTTTGCTAATGTTATTCTGTCAAGTATAAAAATTATTTGCTGATTATATATCTCTGTTCTGCTTAGGTCGGATGAGGTGTAGTTAAAGAAATTTTTGACTTCGAACTGTGAATTCGTATATGTACCCACTTTCAAAAAAGTAAACAGTTCACTTTGAAACTTTTAGCATTATTTTTGTACAATTCAGTTCTAGTATCTTTTTAATGTTCGATCACTATTTGTATATCGTAATTATATTTCTTTTAAAAATGTTATTGTTCCAGTATCTTTTTGAGTCACTTTAAATTCGAGATTAGTGCAATTAATGGTTCACAGTTTTTATACGCAATTTCTTCTATTTCACTGTATCCATGCTACAATAATAGTCGGATTAAATTGAACTTTAAAGCGATGTACCTTCGGACAGTCCCATGGTAGAAAATCATTGCCTTATAAAGGACGAGGTTATGTAAACTGATTTAATGATCCATAATCCCATTAGTTACCGAGTATGCATTATACCTTTCAAGGTACAACATTGCACTCAAAATATCGATAAAAATTGATAAAGCGAAAGAAGTAGCCAACTCTTGCCAATGCGCAACTATCTAACATGAACATTTAAATTACAGGTTTTTTCATGTACAATCGAGATATTGGACTTGAAATACGGCGAGGTTTGTTCGTGGCAGTTATAGCGCCAAAATTGAAGTAAATCTATAACTATTCTAAGGTACAAGGTACATGGATTTGCCATATACTGGCTTTGTTAGCGTAGTTTATATTTGAAATTTAATATGGATGGGTAATAAATAATATTTATTCCTATTGTTTATGATAAGTAAGATAGAAAGTTCAATTAAAGTATTTATATTTTGTTTGTTAAAAATCTAAGTAATCTTAGGTTAAAAACAATATAAAATTTTATTATTTATATTTTGTTTTCACATACATTTAGAATGTGCTTTTTGGAGTATGCTTGGCGATTAATAATAGCTTATCTTAACCAACCATATATACATATATCATACCATAGTGAAATGTCATTTGAGCAGCATTATTGTGCCATCGGTCATTGTCAACGTAGGCACATAAAAGAAAATTTTGTAAATGTTGTGGCATTGTAGTTATCAAAAATGCAGTAATATTTTCGGTAGATCATTACTCATGTTTATGCCCTTTGAGATAAGGTTAGAGAGCTTAGATAATTTTTCAGGGTTGCAAAATACCGACGCAGGAAAAGACAGCTTTGTTGTGATGAATGTTCCACGATGCTTTACGGAATAAAGAACCGCCTTTAACAAAGACGAATAATGAATTTTCGTGTCCGTTACAAATCATGCATATTATTTTTTTGGTACAAAATCTTTTAACATTAACGGTTTTTATTTTATTCTTAAAAACAAATTGCAAGATAGAAAAAAAAAATATTTTTTGTAATAGAAAAAGCGTATTTACAAGGTACATTCATTCACTTGACAACAATTAAGTGTAACGCTAAGTCATAAATTGTTTTGTTTTTGTATTCTGTTCTCCGTTTTTTGACTGCTACCGATATAACTTAATTATACTACAAAGTTGAGTAGTAGAACTCGCCGCGGCTTTTTTCTCAAATCAAAGAGGGAATAATTCCTTGGGTTCACCCACAACCATTGCATTTTCAAATACACGATAAAGCCACCATATTTAATCAATTTATGTATAAAATATTCTTTCTCATTTTCGTAATCATCATTTTGAAGAAATAAGCCATCTAAGTAGTTCAGTATCTAAGATACGCTTGAAATTTTATTGTTGGACTAGCTGAAAGTTAATATATTCCTGATGCTTAAAGTGAATACATTAACTAAACGTTCGACACGTAAGCGAATTAAATGCTTCATAGTTTCTATGTAATTACTATTCGAACTGTCGCTACTGCTTCCTTGGCAACTAGGTAGATAATGCTTACCATTCACGCCATAGTGTATTTATTTATAGACTAGTGAATCAGTATGATCAACATTTAGTCCGGGAGCCAGTGACAGATTTTCATGACCAATTTCCTCCCAATTAAAATTTCGTAAAATGCAATAAGAAGTTGTGTTATGAAGCTTAGCGACCGTCAGCTGCGGCTCCGGTAGTGGGGCAGGCAGTGGCAGCCTCCCACGCACGACGAAAAAAAAAGTTTTTTTAGTCACTTCCTCCCGTTCTAAAATTTCTTGATTAATAGTTTGCTAAATATCTTGAAGGAAAAATAAAGTCAGCTGACCATAACATGGCGGATTATACGTCAGCTGGCCGCTTGAATATGAAAAAAAAATGTATATTTTCAATGATTTCCTCTCAACTAAAAATTAAACTGGTGATAGTTTATATGTTACTGTCAATAAAAATTAACGTCAGCTTGCTGTATCTCAGTGGAAAGTTTGTCAGCTGGTAACTTGAAATGTGTAATGTAGCAGCATTATCACCTACTGAATCTTATCAGCTGACGACTTTTCCCTTGACTTACAGCTAGCTGATTTTTTTTATTATTCACCAGAGTATATTAACTATTCTCTTATAAATTTTCATCCGGGAGGAAATCACTTTTCTCTAGTTGTTTGCAAGTCAATGTAGTATTGCCAAGCGCTTTAGCGCTGCATACATTTTGTTAGCATTAAACGGGCAATAAATCGCAGTTTCGCTAAAGCGCTGAAACGTTTATTTTGTTTTTATTTACAATGGCCGGCGGGCTTAATAGGATGCGATTATATCAATGATTATACTATTTAATATGTTTATGAGAATCTGAATTGTCCGTTTTATACTAATATTTGATTATTATAGTATAAAACACGTGAATATTTATGTTTATAAATTGCATGCCAGCAGAGCTGGGGCCAAAATTACACATTGTCCTTTATTCACAAAGTCACTCCACGGCTAGTTGCTCATGCTACGTTCGCCCTGTCTTACTCTCTCTCAATCGGTCTCGATCACTCTCTCTCTCTTTTCCGACACTTCCGTTGCATACCGGCGTGACGTTTCATCTGTAAAAATTTTACCCTCATGCGCCTAAAGAAGTTTTACTTCAAAAAAATCAGCCATTGTAAATAAAAACAAAATAAACGTTTCAGCGCTTTAGCGAAACTGCGATTTATTGCCCGTTTAATGCTAACAAAATGTATGCAGCGCTAAAGCGCTTGGCAATACTACATTGACTTGCAAACAACTAGAGAAAAGTGATTTCCTCCCGGATGAAAATTTATAAGAGAATAGTTAATATACTCTGGTGAATAATAAAAAAAATCAGCTAGCTGTAAGTCAAGGGAAAAGTCGTCAGCTGATAAGATTCAGTAGGTGATAATGCTGCTACATTACACATTTCAAGTTACCAGCTGACAAACTTTCCACTGAGATACAGCAAGCTGACGTAAATTTTTATTTACAGTAACATATAAACTATCACCAGTTTAATTTTTAGTTGAGAGGAAATCATTGAAAATATACATTTTTTTTTTCATATTCAAGCGGCCAGCTGACGTATAATCCGCCATGTTATGGTCAGCTGACTTTATTTTTCCTTCAAGATATTAAATAAACTATTAATCAAGAAATTTTAGAACGGGAGGAAGTGACTAAAAAAACTTTTTTTTTCGTCGTGCGTGGGAGGCTGCCACTGCCTGCCCCACTACCAGAGCCGCAGCTGACGGTCGCTAAGCTTCATAACACAACTTCTTAATGCATTTGACGAATTTTCACTCGGGAGGAAATTCGTGACGAAAAATTGTCACTGGCTCCCGGACCAATTTTTGTTAGATAATGCCACATAATATTTCTAAAACTATTATTTTTAATGTAGCAGTATATTTACAGAGAGCAGTTTCAAAACTAGCCTTTCTAATTTTCATTGAAGTTCTGGGATTTCATATCAAGTGCTGTAGACCTTTAATTTTATGACGTAATCGGAAAGTTGTGATTACGCTAAATTTATTTTTTCTAATTGTTTAGATAGCACACATACGTGATGCAAAAATATGACAATTATGCAGTGGAAAGGTATCTTTGTACAACTATAAAAATGTTATGGGGGTAGACTAGCTGGTTAATATAGAATAACGAGTCAATTAACAATATTTTAACAAAATATCCAATCTAGCGTGAGGTCGCTCACCTAGGATTCCGTACCTATTTCAAAAATGTATATATTATATGTCATTTTAAACAATTTTAAATGTTAATTTTAATATAAATATAAGTGTCAATCTACCCTTACTCGTAAGAAAGAAAAAAAAAAATTATACAACTTAAAAAAACTTGAACGTTTTAAAAAAATATTTAGACATCAAAAAAACTTCAACGTAGAGGAGAGGAGATTTGAGCTCGCGCTTCTTGAAGCAGTCCAAAAGGCACGGGTTCGAATTCTGCTACGGTAATTTTTTATACTTCTCTCGTCCAGCTTAATATAATAATGAACATTTATAATTAAAACAATTATTAATTAAATAATTATCCAAATAGTCGAGGATAGCCAGCGGCAGAGTACATGTAGTGTAGCCAAGCCTGTCTGCTAAAAGCTCGTGCGGCCTTGTATATAATCATCAACAAATAAAATGTGGGGTTCTACCCTACAATTTATAGGATTTTACTCTTTTACTTCTACTCTACAATTTATATGTTAACTACACGAAATATCGATATATATATTTCTCTTCAGTGTCATGATTGGCATCAATTGAATTTACGAAATTACTATTTTTTTTTTCAGATCCACTCTTTATCTAGTACATGGTAGGATATGCGGAATTTGGGAACCTAGTGTTAAGATACTTCGTTCTTTTCGCCCGTTTTCTTTTAATCTGTAGTGGCGAGTAGACGTGTCGACTTAATCCCATATTTTTAATTATTATAACGTTAAAAGAGACAGCAAGCTGAGACAAAGATAAGTTTCTGTGTATGTAAAAACATCTTCTTACTTAGTACACTGTATGACGTATGGTACAAGTTACTAGCGGTCGCGGTTAACTCTTGAAAGGAAATGTCGAAACAAATATCGTGGATCCTGAAACGGTGGACTTTGTTGAAGAAGATGATCCGACATGATGTCAAGATGTACCTTAACGAACCTTTCAAAGAAGAAATTAAAAAGATGTTGTTAGACTGGAAAACTGAACAAAACACCACGTTGAAAAGATTGAGTGACAACATAGAAGAATTAAAGACACAAACAAAGAAATTACATCTTACCAATGTAGAAATAGAAAAGGCACTTAAATTCCTGTTGAAGAACTACGATGACATAAAATCAAGGGTTGAAATTCTAGAAAAAAAATACTGAGAAAAGAACGTCGTGATCCAAAAATTAGAAGAAAGAATTGAATACTTGGAAAGAAATATAAACTCTTCAGCTCTCGAATAAGAAATCTTCCTAAAAAGGACAAGGAATCTAATAATGACTTAAGAGGTGTAGTACGGGCCACATGCTAAGCCTTAAATGTAGAATTACATGCTTCTGAACCCAGAGAAATTTGTCGTATAGACAATAGAACGAATAATGGTCAATCATAGTACGATTTTCAACTTCGTTTACAAAGAACAAAATTTTAAGTGAGGTTAAAAAGTACAACAAGAGAAATCCAACAAGGTAAATCATAAGACAAAAAACTCTTCTATATTTGCTAAAGAGAACGGTATAAAGTATTGCTGGACAGCTAATAGTAAAATTCTTATGAGAAAGACAGACGGTACGCGGCACATCATTATCAAGACGGAAGAAGACTTAAATTTAGAATCTCACAGTGTAACTTATCAAACACACTACATATTTAAGACATCAGAATTAAACATCAAAATATATATATTACATACAAACACAGACATGTACTATTATATTTATATATAATTTCATATAGACTTTTAAATAACCATCAATTTTTAACAATTAAACACAATTGCGTGGTAACAAAAATATATTATTATAACAAATATTTTTACATTGGACCACAAGCCAAGCGGCATTTGTATTTAATACGAGATAGCTGCGACACGGCGAGTGATTGTACTTCTATCCTAATCTCTTTCTACCTACATTATTTTATTTTATATTTTAATCATATTTTGATTGTGATATATCGATTGTTTTCTTTTTGTTTCTTTTTATTTTTGCTAGTATTGTAATTTTACTTGCATTGGCGCATAACCTTTTTAAAATTTAAATGGATAATACTATAAAAATAACTATAGATATAAATAAAATAAATAAAATACCCTGCTCGAGGATAAACAATCCGTCGGAACTATTACAGAAACGAAATAGTTTTTATAAAAATCAGTCCTTGAGTATAATAACAGTAAATATAAAAAGCGTTAACGCTAATTTCGATGCCTTTATTGCATTTTTGACTTGTCTTGGTATAAACAACTATGATATCTTAGTTCTAACAGAATGTTGGATAAACTAAAGTAGTATTGTACCCACATTACCCAACTATTATCGTTTTCTACCAAAAATTGTATTAATCAAAATGATGGTATAATAATATATGTCCAAGATAGCTTAAGAGTAAACTGTAAAGAACCTAAAATATCTGGAGGCAATTGCTTAATCCTGGAGATTGCGAAATACGAATTTGTACTAATCTGTTCTTACAGGCCACCATGTTTTACCAACCCCTCATAATATTTTGATTCAATTGATTCATTACTCCATAATCTTAAATATAAAAATATAATATTTACGGGAGATATACATATTAATATTATAGCGGGAACCACATATACCAAGCATTCAGATATTTATTTAAATCTAATGGCAGCACATGAAGTTCAGCAAGCCATTTATAAATCAACCCACAAAAATACTTATATTGATCACTTTATGATTAAAACAAAGCATACTTGGAATACTTTTATCTTGGAAGAATTTACAGATCACTCACCTATCATGCTGGTAATTGAAATATATATTAAAAGCTGAGTCTATTGCAGTTCAAGAAACTTCAAAATTAGATTTTGAGAAGATTAAAGGAACTTTAAAATCACTAAATTGGAAAGAATACTTTAAAATTACTGACTTTAATGAGGCAGCCAACTTTCTAGTAAATAATTTGAAAAATATAATAAGCAAGAATACAATTAAGAGAACTACTGCTAAGAAATATAAAATTCTGAAACCGTGGATTACAACTAGAATTTTAATATAGAAACGTAAACGTAATAAACTGCACAAAAGACTTAAAAAAAAATCCCACCAATGAACAACTTAAAAGGCAGATTATTATGTGCAGAAACAAATGTAATTATATAATTAAATGTCAAAAAAAATAATATTATAAATTCAAATTAAAACTGAATTCAAATAATTCTAAGCAATTATGGAACATAGTCAAAGGGATCGGCTATAATTTAAAAAATAAAACAGATTCCATTGACCTAATCAACATTAAAGATACACCTAAAAATTCATTAAATCATGTCAATCACTACTTTATGACTATTGGCCGAGATTTAGCTAGCGACATTTCCTGTAAGCCTGAGTATTACCGCAGTAAAAAATATAAATTTATTAGAAGCCACGCATTGCCGAGTCAATGTTTATGGCTAATTACTAGTTCTGCGGAAGTGAAGAAAATGATATTATCACTAAAAAAGGGCTCTTCGGGTATCGATAACATTAGTGCAGCTACGGTAAAAGCATTACATGAAGAATTAATGGATCCTATTGTTCATTTGTGTAATTTGTCTATTGAGACAGAAATTTTTTACGATATATTTAAACAAGCACTGATTATACCTATTCTTAAAAGTGGAGACAAAAACGGTGCCTCAAATTATAGGCCGATTTCTATATTATCTCTCTTTCTAAAATCCTTGAAAAAAATGTACACAAACGACTCTTATCATTTTTAGAGAAACACCAAGTACTTGCTCCTAACCAATATATAGGTGTTTTAGATAAACTGGGAATTCGAGGTATCTCTAAAAAGTGGTTCAATAGCTAACTGACCAATCGAGTGCAGTGCGTACGAGTAAACGGACAAATCAGTGACAACATGCCCTCTGAATATGGAGTACCACAAGGTAGCACCCTAGGACCACTGTTATTTTTAATATATGTTAATCAATTATGTCAACTAAAAATTGAAAAAGCTTCTATAATAATGTATATGGATGACACTATCATTGTATTCCACGAAAAACTTGGGATGATGTTAAATCTTCGGCAAAGAAAGGATTGTACCTTATATCAACATGGCTTCAAAATCACCTTCTAACTCTCAACACAAAAAAAGTGTTGTTATGTGTTTTTCCAACAGCACAGCTGGCGAAGCTAATGAAAATTTCACGCTGAATATCCACTCTCACTCTTGTCTTAAACTGAATAACAGGACTAA
Source organism: Eueides isabella (assembly GCA_019049475.1). Lineage (NCBI taxonomy): Eukaryota > Metazoa > Arthropoda > Insecta > Lepidoptera > Nymphalidae > Eueides > Eueides isabella. Next base: position 7,420,473 of record CM032399.1, on the reverse strand, counting down.
CAATCAATGTCTTTGTGAAGGATTAATCCGAGTAAACACTATAAAATATCTTGGTGTTATAATAGACCACCGGAAAGCACATATCACATCTATGACAAAAAAAAATAGAAGATTAATGTTACTCTTTAAAAGTCTTAGGAACGTCCTAGATGTAAAAAATACATTACAAATATATAAGTCCCTATGTGAATGTATATTGACCTATACTATAGTGGCATGGGGAGGGGCCGCAAAATCTATTCTTTTAACATTAGAAAGAGCACAACGTACTATACTTCAAGTGGCTATGGGCTTATCTATTCGTCACACAAAGTCCGAAACACTAAACATTTGAAAGTTATTTATAAGTAACATTTATAGATATCACTGCACTACTGCTACCAAAAGCTGCTATCAACGACAAGCAAAAGATTAAATAAATATGAATTCCCTAGGGTAAAATCTTGTTTGGCGCGGCGAAATTACGAATTTATATCCCCCATGTTATATAGTGCGGCTGACAAAACTATTTCATTAAAACCATGCAATAAGTATGCTGCGAAAAAGAAAATAGTCAAGTGGCTTTTAACATTCGATTACACAACCACTGAAATTTAATAACAATACAAAAATGACAACTATAATCACTCATATGTAATGGACCTATTCACACACTCGCGGGCACGGGCACATCATACTGACACACGCACATACTCACTCACACACACACATACACACACAAATTCACATATATATACACACACAGGCACCTTCACAAGCACACGTACATACTAAGTTATAGTTGATACTTTATAATTAGATTGTATTCTTTTGTTTCTGGTTACACTCACTTACTTTTTGTTTCTTTATTTTTTATTTTTTCCTTTTTTATTTTTACTTATTGTTTTTAATTAAATGTACTAAACAGGGAAATCACTAACACCTAAGACACAGTTTATACTTATTTAGGAGTCAGTAGCCCATAAAGCTGTAATTAGGAACTTTGTCAATAAAATATTTTTTATTTATTTATTTTTTAATTGTAACTATATATTACATTTACGAAATTATTTTGCTTAGCTTATGTAATGTTGTAAGTATGTTTTCTTTTATAATTTTGCGTTTATGAACCACACTTGCCAAACGATCTATTACAAATATTAATCACGTGAAAGCTATTGCCGTCTAATATCTAGCTTTATGGCTCCGATTTACGTTTATTAAGCCAGTATTCGTAAACAAAGGAAGTTCTACATATAATATGATAGAGTCAGTGATGGATATTTAAGATAAATTGATTACATCAGTTACGACAAAATATCTTCTTAGATATATTTTTAACCAAAATACCTTTCAAAATATATCTTGGAAAGTATTTTGTCTGGACCGTACATATTATTTTGTGAAAAAAGTAAAATATAAAAAGTCTCAACATACATTTTTCTAAGGATAAAAAATATATAGTTTTAACTTGCGGCTCCGCCTGCATGTTTAAATAGAAATAACATAAATTCAAAACGTGCAGCAGCCTATATATTCCTCGTAGATAATTGGACTATTTAACACAAGAAGATTTTCGTCAGGTTAACTATTAGGTTTTGCTTAGATTCAATAGTTTCTGCGGCGTACGCACGGTATTTTTCAGTATTTTCCATTTTTTTTACTAGTTTTTTTACCAATATTACGCGTACTAGTGTATTACTGTTCTCTGAAATTTTGAGCATTTATATAAAACGTATAATATATTTAACTTGTTAAGTTGGAAAAAGAATAGTACTGCCACCTTAAAATAATTTCGAAAATATTTTTTACTTTTGTGTAATTTGTTAAATATAAGTGGTTACTGTGGAATTTAAAAAAGGTTGTCTAGGTTTAATAGCTCCTAGAATTAGGTGCTCATTCAACAGTTTCAGCGCATGCTCAGAAAATCATGGTCATGTTTGGTAACAAGGAAAAATATATATCCACATTTAGTCTTAATACTAGGTTCTTAAGTTCTCTCTGCCTACTCTGCTATGTGTGGGATACAGCGTTTAACTGAAAAAAAAAGACAGTACATGCGAACATCATACGGTAAAGAGAAAAGTCAAAACACCTTTAAAGGGTTAACTAATATACAAAAAATTTATGTAGCACAGAGACTTAAAGCGGTTAAGGCTCTTAATATGTCTACCATTGAAAGAAAGGGAATCCCGTAATCTAGCAGCCTTGAGTCAGAGGAGTTGATGAGATAGGAAAGGGATTTTGAGTACAAGATTTCCTTCTCATTGAATAGAGCGAGTGTGTGAGACACTTAATAAATTTGACCCACGAAACACGGTCAGTTAAATAAAACCGTTTAAAAACTGAACGCGCTAATAACCCTCATTTTAGTCTTCAACGCAGTCGGCTAAAAATTTTCCCACTATGTAATTTTTAACGAAACTGCTGCGACGAACTCAAAAGAAGTTCGTAGAAGTAATCTTCAAGTTCCAAGGTATACTTATTACATTAGCTAGAATTATTTGTTACGTGTAATTTAATAACGAGGCATGAAACAAAACTATTAGTGACACGACAGTTTTTCTTAATTAAAAAATCTTCCACTTACACGATTTAACTATATGTATAAATGTATTTTATCAAGACAATTATATTTAAAGGCACTCTTCGTGATGTTGTAAATCCGTAGAAAGTTTCTAAATTTCCCACATTGTTATATATTTATATGATATCTAATATCCTTTTATACTCAATAAAAAATACATGGCATGTCGAATAAAATATAGATAGACAAATCTTATAATTTTTTTACCAATGTTGCAATCATTTATCAAATGTAAAAAAATATTTATACATATTTCGTTTATTATATCGTGTGAAAAAAAAAAATCAAACGGTAGTTGATAAAATAAAAAAGTAGAGAAATATATCAAATATACATTTCTCTACTTTTTTATTTTATCTGTTACGTATATACTTATCTAAAAATATACTTATTGAGCGAGGCATCTATACTTACAACCAAACAAACTAACGAGCTAGCTTTAACTAGCTTTTTTCCAACTTTACTATAAAGGCAGAGTGAACTTTCGAAACCTAGTTTTAAGAACTGAACTGAACGAAGTACGTTCCGTTTCCCACTTATCGTCGAATTTAAGGAATTACATGATTAAGTGGCGGAACTCAATGTCCCGCTTTGCTTTGTTACCAGAGCGAAGAAAAGAAAATATTAAATTTTATTTCATAGAATCGGAATCGAGGCCACAACTTCTTGGGCTCACAATCGGAAGCTAGTGCTGCTACGTCGAAACAGGTTTCTAAACGACTGTACCTGCGGCCAAAATTATTTTACGCACGTATAATTTAACATGTCATGCAGATAAAAGCAATTCTTTATAAACTTTATTTATAGTAATAAATCGATTGACATTTTTATATATATATATAGTTTGATTTCCTAATTCTCTATATCTTTTGTAGAAATAGTATAACATATAATATGACAATTAATAGTAGTGTAAGCACAAGTAGAAAATATGTATGTTACAATTTTTACCTAACATTAAATATCCAAGAACAAAAAGCAATGAGAATTACTGTTATTAAGAGTTGATAACTTTATCAAATTGAAGAATTATTATAAGATAGGTAAATATCAGAGCCATGAATTTAAATGGGAGTGATAAATCGATTTCGAACATGTTAAAGAGAGAAAAAGTCAAGTTGCGAGTTTCTATTAGGCCCAACAGAGCGCGTGCGGTACTTCGGCTTGATTTATCTGAAACATATGAAATATAAGTGAATAATAATTTTGTACAAATTAAGTATATTTATATACATTTACAGCTAGTTCAATTTGGATAATTCTTTTTTCAATGTTAAATAGCTTAAATGGGAAGAAGTAACCAAATAAAATTAAAAGTCGTGAACTCTCCAGTGTTAAGCTAAAAGACACTTATCGAATTGTTATTACTCTTTTTTTTAATATAAATAATAATAATATATTACTTTATAAACTTTGTTATTAAGATGAATATTTAAAAGGTTTAATGTTATATATGTTTTCAGATTTTTTGTCAATATTTTTTATTATTAAGAATACCTAAAATATTCCCATGAAGCCTGCTCACAAGTATTTCTCTTAGTCTGGTCACTTCCGCGTTTATTTGGCCCGCATGTATACAAGGCAAGCATAAAGGAAAATATTGAATTGCTATAAATATAACGTCCAAATATATTTCTCTAATTCCATACTGAAAAATATACAGGTACCAGTTATAAGCATATATTGAAAGAATATGCTTGCTTAAAAATATTCATAGAAAACACCCACACACACACACACACACACACACACACACACACACACACACACACACACACACACACACACACTCACAAATGTGGTTCATTTTCACGCTATATCCTACACATAGATGAAAGGGTAGGCAGAGAGAACTTCAGAATCAAGTGTTAAAACACCAGTGCTCACCACTTTCTGTCAATTTGAGGAATGGCGTGTTCTATGGCAGAACTCGACTTATTACTACTGTAAGGATTAGTTGCTTTGTTTTTTCTATCTAACTACTTTTCTAAGAATATTTTTTATTTCTTCTTTTTCCTTGTATTTTATTCTTATTAGATATAATAAAAATATATTTTAATTCTTCTACACCAGGCATTGCATTCTCATACTTTTTAATCTAGCCTTTTTGGTAATGACTTAATCCCACCAAAAACATAAATGGGATAAAGGTGAGCCAAGTTCAATAGAAAAAAAAGCTTGGTTTCGCCGCAACAGCAACGGAGATCTAAATGAGTGCCAAGTTTGGTACGAAATCCAAATATGTTTTTATAGCAACACAATAAGATTATGAACAAGTACGAAAGTCAGTTTCTTTGTTTTATTGGATACAAATAACAATTACTTTTATTTATTAACGATAATTATAATATATTTTGATCAAAGGTTATATTTTGATTTCGCAAGATTTTATTACATCAATCGTTTATAAAGTTATTCTACTTATTTTTTTTTTAATATGATAAAATTTGGCTCCATCTAATATATTCCATTTCATGATTTCCCATTTTTAAATAACAGCAATTGTTATAGGAATCCAACACAACAAAGAAATATAGTTACATAATGTTATTTTGTTCCTGTTTACATATTTGGATATTGTATTACTATATTTTTTGGAATATCATAATTTTTTGTATTGTGCAAACATTTAGATTTAATATTTTTTCTTGCGTTTCCACTATATAGTTTTCTTTTTGTGCTATTATATTTTCTACCATTTCTTAAACGTTAGACAGCAGTACGCTGCACTTATTTATGTTATGTTATGTTTTTTTATGCTTAAATCACCCATGACCGGGCGATATAACCTTCTCAGCCGATTATAGTAGACATAGAACTATCTTGTGTCTAATTTGACTAGGATCTAGATTGATAAGATGCACTTGGTATTGTAGTACACATGTAAATTACATGTGTATATGTGGCACCGCGTATGCCTGCCACCATGCGTCGTCGACAATTCGTATCGTTACAATTTACTTAGAAGTTTTTGTATGGGGGCCACTTATTTTTGTACTTCATTTTATTTTTATATTTCTGTTATATAGCAAACATAATATTACATATATTGGAATAGTTTCATTCAAATCTCAACTTGTAACGGTTCAAACGCATCATTTATTATTTTTTTTTGTATGGGGACACCGCATATTTTATTAACTTTTGTTTTTATTTTCACATTTTTTTCACAAAATTATCTAACTTGATTCTAAATTTCACTTTTCTAGGTCATCTGAAGATAGGTTAGGTTTTTGATCTATATGTCAATCAGTCAGTCAGTAAATGAAAATTTGACGACATTTGGACGTTCATATCTTTGTAACTACTTGAGTTTAAGCTAAAACTCTTTCAATTAATTAATGTTTCTAGTTGTCCTCATGGATTTAAATGAACACACGAAGTTTCATGTGTTTTCGACTAAAAGATTTTGCGATATGAAGGAGTCAGAAGTGGTACCAAGTGGTTCGTGTCATATTAAATCGATGGCTAGCCAGTTTTTTTGCTTGAACTTGGCTTTTTGTTTTTATTTTTTTTTTTTATATAGTAAAGACAAGGCAAACAAGCTTATAAGTGACTGATGGTGAGTGATCACCGTTGCCCACGGCCCCGTGTAACATCAGGGGAGCCAATTGCGTTGCCAGCCTTTGAGGTTGGTATCAACCTGGAAATACTGCCGCGAGTAGGCCGTTCCAGAGATGGGGGGTGGCGCGTGAAAAAAAAATTCTAATAAACCGCACAGTAGTGGAGTGCCACATGTCCAGATGATGTGGATGGTACATTAGCTTGTGACATAATGTGCGGTTCGAAAATTTAGTACCAGGTACCAGGTCAAACAGTTCTCTAGAACCCCGTGATAAATACGGTAGAGAACATATGCACGCACAGTGAAGATACGTCTCTACGCAAAACCAAAGTGTCAAGCCCCTTATAAATCAATGGGTGTCCAACGATTGGAACGGCTACATTGTATGGGATCAAATAGTTCAAGCTCTGGAGGATGCCGATGTTCAGGTACACGACAAGTGCCACGGCCCAGATTCGATATGCCTTGCGCTTCCCAGAAGCAGCAAAATTGCAAAACGTATCAAACCAGGTATGCGTAGATTCGGTGATGATGGTCCATGTCCACACAGAGCCAGATAGTGGACAGGACCCGACCTTCAAAATTGACAAGACGATAGAACCTCTTGTCCTCCCTTACAAACACAGCAACCCCGGCACGAGGTATAAATTTTTTTTTTGTTGTAACCGGAGTAATGAAGATAGGCTGTGCCGTCTCAAGATGGTGGTGGACGGCAATCAGATTTATGTGCAGCCCTCGATGTTGGTAAAGTCAACGTTGAGAGCAGCAGGGGCTGCTGTGGAACGTACGCCTCGTATGCATTGTAAAATGCGCGATACTGTGCCCTTTTCAAAATTCGACGGGCGGTCTGAGTTTGAAGACTCAGGGAGGGATTCTCTAGCATCGGAGATGCTGGTACCCTCTTGGGGCAGTTTATCTCTCAGTGCCGCTTCATATCTATCAGGGGTTGGGGATGGTCACCGGGGCCCGGCAAAACCCAACGCGAAACGCAATGACCAAAGTTACTACTTAAAGGTTTTAAATGCCAGGGGTGGTAATGACGAGTCTGCCCATGCGTGTTGTCATTGCTGACAATGTGACTCTACCACACATACTTTGGTCGACCTACCTCTTACGACACCATTAGTACCAGGATGACCCTATTTTAAGCCGGAATCACAAAGCTTCTCATGATGTCGCTTTACTAGATAATTCATGTTTCTGTTACATTATCAGGAAATGTGTTACGTCCACGTTTTCATTGCTATTTTTGTAGTGTGCAAATAAACCAGAAGCCTGAGGCCAGTCGTTGTGTAGCGTTTGACTGTAAACGACAGGTCGTTAGTTCGATCCCCACTCGGAGGATATGAAATATTTAATATTTTCAAATATTTTTTTTTATGTTTTCATTTCTTCGTTCTAATAACAAGGTAAAGCGCCCTTGCCTCGCCGGAAAGTGAAGAACGGAGTGTCTTAACACTAGGTTCCCAAGTTCCCTCTGCCTTCCTTGTCATGTGCGGAATACAACGTGAAGCATGAAAAAAAAACTGGAATTATATATGAGATAGTACTAAACAGTACTAGCAGCCGTGTGATTCCGGCTTAGAATAGGATCACCCTGGTACTGATGGTGTCGTAAGAGGCGACTAAAGTGCGTGTGGTGGAGTTACGTTGCCATTAATGGCAACACGCATGGGCAGACTCGACCGGATTATTACCACCCCCGGCATCTAAGACCGGCGTTACGTTGTGGCTTTGGCCACTGCGTTTCCCATTAGGTAATGCCGGGCCCGGTGCCCTTCCAATTTAAAGGACGGCAACGCTTCTGTAGCTTCTCTGGAGTTACTCGGGGCCGTGGGCGACGGTGATCACTTACCACCAGGTGACCGTACGCTCGTTTGCCGTCTTTTCCATAAAAAAAAAACAGTGCTAATTTCATCTTTCATAAACTGAACACAAAAATTAAATATTAGTAAATAAATATGTGATGCTGCACGGTATAAGATGTGTAGGCTGGTTCGCAAAGCGTATAAGGGAGAATTTTATATTCTTATATAGCAAATATTCTAATATCCGTGATTGAACCGGAAGTTTACCGAAATTATCTCGTTGTTTCTTATATAACTATAGTGTAAAACTTCTATGAACCGTCGACATAAAGGAAGCGCCACGGTTGACGTTCGACGTTATATTATGTAAATATACTACGAGTATATAGGAAGACTCACTTTCATGTAAAGCTAAGCTTAGACCTCGCGTACTGATTTATGTTGATCGTGTACTATGTATGTTTATTATTTTTTAAGTGTTGTTAATTAAATGAATTTATGTTTATTAGACAGCGACTGTAGTGTACAATACGTGTTGTCATAGGAACGTCTATTGTCAAACATAATTTTGGTAGTCGGTATTTATTTTATTAATGTATGTGTAAATTTATTTTTTATCTATTATTTTACCAAGTTATAAATATTTAACATTCCTACTCTATATAAACTATAAACTGAGCCACATTTCATATATGTTGTTACGTAAAAAATGTCTTAGTACATTTAAAAAAAAAGGATACAAAGATTTTGTGTCACATATTAACATAAACATATTTTCTGATGTTAAAAAAGTGTCAATCATTGTAGTTTTCCATATAACATTGGAGAACGTCAGTGTAATACAAAAATATTATCTTTAAAGTAAGGCTTACCTTTCCACTTATTATTTTTATTGCTAAGCAATAGCCTAGTAACAATGTATTGGCAAATTTTGTTGTTAATAGGATTGTGAGCTGAAAATAAGAAAATAATGTTTTATATCCTCGTTATTAATCATATAGTTTTACATATTTTAGCCACAGCTTACACATACTTGCCATTTAGTTGCATTATTCAGACAATCGTTAATAATAATCATTTTATTATACATATAAGTAATTTTTTGTAAGTTATAGTACCGAGATGACAGATTTTCTTTTTGGTTTTTTTTGAGAATGTCATTTTTTTGGGAATAGCCGGTGTAAAAAATTATATCACTATGGGGCTTGGGGCTAGAACGTTTTAAATATTTAGTAATTAATTTAATTCTTTGTAAAATGAGAGTGAACAAATGTCCATAACAATATAATTCCAAAACTTCAAAAGTTAACGTTGCCCACATAAAAATAGTTGATAAGAAATTACTTTCATAACTAAAAATTACAGAATTGAAACAAAGACAAAGTAAAAGCATCAAAATCGTCTGAATAATATGAGTGGGTTTTGTAATTTGATCAGATTTGTTGAATCTTATGTCATCATCAAATTTATTAACTTCACAAAAAAATATATATAATCTTCTATGGAAAACATTTTCCAAAAAAGTACAAAGCGTGAACTGAGTATAGTCAATAAATCTAAATAATAATGAAATTGGACTAATGTTACTTTTAAAATAAACGACTATAAGAAATAAATTAAGAATAATATAATAACATCTCAATAGCCATATAATTTTTTTGTTGGTAATATTCAAAACAGAGATTTTGTGTACTCCAAATATACACCCCGAATACATTAGACATTTTGAAATGAAGTCTATATGAACTTTTGGATTTATGCTTTTAGGTCGCACAAAATTATTGACTTGTTGTTGTACCGGTGAAGACATGTTTTACCGACGTAGTGTAATTTCAACTTGATATCTTCAACAACTGCATCGAATAGCGTGAAACAAAACTCATTTGTTTAATAGTTTCTCTTATCATCAATTCAGTATTGTATTAAATAACAACACTATGATTATGTTTGTTTTTTAATGAATACATTCGTTTTTTTAAAATATGGTTTTTGTTATATTTTTAATTGTACAGCATTTTCCCAAAAACTATTAATTAATATTATTATACACTTTTTAGACTATTTTCTTACATATCTCACTACACTCATTTTATTATTACGGTCAGGTCGGTTCGTTAAAATAAAACTGTTACAAGTGTGCTACCGATAAGCGGCTCAACTGACTTATCCTACTTAACCTACCTGTACTATACCGTACGGTGGTAGGCAAAGGGATGGTAATGATTAATGCGATTCCTTCGATTCTTGATCTCTAAACTATTTTATCGAATAATCTACCTTATTATTGTCTAAACTATTTAATCTAACCCATAACCTGTTAACACAGTGGGTGTTTACAGTAAAACAGGCTTCCATTGCGCCACTATGATCTAATATACTAAGTATATATTATTGATATTTTCTAACCAATATGTCTCTTACATGAAAGTAATCACTTAAATTTTCATTTCCTTAATAATGTTTGTGTGATGAATCGTATAATACATATTATATTTCGAAAACCACATATAAATATTTTATTTATAATTTTCTATGTAAACCTTTCAAATGTATGTGTAATTTAAAATATTAAAATTTACTTACTGTACGTATTTTCATTACTCAAAAAATTTTTTAAGCATCGTGATAAATCCCACAAACTTAACAAAGGTTAATTACCTTTAATAGAAATAGAAATTGAAGTAATACATCATTGTAACTTGGCGAGCGATTAAGTAAATTACTAATACATTACGGCTCAAGATAAGGAGCAGTCTTATATTTAATAAATCACACGGAGAAGTGGTCTCTAAAATATTAAAGGTCTCCTTAATCGGACCAATAAATGATTCGCTGAAGTTAGCCACAAATTAGTTTCCAATATAAAAAAAAATATGACTGTACATGTTAATCTGGCAATATTTAAATCATTGACATAGCGCATAGTTTTCCACCTGAAACGCTTATCACCTAGGACTGTAATCTGAACGAGCGTTCAAATATAAATATTTGCTCAGTAATCCTATAAAACAACTTATATATGTTAGTAGTTATTGTAGATTGTGAGTTCCACAATCTGCAATAACGTTAACAAAATCATAAAATCTGGGACTTTAGTTTGAAAATATTAAATATTCCACTTAGTCGAGTGGCGATCGACCTACAACGTGTCGATTATAGTCACACGCTTGTGCCGCCGCGCCACGACAGGCCGCGAACTCTAATTGTATTGTATTTGTATTTTTATTAATTCAGAGACTTGAAAATGTTATTCTACTTATTATACTTTCTGGAACTATACATTCCTAAAAGACCTTACAAAAGAGCATCATACTGAGGATATCCGCATCTTGTATGAAAAATAACTGTTACCTTAGACATGGAGAAGTATCTCTTCTACTGAGAAGTATCTCTATAAATTTTGTTATATATACACACACACACACACACACACACACAATATATATGTATTTATATCTTTACATTTAACTATTATTGCCTATCTACCGTTCCCATTAAGATATCTTTCGTTTCCGCCGTATCTAAGTCATTGCGTGTTGGGTGGCGAAATTCATTCACTTTGTAGCCAGCCAGAGTGAAAATTAAAATAGTAAATATTAAATTTGCTCGAGAGGGGATCGAATCCACAACCTATCGTGTTTTGCAGTTGCACCCTTATGCCCGTGCGCCGCGACGATACATTGCTTCCTATTGTTTTATAAGAAAATAGTTATAAGATGTTGCAGGCCTGTCGTGGCGCAGCGGCACAAGCGTGTGACTGTAACCGATAGGTTCTGGGTTCGATCCCCACTCGAGGAAATGAGATATTTAATATTTTCAATTTAAATATTTAATGTTTCATTTCTTCGCTCTGGTAATAAGGCAAAGCGCGGCGTTGAGTTCCACCACTCAACACGCAATGCCTCAAATTTGGCGGAAAAAAAATTCGGCACAATGATTCCTATTTTAAAAATATGTTTTTGTTGATATTCTTACCTAACCGTATATTGATAATATTGATACTATGTTAGTATATAATAATGAGGAATAAATAAGGATATCTATCTGGTCGAGGCAAATAATAAAAAACATAGGTATACTGACATATATATGTAATTTTAATTTTTATTTCACTCAGGCATCCGAAGCAAGTAAGTTTTTTGAGCAGGGTGAAAGCCAGGATTATTTATGACATTTAATACATTATTCGTTACACTACGCATTACGCGGTACATTCTAGTAACTCTTGATACTAACTTTATTAAATTGAAGCATTATGATCACATAAGTGATTGAAAGACCCAGGAATTTGAATGGAAGTGCTATATTTATGTTAAGCATGTGAAAAATAGAAAACGACAAATTCCGAGTTTCTATTAAAAGCAGCATAGCTCGCGCAATGCTTCGGTCCGATTTATCTGAAATCAATTGGAAAATATATTATTAAACAATATAAAATAAAACATTTGTAATGTCTGTTAACTTATGAGTATGTTGTATAGACACTTTAATCATTGAGGACGGTTTTAAAAATTTTATAAAGTTATTGTAAAGAAATAAATACATTAAAAAATAAAATATAGAAACTATTAGTATTTCTACATTTTAAGCTCAAGTTTCTCCGCAAACATTTCTAACAATTCAGGTAAATGTAGATAGGTTTTTAGTTATGTAAATGAGAGAGAATAACCAACTAGATTAAAGGCTATCTAATTTAAAATTGCATAACAATCATCGATATGAAAATTGTAATAATAACTGATATTGAATAAGTACCTAAATGATTCTTGTACAGTTTGTCGGCTAGAATTTCCTTAAGTGCAAATACTTCAAAGCACACTCGGTCTGCAAATACACATGGCACAAACAAGGGTAGCAACTGAATGAGAATGAACACTATATGAGAGGAAAAGAATAATGTGGTAACCTGAAATATATACAGAATTTCAATAGATATTTTTTTTCTATTTATTTATATTATAGCTCCTAAAAGGTCTCAAGACATATTTTATATTAATACTCCGCTCATGATGGCTCCGCTTCAATCTAGTTTTTTTGTCCGACTGTTGTGAAAAGGCCTCCAAGATTTTTACCACTTCACGGGTTTCAAATTTTGCATAGAGGTTGCTTTTAGAGTTGATTGTATGAAACTAACTTACTACAAGTGCTAAGATGCTTAAAACTTGCATATCTTGTATGTATGCTTTTTGTGACGTACACGAAATTTGATGCTTAGGTGTTTTTGGGGTTGGCCGTTGGCATGGAACTCCAGAGGAGCTACAGGAGTGTTGCCGCCACATTTCTATGATTATAACATCTTAATAAGCTTCAGACTCAAGAGATTGACATTTTAAAATTAATCACACGAATGTACCAAATTAAAAATTAAATAAAAAAAATTTTTTAGAGCTAAGCAAAATTGCTAGAAAATAACTAATTTACTGAGTCGGCTGAAACTTAGTTTTTAATTAATGTTTTACTTGAAAATCATAATGAATTTACAATAATATCTAATCTAAATTACTTTTGTGTTCTATTGAACAGATCTATACTATAATAAAACAGTAAAAAAAATCGTGTCTGTACAATCTATTAAACAAGGGGAAAACATTCTTCGAGATGACAGGCCAACGAGCAATATTATAATTTTATTCTCAGAGGATTTCAGACAAACTGTACCAGCTGTAGAAAAGTACAAAACATTCTTATCAGCTGATTAGGCTTAAGCGCAATGCGGAAGATAATATGAGTCCATAAGATGAAAGAGCAATCAATAGTTCTCATTCCATTCGAATTTGTATACAATAATACAATATCCTATATATTGTATTTTCGATTGGATGCAAATTTCTTACTGACTACGGTCTAACTGTACCCTTAGCAGAATCCAGTCCAACAGGCACTAATCGAGAAGATATAACTGAAACAAACTACCGTTTTGACTTAACTACTATAATTAATTTAGCGAATCTAAATTTACATTCGAACAAAGACAAATATTTAATAAGGTGGTCATAAGGTCCTTAAGTAATAAAGGGAAGCTGTTTTTCTTAGATGTTTCAGGAGCCGCTGGAAAAACCCATCTGACAAAGGTAATTTTAGCTGAATTGATACGAAAAAATAACATTGTTCTTGTAATGGCATCTTTACGTACTGCTGCCACATTACATCCTGGCGGATAGACGGCACGTACAATGTTAAAAATTCCAAAATCTACACTTCAACAAACCTTTACGGTCAAATAAAATGTTATGGTTGTCTCATCTTGTATATTTAAAAAAAAATATCCTTATATTTTATATACATAAATCCATACAAACAATAAACGGACACATATAGGAAGATATGGCTTAATATACGAGTATCATGATCAATAATGAGATTGGATTATGCCAATAATGTATAACATATAATAACATACCAATAATATATAAGTTAAATTAACTTAGCTTCACGCTATACCTCTAGCGGGATAGGTAGAGAGGACGGAGCGCCAAACATCTACGGCATATAGGAATATGCCCTCCGGGGCAAATAGGAATAAGGATATAATAATATACAATAAACTTATTCTTAAATGTAAAAAACTCCATTTTTTGCGAAGGAGCATTAAGTGCTTAAGATTATAAGTTAGATGATTTTCATGAAATAAATCGAGACCTGCGCGAGCGAAGCCGCGGGCTACAGCTAGTTAATAAATTAATACTCATGTTGTCCAAGCTGCCGAAGCCGTGGGCGGGTTGCTAGTATAGAATAGAATGTTTAGTTATATGATAATGACACGTGAACGGTAATCGTGTTTTTTATGGTAGCCTACATTCATTTACATTGCTCTATAACATCATTTATAGACAGTTTAAGTCGCATCAAAAGTGGTTCAGCTGTTCAAGTGGTTCTTCAAGAGAAACTAAAATACACATAAACAAAAAAACTTTATGCATATACAGGGTATTATGCAAAAACACAAGTAAACACATTATTAAATCACAGTGTAACGTAGTGTGTCCTACAAACTGATAATTTATGGATTCTTATAATTTCTTACACTTGAGTTGAGCTGTCAATTGTAATCGGTCATGTTCTGACAAAAATATTTTTAAATAAAAATTTCCTCACCTCTCCATTCAAAATATATTTAATTGAAGTATAAAATAATATCAAAGCCTTAATAAACGTGGTCGACAGAAGAAATAGGAGCTGTAAAAAATATAATTTTAAAGTGATAAACATTTTTCATCACAATACACGCACGTACGTATGCACGCACGCACACACGCCCGCACGCACACACGCACACACTCACACACTCACACACTCACACACACACACAAACACACACACACATACACACACATACATACACAGACACTATATTTCACTCACTCAGCTTCACGCTGTATACTGCACATGGCAGGGTAGATCGGAAACTTAGGAACCTAGTGTAAAGACACTCCGTTCCGTTCCCCACTTTTCGACGAATTTAAGGTATTGTGTGTTGAGTGGCAGAACTCAAGGATGCACTTTGTCTTATTACCAGAGCGAAGAAATGAAAATATTAAATATTTTTGAATTGAAAATATTAAAAATTTCATTTCCTCGAGTAGGGATCGAACCCACAACCTGTCACGACAGACCTCAATCTATATTTCTTTGTAGTGAAAAGTATAGAATACACAAAAAATATTATTAATAACATGGTAATTTGTTAACAGGCATAGGTAAATATTACAATTGTTGAAACGTACTTGCCATTTAATTGCATCAACAAAGCAGCCGTGTATATATATTATTTTGTTATAAATATTAATTAAATTTTGAATATTAATTGCTGGGATTAGGTTCATTTTTGTTCCTGAACTATGTTTTTCAATTGAACTTGTAACGACGGATACATAATTTTGACTTTTTGTATTTAAGAGCTGAATATTATTACTAATAAATTTTATTCTTTGTGCGATAAGACTGAGTATGTGTCCGTGATAATGTAATTCCAACATATTAAATGTTATCATTGCTAATATACATAAATCGGTCATAACAGATTGCTCGGTAGTATAATGTCGTATTATAAATATGATACATATTAGAAAAAATAATATCAATTGAAAATATATAAATAAATATCTGTTTTTAGTCGGCCTTACATATTTAAACTCATCATCAAACTTATTAAGGTTGTCATAAAATGCATAGAGCCGTTTGTGTAAAATATTTCCTAAAAGAGCACAACTTGAAAAATAAGTAAAATCAATACATTGAAGGTTGGTACTCATTTGTTTAGTATCCAATCGTAATATAATAATTAAAAAATATATATTAACCAATATGTAATGGCAACTCATAAACAATATTTTTTTTTTATTGAGAACAACATCAAGCATAGAGATTCTATATACACCAAATATACACTGTGAATAAATAAAGAAATTTGATATCAAATCCACATTCAATTTTGTATTGTTTGTATTTTTTTGCCGTAAGAAATTATTAATTTGACACTGGGGCGGCGTCATTTTTGTGAGGTAACGTAAGCACGAACTTAAACTTGATCGGCAACTAACATCACATAAATTTTGTTTAAAGGTCTGAAAGCTCACTCACTTAATAGTATAATAACAATAATGTGTATATTTTATGCATGCTATCTACATGTTCATCATGTATTATGAAGTAAAAAGCTTTTTACCTAAATTAAATAAAGCTTTTGTTTGGAATAAAAATAGGATTAGGTATTAAATTTGTTTTTATTAAATTACTTATTATATACTCATCATTATTACATATGTTAAATGAAAACATGTGTAATGTTTTCATTTAATATGTGATTTTCACTATGTACTCAATATGTAGTGATTGTTTTAACAAGATATACCTATAAGCATAGAACAATTTTCGTGTTAAGATTTGTTTAAATTAATCATTACATGGTACTTAATAGTAGTGATTACATTATGTTACTTTTTTATTTTTAGTAGTACTTTTAACCAAATTAAACATTTGATTCACTTTATAGCTCACTAATTTTGAACTAATAATAAATTATATCGACTACGATCGATGTCTCCGAACTTTAGCAAGGAAATGTATATCATGGCCCAAATCAAATGCCCTCAAGCAAATTGGAAAATTGAACCTTGTCCAACCATCAATATATTAGATACGAGGTCACTATACAGCTATTTGGAGTTGCTCGGGTTCTTGGCCCATTACGATGATAACTGAGATGGGACCAGGTAGTTTTTTGGTGGTGGTTACAGAACAGTGTTCCACGAAAAGCAATGAGTATTATCCTGGAGTAACTAGGCATTATTTAATCAGTGCTACTTATCTGGCCATTTCTCGAAGATTTCAAAAGAAGCATGGCTATGTTTTTTGCACAAGCAGGGTTGTGCTCTGGACTCACCTTCTACGAACAGGTCAATAGTGCCGCTGATTGACATGGGTAAGATCTTATAGAAGATCATCACTCCTCGTACTACTCAGCATCTCGAGAAAGAAGGTTACGGCCGTTTAAAATCTCAATTGGGATTCAGAGTTCTATACATAAGTAATACATAAGTATAAGCGAGATACTATAGGGCTCCATTACCTGGGGAGCGAATTGCAATAAGACGTGTTTGGTTGAAGTTGCCATGCACCGCATTGTAAATTACATCGAGGCGCTGGCCCTAAAAAAAATCAAGTTTCAAAAGCCCACTTATTCCATGGCCTGGGTCAGGGACCTCATCGACTGAAGTTGGACCTAGTGGCCACAGCAGCAGGCATACCGATGTTAGAAGCGGTTTCCCCGCATCTAAAACGTTGGATTCAAATTTACTTGGTGCGGGTACTGACGTGGCATATGTGCCTTGGCAAACATCTGCACCAGATTGTACGTGGGGAGTTATCGTTGCATACCATGAGTGTAATGCACCTGTGGAGCTGAACATACTCTGCTGCTGCTTGAGCACCACATCACCACGCCTTGGTGCAGAGGGTAGAGATCTCTCATTATCTAATTTAACGGGGGGTCATTATCTAATTTTACTGTAATCTGTTAAGGTATTAAAGGAGGATCACGGAGTGGGTGCGTGAGTCCAGCGCAAGTGCAGAGGAACCCTATTGCACTCTGAAGACAATAACAGCTCACAGTAGGCGAGGCTTCAATGGGGCGTCGTAGTAGAATGCATCAGCAATCCTACGGCGTCTTCAACTTTTACGGATGTATGAGCATATGTGTGGATTTGTGGTCACAAATAATCTCTCACAAAACATATCAATCTCATGTGTGAATGTGTATATGTAAACTTGAAATTATATGAGTGAATGAATATTCACATGTATGGCCACAATATATAATACCACAGTTCCACAGGCCCATAACTGAGTATCTTTTCCAATGTAAAGATATTTCAATCGGTTTGAATGTCACATGTTTGAATGTATAATTACTATCTTTTAAAACAAATACTTAAAATGGTTATAGTCAAACAACCTTTTTTATTAAAACGTAAAGGGATTCTACGTTCCTTTCGTCTATTCTGCCATATGCGGGATCTGCATTAAAGAAAAGAAGCTGAAAAAAAATTAAATGAAAGACATACGTTTATAAAGCTTTTAATTCTCCATAGGTCCAAAAAGAAACAGCTGTTTTAAATTTGCACCAGCAGTTTCTAAAATTAGATGAAAAATAGACAAATAGTAATGTATTACACAAACACAAATTTATAAAGAAATTTAATAACGAACTATAATATGATTATATAAACTTATGAGAAATTCGCTTTATTCCTTATAAATAACAGTAATTCAAACGGCTATAAATCGTTGATTGCATTTCCTGACGTCGTGAACATTGTAGATGGTTCAGTGCTGACGCTTGATCGACGAACTATAATTTATTCTATACAATGTGTGTGTTGAATACGGTCATTCGCTTATTATCATTTGTCGTTCAGTATCAAAGTTAAATTTTAATGTATAGTCGTATATATATATATAGATATATATATATATATATATATATATATATATATATATATATATATATATATATATATATATATATATATATATATATATATATATATATATATATATATATATATATATATATATATATATATATATATATATATATATATATATATATATATATATATATATATATATATATATATATATATATATATATATATATATATATATATATATATATATATATACACAAACACAAATTTATAAAGAAATTTCTTAAACAATATATATATATATTGTTTAAGAGGGTGAAGGCGCGTGGGGCCGCTAGTTCTGTAATATAATAAATATTATGCTTAAGGTTCAATTTGGTTAGTCGACATTTTTCTTCCTAATTGAACCAATTTGGGGAAATCGGACTTTCAGAAGAATTGATCGCGTTACTATCCGAAATTCTAAATTACATTGAAAGAGATAAGTCGTCTCAATTGACAGGATTACGAGTGAAGTAATAAATACAAATAATGTCTATGAGATTTCCAATAGTAGGCCGTCTTTATATAATTTAAAGATTATTATTTGTAGCAATATTGATAAGTGGGGAATGAGATAGAGAATCTTGACACTGAAGTACCCTCTGCTTACCCTGCCTCGTGCGGGATACAGCGTGAAGCTAAGTTAAGTTATAAATTTTAGGGCTTTATTAAATTTCCCTCGTAAAAATTGTCGTATTTATTTAAAAAGATTTTTTTTTATTCATTTACATTTATTTGGGCGGTAGGTGCGTATTCGCTCGCGGTAAATGTGTAAATTTCGGTTCCGCGGGAATTACGGAATAAAAATTTCGGGAAAAAGTAAAAAGGTACCCTATATGTAATTCTTTTTTTTCATCTTTTTCACCACCTTTTCAATCTTTCGATGAAAATTTGGTAAATATAGTAAATTTATTCTTAAGTTAGCTCTGACTGACAGATAGACAGACAGAAAAAATATTTGCTTTGGTTTTAGTATCGTGCTAGCAACTTTGAGCGTGTAATAAAACTCAGTTCTTTTGAAATCACAGGACGAAATTTCAAATGTAGACTCAGCTTCACGCTGTATGCCACACATGGGATGGTAGGCAGAGGGAACTTGAAATGTAATCGTAGAAATTTTGACGTATACCTCTTTGAAATGAACCCTTTGAATTAAACAATTATTCGTTTAATTATTTGAATATCTTCAATATTCTAATAACATTATCATTTTATATAAAATTATTTTATAAATAACATTTGAAATTCAAGTTGAGAATATCTTAACACTAAGTTCTCAAATTCCCTCCGACTACCCTGCCATAAGAGGAATACTTTGAGAAGCTTAAAACTAACATTTAGCTAATCTGTTCTCCACTTTCCGACTAATCGCTGAGGTATAGCATAATGAGTGGCAAAACTCATCTTCTCATAGCCTCGTTACCACAGCGAGAAAATTTAAATATTAAATATTACGCACCTCTTAGTGTAAATTGCCCCTGCTCCACGAAAGCCTTTAAACTATTTTTTTTATTTATGAACCAATTTAAATTAAGAACAAACACTAAACGATCACATTATTGCAAACCTCAAGAGTTTGCAATATGATAATAAAACTGCATGTAAATCAATTAAATGACTTCTGTGGCAAGCGTGCACAAACGTGCATACCCACCAAAAATCAGACAGACTCATGTTTGGCAGATTTCACATTTAAATGTTTTAAAAAAGTCTATAACGGTTTATGCCTATCTCCTAAGTTTAATCTACAGAGACCAAGTGGTGGTGGTGCGTTACAGCTGTTTATTGTCGATTGACTAATGATGACAATGGTTGCATCATCATCATCAAGTGGTGGTGGTGATGTTTTATAAATTACAAAATAATAAAGAGATATTTTTAAAAGTATAGGATATTTTATTTATTAACAGTATGATATTATTCCCTAATGAAAATAACTAGTTTGTTCAGTTTCTTCAATTACATGATTATCTATTTAATTATCTGAATAAATTTCTGGAGCGCGGTGCACAGCTTGTGACTGTAAACACGACAGATTGTGGGTTTGAACCATACTCGAGGAAATGAAATATTTAATATTTTCAATTTAAATATTTAATGTCTTCATTTCTTCGCTCAAGACAAAGCGCAGCGTTGAGTTCCACCATTCAACATGCAATAATAAAAATAATAATATTTATTTATTTATTTACCAAGTAAGAAGTTGTTACAAATTTCCTCTATAATTAAGAGGTGAGCGTTGGTAGCCGTACTAGTATAAACTGTGTCACAGCCACCAGCATCTTTACCCCTTTACAATTTTAAGGACGTTTTGAATATTAGAATTATGTATGTTACACAATATAAAGAAAATAAAATAAAAAAAAAAGCAAATCAGAACAGATCTTTTTTTTTTTTTTAAAAGAACATGTTACTTAAACTGTTATTTAATATCGACAAAACAATCAGGTATATCAATCTTGCTAATCTAAGAGAGTGAATATCTCAATGCAATGTCTCAATTAGGCGGAAAGTGGGGAACGGAACGGAGTGTCTTAACACTAAGTTCCCAAGTTCCTTTTGTGTACCCTACTATGTGCGGGTTACAGCGTGAAGCTGAGTCAGGCTCATTTTATATATATCTCCGACTCAGGTCTGAGAAATATATAAAATTACAATATTTTGTGCAACATATTTAGGCAAAATAAAATATAAGAAAAGAATTTGCGAAAATACCCTCGTTAACGAAGACAAATAGTATTGTATCGTGACAGACGCAATAAACAGTGAACAAGATTTTATTCAGTATTTTTATATTCCTTATTAGGCATTCATTTGTATAGCGTGATATTTTTTGACACAACAGAGTAAGAAATTAATTGTGTATTTCGTTCCGAACAAGGAAATACATATTATCTTGTAGGACTAGTAGTAACTAGTCAGAAAAAGTAAAGTTCAATCTCGCAACAAATTAATTTTGATTATTATTGAAACAGATAGTATACATGTATTCTTATTCAAATATGTGTAATTGTAAATTATTCTTCGTAGTTTGAGACAAACATAAACAGAATACGTTGAATAGATTTATAAAGAAACATCTGATGTTTCCAAAATAAATGGAAAAATGAACGTATAAATTATTGTAATTGCATTTGTAACTAATAAACTATTAAAATCAGATTAATTCTATTTCTTAAATACGTTTGAATTCATCGGAATCGTGTGCCTACAAATCCCTCAAATATCCTCGCCTAATGAAGTAAAGGACATGTGAACGTCCAATGAATCCTTGAAGTTTGGGCTCAATTGACCTTTTCTAATTAAAACAGATAAGTTATTTAACAAGAAAATTATGGGCACATTTGTAAAGTACCTAACTGTAGATATCCTAAGCTTATGAATTTCATTTCTATTTGAAGAATGTAAGTATGCATGTATTTCAAAAATGTATTTAGCCGGTATAATTGTGTATAAAGGGTTTGGCGTTGAATTTACCTTTTTTGTGAAGTCTTCTACACACTGCTTCTACTCGGTAGAAGATCCTTACTTACAAACTTATTCTCTCATTGATAACTCGCTGTAACCATAGTCAATAAGTAATCTGCGAAGCGGTTTTTTTATAAACCGTGTTGGTATTTACCAATCTACAGTAACCGATTACCTTTTTGTGATTTCAAATTAAATGGAAAAAAAAGACTGGTCACATGGTGGCAACTGGTATTAAAGCATTCATAATATAGTTATAATTACATATTTATAAATCACATAAAGAAAAACAAAATTGAACAGTTAAATTTGAAGGCGTTTAAAGTTTAAATTTTAAAGATGTTTTCTGACGCAGCAGCTCAAGTGTGTGGCTGTAAAGGAAGGTTGTGGGTTCGATTCCCAGTCGAAATGAAATATTTAATATTTTCAAATTAAATATTTGATGTTATCATTGCTTCGCTGAATAAGAAGGCAGCGCGGCGTTGAGCTCCACCACTTAACACGCGAAGCTGTAAATTCGGTGAACGGAGTGTCTTAACACTCCGTTCCACTTCATAAGGACGATCCTTTTGCCTACCCTGTCGTGTGCGGAATACAACGTGAAGTTAAGTAACTTTTGAAAACAAATAAATAAAAGGGTTGTATTATATAAGAACTCAAACTTCTATAAATCACTATACTTTTAACTTTGTAGGATCATCTTTGTTTTGTTCAGTTCTGACTTAACAATGGCTTTGTGTGGTTGGCAGAGACCGCGAGACAAAAGCTATTCTTCGATACTAGAGCTTACCGCTTAGTTGAATAAAGAATACACGAACTCATTCAATTTCAGTAAGAACTATTCAGGTTGTGAAAAGCGCTTATAGTTTTAATACCAACTTAAAATTAGTCAACTTTGTATCATATATCTTGTTGTTTCCTACAATATTACATTGAGACGCCTAAAGGTTTTCTATCGTCGCCTTGGTATGTTGTGTTGTTTAATGAGACAACTGCTTCGTTCCAAGGTTCGTTTATCAGTTCATTATATTATCCTAAGCTTTACAAAATATACGGTATATCACATACATACAAAAGTATATTCTTAAGTATATAAGTTGTTCAAATACAAATCACGATAATCTATTCTATAAATATTTATGTAGGTAATAAAGAAAACCATAGCTTTTTCGCCGCCAACAATTTGCTGAGTCAACTATACGCATGTATAAACAAAATATATATAAAACTAATAATAAAAACAACTCTCCCTCACTCAGCTTCACGCTGTATCCGGCACATGGCAAGGTAGGCAAAGGAAACTTGGAAACCTAGTGTTAAGACACTCCGTTCCACTTCCGTTACCCACTTTCCGCCGAATTTTTGAGGCATAGCGTGTTGGGTAGCGAAACTCAACGCCGCATTTTGCCTTGTACCAGAGCGAAGAAAAGAAAACATTAAATATTTAAATTGAAAATATTAAATATTTCATTTCCTCGAGTGAGGATCGAACTCACAACCCATCTTATTTTATATATTACAGTCACACGTTTGTGCCGCTGCGCCACGATAGGCCTCAAAACAAAAATCACTTTACTCAGAAAACACACTGAGTTTTCTTTGTTTTGTTCTTTTTTGTTTTCTTAGTTTCAATTTAAAACTCTTCTATATCCCCTCGATTTTAAGAAAATTAAATTCTTTCATAGGCTGACAAACCACAAATTGCCAGCGGCTCGTTTGAAAATTTAAGTGTGAATTTATTTCTTGCTTCAAGGCTTTTATGATCCCAAAAGATCTTCACATTGAAACTCTTCAGAAAGGAATAAGCTTTTAATGACTTTTTAATGAGAAAAATTGTTATCTTCAAATGCTATTTTTATGTTGGAAACGTTACGAGGTAATTAAAGAAATCTGGCTTCCACAAATATTAAAGTAGGTTATATGATTCATAAATAGTCGGTATCAAGCAGTGTGATATTTATTATATATTAGCTTTTAACGCGGTTAAAAGCTAATATATAATAAACGGACGGACAGCGACGTCGTTGGCTATTGTTCTCTATGCATGTTTAGCATATTGTCAGTTATCTACTCTACTCACTCAGCTTCACACTGTATCCCCCACATGGCAGAGTAGGCAGAGGGAACTTGGGAACCTAGTGTTAAGACACTCCGTTCCACTTCCGTTCCTCACTTTCCGCCGAATTATGAGGTATAGCGTGTTGAGTGGCGGAACTCAACGCCGCGGTTTGCCTTGTATCAGAGCGAGGAAATGAAAACATTAAATATTTAAATTGAAAACAATAAATATCTCATTTTCTCGAGTGGGGATCGAGCCCACAACCCATCGGTTACAGTCACACGTTTTGTGCCGCTGCGCCACGACAGTCAGTTATCTCAAAGGCTATTTACTTTTTATTTTAATTTCGAGGCCTGTCGTGGCGCAGCGGCACAAGAGTGTGACTGTAACCGACAGGTTCTGGGTTCGATTCCCAGTCAAGGAAATTAAATATTTAATATCTTCAATTTGAATATTTAATGTTTCATTTCTTCGCTCTGGTAATAAGGCAAAGCGCGGCGCTGAGTTCCGCCACTCAACACGCAATGCCTCAAATTCGGCGGAAAGTGGGGAACAGAAGTGAAACGGAGTGTCATAACACTAGGTTTTACTTCCTTTCCCTCTGCCTACCCTGCCTAGTGCGGGATACAGCGTGAAGCTGGAAAAAAAAAAAATTAATTTCAGTCTCATAAGATTGTTCTTTTTTGTTCAATTATAGGATTGTAGTTTTAGTTATATAGACATAGTTTTTATCAGTAGAAAGTAAATAGATTGCTTTTTGTTAGTTAGCGTGCTTTTTGTTAGTTAGCATATTTATTATATATTAGCTTTTAAAGCGCTTAAAAGCTAATATATAATAAATATGACACACTCACGTTCAATTTGGCCTGCCAAATTAAGTTTTGTTACAGATCATTTTAAATATTTTTTTTTTACTATTTGCTACTAGTACCTACATCCAAGATTTATTAAACTTTTCAATGTACGAGATTCAAAAATAATATTATAGATTACAATTAAAAGCGGAAAGTGGGGAACGGAAGTGGAACGGAGTGTCTTAACACTAGGTTCCCAAGTTCCCTCTGCCTACTCTGCCATGTGCGGGATACAGCGTGAAGTTGAGTGAGTGGAGTAGATAACTGACAATATGCTAAACATGCATAGAGAACAATAGCCAACGACGTCGCTGTTCGTGATCCTGAGACGCTCTATGGTGCTCGAACCATAACCGAGGTCCAAAGTGTCGCCATTAAGGACATTTTTGTATTTACAATTAGGACAAAAATGTATTTATTGGCTAGACAGGCTTAAGTTTTAAAAAAAGCGAAGTAGAAAAAATAAGCGACAAGACATTAATAAAATCTATCATAGATACGTATCATTTAACACAAATTCTATAGCAAGTTTGAGAGTATGATAAATGTTGATAGGAATTTAATTACAACTTTTTCCCAGTCATCTTTTATTCTATATCTATTTTGATATATTTTGATGTATGACTTACTTAACTTTTAAAACTTTTTGTTTGTTTCACGTTAAAGTACCAATATTTTATTTTGTTTTCTTGTTTGACAGAAGTAAGCTTTGTATTTATTTTAACTTGAATATTTTTTTTTTAAATAAGCATTGTTTGATAGCAATCAACCTTGACTAATATCTTCAGAGTTTATTGCTAATCTGTTGCATCAAGAACCGCATGAAGTATTAATTGAGTAGTAGCACATATTGTGTGAAGATTTCTATGGAGCTCTAATCTTACCCTGGTCTCGTCATTGGGTGAAGTCTTTCTCTGTCGATATTTATATTTAGACTACATTTCTAAACTACTCTTATAAGAGTTTGTGTAATTTGAGTATTGTTATACTGTTGTAAAAGTTGATTTTAAATGCATTTTTGAATAAATATTATAATCCACTGAAAAACAAATGCTTTGCGCCGAGTGAGTGAAAATTTAAGTTTTACTGAAAACTTTGAACAAAAGCTTCTTAAAGGCACGCTCCATGAACTACTCCTTGCAATAACTGAACGAGAAAGTTAAATAAATACTATGTTAAAATAACAATATGTGATTTATATTGAAACTTTTAATATTATCTCTTCCTTCATAAGTTTTGCTTCATTTTGTGTAGTAAACTTGATTGCCTATTGGGTATATGTTACAATTATAAGTACATTTGTATGTTCATTATATGAAAAAAAAAAATGTTAATTTGATTAAACACATTTATTAGGGCCCAGTAATATATATGAACTGTAACGATTGGATTGGTGTTTAAAAATTAGTTATTTATATAATGTTAAAATACCTTACCTTAATTTATCAGTATAGGTACAAATTTTATATCCCATGGCAAGGCACATGGCAGGGTAGGCAGAAATCAATTGGGAACCTATTGTTAAGACACTCCGTTCCGTGTGCAAATTTCCGCTGAATTTGTGGCTTTGCGTGTTGAGTGGCGGAACTCAACGTCGCACTTTGCCTTGCCATCAAAGCGAAGAAATAAAAATATTAACCTGTCACGCTTACAGTCACACGCTATGATTCTGCACTACGAGAGGTGAAGTTTTACAAGTACAAGTATTTCCATATCATCAGCAGCAGCATACATAAACAACATATAACTGAAGCATGAATATAAATATTTAAGTGTTCGATTAACTATTTCATTTTTAAATAATTTTTAACTTAAATTGAATTGTACAAATTACCGAATTCATTTTATAACTTGATCGTAAAGATTGTTACTTCTTATTTTCACCAGCTTGATTTATTCATATAAAGCAATCTTAATGAAACATTTGCCCTTTTTTAATTGTCTCTTATTCAAACACTCATCACGCAAAAGCGACAAAAGTCCATTAGAATTACGAATTAAGATGATTATGAATTTTTGAAGGAGTCTTCAAAAAGTTTTAATTATCCTTATTTATTTAGGTACCTATTGCCGTGTTAAATATTCATAAATATTGCAAAACATTTCTTACTATTTGAAATGTTATAGTTTAATATTTTTCAATATTACCCAATTAAAAAATGTTAATCACTAATCTAAAAATATAATATAAACAAGTGTGCTTATTTATAAGAAATCAATGTAATCCATCAATAATATGAAATCACATCTGCCTTAACCTTAAAGGCCTGCAACAAAACTCAAAGGACTGGAAAGCTATTCTGAGTGCCACAGAGTCACAAGGCAAACAAGTGTTAGGTTACTATAAATATATTGTTTCCTAAATGTAGAATAACAGTTTCATTTTTTTTAAATATTTAACAAACAGTATTCTATCTTGCCAAACGATAATCTTAAGAAATTATCTTTAAATAAAGGAAATTTGTAAAAATCTTTCCTCAGAGATTCTAACAACATACATGAATTGTAGCAAACGTACATTTCGATGAATTTCGACGTAACTTAATGAAAAAGTATGTCTTAGTGATCAGAGCATTATGACGGTTTTCAAAAGGCAGAGGTTCAAATTCCACTATGTTCAATTTTTTATGTTTTCTGTATATAAGTATTTTTCTTTCATAAGGGTGAAATAACTCATTTAAAAGTTTAAAAAATACTAATCATAGCATAGTAATTAATACGGTTATACGTGAACTTATTATTTGTAAATATAATACCTTTATTATAAAACTGACTTCATTATCGAAGTTACTTACTGTCAAGTCTCTTTTTAAGATGTTAAAGAGCTTCTGTTACAGTTGAAACGGCTGTTGTTATTTTTACTTTCATTAAAACGAAAGTCTTTCCATTTTCGTTATACATTTGGCCTTATTATGAACCTATAGTACATTTTTATAATACCTACTTTATGTTAGAATATTTTTTTAATGCCTAGCTTATAATTTATGGTGTAACTCTGAAGTAAAATTTTAATTCTCTGAAAATAATTTTTTGAATAGTTATAGCTTATAGAATTAGAAATATGCTCTCAGAGACATAATGCGTATTTTTTTGCTTACTATGTTTGAGCATAATTCAATGACTCATAATATATATTTATTTACATTATATCTTGTCCACTTATAATAAGGATAAACAATGTAAAACTAGAGGTCGTTATTTTTTATGTTTTTGTTGCTAGGTACCGCGACCTAATGTCACTTTGATTGATCATAATAAAACTATTAACTTTTTCATGCAAACATTCCCAAGAGTGAGAATCGAGCGTAGATCTATCGAGCACAGTCAGAACGTTGTAAATTGGTTTAAATAAAATTCCACAATATATTACTATACCAGTATTCTTTCTTTATAAGCTAAAGACATATTTTTACAGCATATGCTTATTACGCAATAAGCTATAAAGTTGTGTCTTTATAAAATATTAAAAAAAAAAACATGCTAGTAAAGATTTCTTTTGCTACTGGAAATAGCAGCGTTACTCAAAATATAACAGAATTAAAGGCAAATTCATAATAGTATCACGTTTTTACTTGCGATACACATTTGTCCCTTGGAACTAAAAATTCGAATCACGTAAATGAGGGGTAAATGTGTAACGGAAAGAAAACAGTGGCAAATGGAAATATTGCTTTTTTAATTTCTTGTTCTTTAACAACGTAAGTTTATGGTTAATTTGAGTAAACATTAAATCAATGTTAACAGCGACTATATTATATCAATATGTGTATGTTAATCCCAGCGGATTTCAATGATAATTATATACATGAAATTATGCTTGGTATGTTTATGATTATATTTTGAACAAGAACAACATGAAACTTTATTTCTTTGTTTTATTGGATATTTTATACTCCGGTTTAGAATAGGACCACCCTTGTACTAGTGGTGTCGTAAGTGGCGAATAAAATACGTGTGGGAAAGTCACATTGTCAGAATGGCAACACGCATGGGCAGACTCGACCGCACTATTGCCACCCGGCATTTAAAACCTGCGTTAAGTAGTGGCTTCGGTCACTGTTTTTCGCATTGGGTAATGCCGGGCCCCAGTGCCCATCCACCATAAAGGCGGCAACTCTCCTGTGTTTGGAGTTACTCGAGGCCGTGGGAGACGGTGATCACTTACCGCCAAGTGACTAGTACGCTCGTTTGCCGTGTCTAATCCATAAAAAAAACTAAGCATCTTTTAGAGACGTCAAAATAGACTCCGTTAAAGAACACT
Source organism: Eueides isabella (assembly GCA_019049475.1). NCBI lineage: Eukaryota > Metazoa > Arthropoda > Insecta > Lepidoptera > Nymphalidae > Eueides > Eueides isabella. Next base: position 7,390,922 of record CM032399.1, on the reverse strand, counting down.
GTTGAACACTCATCCGAACCCGTTGGTATTAAACGCGTGCTCATACGTCTAACGCGCGGGCATGGGACTTATCCCAAGACCCAGAGATATATTAACCGACGATGCTGACCCCACCGATTGAGACGAGGGCCCAGTTTTTCTGTAGCTTAATCGCGCCTAGGCACGAGAGGAGCCCGCAATTAAAAATTCCAAAAGGGCATCAAGAGCTCTTCCCTGTAGGCCTAACTCGGACTGGGCGAAGCAAAGTCACCCACTGCAAGCGGTGTTTGCAAGTCGCGGTCCGAGTCTCACAGGAGAAGCCCTTGTGACACCGTGTTTTCTATTGTTGGTGCCTTCGATGGTATCTAAGCTAAGATCAGGGCTCCTTACGGCCTCCCCAAGCCCGGTGACGCTGTAGAGGCCAACAGGGCCAACAGCATACTACACATTCGGAAATGGTAAGCATCTTCTATCTATCTCACAAAGGAATTGACAGAAAGTATAGGATAATATTTTATTTAAAAGTTATAGAAACATGTTTGTTAAGGTAGCTTTTACGTATATCGTCGCCCCCAAAGCCGTGTGGAAATAATTAATAGTTTTTTAATATATATTCTAACTGACCGATGTAAATTTGACTATAGGTAGAGTAGTTAAAAAAACAAATTTAGGTCTTTATGTAGAATTTTTATTCGCTCTTTTTTAATTGTCTTTAAATTTTTTTTGGTCCTAGATGCCTACCTTAATAAAACTAAATTAATATCATAATAAATTAATATCATAACTACACACTAAATTAATATCATAATAATAAACTAATATCATATTTTCACAGAAAAGCTAAGATATTTTTGATTTTGAGATATGCAGGAAAGTATAATGTGAAAGTATAAAGTATAATGTGACAGTATAATGTGTCGCACTTTAAAATTGTTAACCCTCCTTGCAACACGTGAGGTTTAATGAACTCCAGCAGAACAAAAATCGTCGTATCTTTTTAAATAGCCGCGCGAATTCCACAAAACCTCGTGTAGCTGGAGTTGCATCATTGCCGGGTCACATAGTAATAGTCATTTAGTAGTAGAGTGTGGCAGGGTGTCACAAACATCATGCAGTTCGGGACATAGTTGGAAAGGTAAGCAGTATGACATGCAAAATATACCTATTTCTATATAAATATTTATTTATTTTGCATTTTTTATTACTTTGATCGTTTGTGTATATATTTGCAGGTCTCAAAATGACTTGACGTATAAATGAACATGAAGTATTATCGAGTCTTATGGATAATAGTGATGGCGACTCAGATCAGTTATATTTACCCGGAAGTTAGGCGATTCAGATCATTTGAGTACCCAACCTGAAAGTAACATTGAAGAGGATGTAGAGTATGTGGACATGACCTCAGTTGTCACCAACAACTTACCAGAACATACGCCGTTTCGCGCAACAGCAAATTCTGTCGTCACTTTGTTTATCGATGGTCAATCATGCAGCAATCAATGCTATAATTCTACTAATGTTCAATAATGCCATTGAAGCAATAAAATTTAACAATAGTAGGAAAGCTTCATCTACGAATTCCTTTGATTGAAGACCACCTGAGAAATCGCAAGGTTAATTCACAAATTCCAAGGGATTCTCGTAAGCGTATGCATGTCTTACTTGTGGTTTATTTATTTATTTATTTATTTAATAGGAAGCCAACGTTGTATACAATAATAGGACACATTCAAAAAGTAGTAACAGTCTTAAAATACTAAAACAAAAATTGTATACCACACTTAAAGGCTAACTTGACATGCTTAGAAAACAACAGTACAAATCATTTGTTATTTCTTTCTTTTTTTTTTAATTAGTTACATAATAAAAAAATTAAAAAAATTATACACCAAAAACAAAGCAAAATCATCATAAAAAGCGTTAAAATACATATAACATACGCACATATACAAGCATACACACATACAAACACATACACATACAAGCATATACACATATCAAATTACATTTTATTTAATATTATTTAACAAATATGACTGAGGAAAATATCAAAAAATATCAAATATCAAATATTAAATCTTGTTTTTATTTTACGCTTAAAAGTGAACATGGTTTGCTGAAATATATCCAAACCTGCTTCAGTAAAAATACTATTATACAATACGAGTATTCTATTTAAAGGAGCTGCCCTACCCAGGTTACTCCTGGAAAAACGTTCTCTAAAAGTATATTTTGTTTTGTTGTGGCTTCTAGAACTGCACCTCGGTACCGACAAACCAATTCTATTTAACAAATCTGGACTCTCAATTCCCCCGTTTATAATTTTATGCAGAAAGCAAAGATCAAGTAAGTCTCTACGGTTTTGTAATGAAAGGACAAGGTCCTTTTTAAAATCGTAGGTGATCTGAATAGCTTATATCTCGTTTGAGCATATTATCTTTGTAAGCCAATTGACGTAAGAATTTCTTTTGTATCCTTTCTAGTCTGTTTTTATGTAACTGATAATGAGGATTCCATGCAATAGAACAATATTCAAGCTTACTAAGTACCAATGATTTATATAATATAATTTTCGTGGCGGACCTTTTAAATTCTTTTGATGCTCGCAGGATGAAACCTAAAAGCCTGAGTGCCTTCTTTATTAAATCGTCTAAATGTGGTAAAAAACTTAATTTATTATCCAATATGATACCGAGATCTCCAATTTGTCTGACTCTTCCCAAAATATTTCCATTTATACTGTAATCGAACATTAAATTTCTAACTTTACGGCTAAAAGTTATAATGTAGCATTTCAAATGATTCAGCTTTAAATGAAGAGAAGTGTCGCAAGAAGACGGCATGCGATAGAAGAAAAGACCGAAAGACCAAGTAGCGTTGCTATGCACCGATATGTTTAGAACACGCATTTTTATTTTGTAAAAAATGTGCATATTTCAACTAATTGGAATCTCAAGAAGACTGATTATGTTTAGTCTTTTTTTAATTTATTTTTGTTTCTTATGTAATTAGGACCTGAAATAAAGGGCAATAGGAAGTTTTTAGTTGAAAAAAAAAATTATGGCTATTCCAAAGAAGACAGTCTCCTAATAGTTATTAAAACAGTACAGTTTTTGTAGCAATGCCTTTAAATATTAAAATTTATTTTATTTTCTCCTTATAGTCCAGAAATAACTTAAGTACGTATAAAATAAACTTTAACTAGATATTCCCTATATATAGATAGAATGATGTTGGGGTACAAGCTATATAGTGCAGGACGCAACTTTTAGCCACGTGGTTACAAAACTTTAAAGTGCGACATACTTAGAGAAGAACAAAATATTTATTAGAAATTATGTATAAAAATATTAACGTAGGCTGAGCCCGCGTCTTTTGCGTTCAAGTGCTATGTCTACTAAACCAAACGATCACATCTATCTACGTTGGAATCTTATACGCTTGTTTAACTTATTTATTTTGTTAGCATCTCTGTATAAAAAAATAATCGCTACTCAAAATCAAATAATCGCTACTCAAAATCAAATAATCGCTACTCAAAAATAGTACCTTATAATTATTGTTTTGGCATGTCAAAATGGTACACGGATATTGTAAACGTATTAAAAATTGTGGTCATAGAAGGATTCCAATTACAAGGCCCCTTCCTTGCATATAACTTCACAGCACTCTTTCAGTCAATGGGGATATGAGTTAAATTATTTAAAACATGTAATATATTCATAGGGAAGTTACAATGACTATTAGTAAAGGTTAAAATAGGCACGACGTGAAACAACAAAAAAATCTTTGACATTGGTGGAAGTGGGTCTTAAATGAGACCCGACTCGTAAATAGACACACTTCTATACGAGAAACTCATTGTTTCCTAAATGTGTTTTCAACGTGCCATTGTATCAATGGCACGTTGACTAATTACAAAACTATTTAAATAAAATATTTATTATTACTATTTGTAAAGTAATGAAGCAATGAATATGTAGCGCAGTTATACCCTATAATAGCCTATTTGGTTTAAATGGAGTATCCCACCAAAAACATAAATGTGAAAAAGGTGAACTTAAGTGCTAAAATTATGCTTGGCTGTGAGCTTCGCCGCAAAAGTAATGGAGATGTAAATGATTATCAAATTTTGTTTAAAATCTAAGAACATATTTTTAAGAACAAAACAATAATTTGAACAAGTATGAAACTTTATTTCTTCATTTTATTGCATACCTATAACAATTGCTCTTATTTAAAAATATGGTATCGTAATGTAGGTTAGATTTGACTTAGTCAGTTTTCATTATGTTAGTCAAGTTTCGCTCTGGTAACAATGCAAAGCGAGTTGAGATCCTCAAATCTGTGGAAAGTTGGGAACGGAACGGAGCGTTTTAACACTATGTTTCCAAGTTTCCTCTACATTTCCCGTAGTGTGAAGTTAAAAAACACTCTACATCACTAACTCAGCTTAATTTTTAATAAATATATTTCGGCAATAAAAACAAAAAACTGTACTAATTCGGAGACCAGAATAATTTAATTTAGTTTTGAGGAGAAATAATTTTCAAGATGAAGTAATTCTGATAGCACTAACTAGAATCTGAGTACAAAATTTCCATGCAAATCTTTGCGTAATAGTAGACAATTTAAATAAGTCAAAAGATTATAGCAAACATTAAGTTTTATATATTATGGATTACGAAGTACCGGTCACACTTTCGCTCGTACTGATAAGACAACAAGAAAATATTATATTTTTAATTATTATTCGAACTATTACTATTGTGACACGGTCCTATAGCTTTGTTCGGACGATTGCGTAAAATTTTGAGTAATTCAATATTTTTCAATCTCTTTGATTACTCGCAATGAAAACTGATTCACCAATCAAGTTGCATAAATGAATTTATTCGTCAACATATATTTTTTAACTATTTACTTGCAAACAAGCTACCTGTCTGCACAATCTATCAAAGCGTAAACCTCAGGATTGGTCCACAAAAGAAGTAAATACCTACAACATATACAATATTTAATTTCTTACTTGTAAATGAAGATATTATTGAAATCAAGTATAAAAAAATATTTTACCAAAAATGGCAAATTAGCTACACAGAATCAACTTTCACGACTTTATAAAATAATGAAAACATGTATCATTTCACATCCCTTAGTTATCATACAAATTGTTTCCATCGAGCACAGCGGCTTTCTCCACAAATTTACATAAATCCTATATTCTGTGCCCAAATTTGTATTATGTATACCAAATATATCTATTACACCTCTGTCTTCGGGCTGGAAAATTGCTTGAAGGTCGGATGACTTATTACCTAACTTTCATTGTCTTTTTTGACTAGCCATAGCCAATTTAATTATTTTTATCATCCGTTCATCTTAGCATATTAGCGACATATTGGGTACCATATAGTACATAAGGCAATAATTATCTCCAGCTTCACGCTGTATCCCGCACTAGGCAGGGTAGGCAGAGGGAACGAAAGTGAAACCTAGTGTTATGACACTCCGTTCCACTTCCGTTCCCCACTTTCCGCCGAATTTGAGGCATTGCGTGTTGAGTGGCGGAACTCAACGCCGCGCTTTGCCTAATTGAAATTGAAATTTGCAATAATTTCAAATGTTGATCTATTTAGTCTATAGTCAATTTCGACAAAAGTAGAGTTGAGTTGCGCCTCATAATATTTTAAAGTTGACAGCTAAATACCAAATCAATTATTATACTAATGAATAAGAAAATGTACATACATATATAAATAAAGGAAAACTATCTAAACCAATAGATATAGTAAACCTGAACAGAACAACATATTACACGTATTAAATAATTTAATTCGATGGTGAAAAATCTATTTAAATATTGAATCTATGAATTTAGTTTGAGTATAACAGAGTTAAACAAAAATCGCGAAACCTATATCTAGCGAAGTCAATTTACTATTAAAAATGCGTTATTTTTGGTGTTTTTGCCAATCTCGACAAATTTGTTATTTAATGAATTTTATTTTGCCTATCGTCCTCTATATTAAAGAATTTTCTAATAGTGTTATTCCTGTAATACATTTCATAAAAGTGATTAATTGAAACTGATACATTAATTGATACCTGAATATAAATTTTATATGTGAAACAGGACTACAGATAAAAATATGAATTAAAGAAAACTTTTTAAAAACATATTTTTTCGATAGTTTTTTATGTTGTTTTGTATTTTACTACGGATTTGATACCCATTTAAGGTAGGTTGTAAAAAAATTGCAATCCTCAACCTTGATTCAGCGGCCACTGAGGATTCACAACGATATTTTTATTAGCAAATTCATTGATATCAGTCATAATCCAAATGATTTTTTTTACATACATCGTACTACTATGACTATGGTAAGCGAAATAAAAGCTCGTGAAAATATCAAAATCCATTTGTTATTGGGTCAGTTCATACAAAAAAGTAGTTCAGGAAATACCCCATATAGAATAAAGTGAAAAATTTAAGTTTACAGGCATATATACATACTTATTTTATTTGACTACTACAGATATATGTAAGTTCGAATTGACTTTCAAGGGTCCGTAACTCAGAAGCCAAAAAAATACGGAACCTTATAGGATGATCGTGTCTGTGAAGACTATTGATCACAGCAGCATGTGGAGGTTTGATATCTATCTACGTGGTTGGCGTGGTAACTAATTTCATTCAACATGCGCCGCTAAATTTTATTTTTGTCAACTTTATTTGCAGCGTAATTAAAATTTATACAGTAATTCCCTTAGCCTTGTAAATAATGAGAAATAGGAAAGCGATGAGAACTTGCAGTAAAAAAAAAAGAAGAGAAAAAATATATTGAATGAAAACTATATCAAACTTTTAATTGTAGTTAGTTCCATGCAAAACGAATGCATATGGCCGCAAACTTGAGTTTATTGATACTCATAAGTTCTTTCCGTTGGTTGCATCTTGAAAATGGTACAGAACCTCCAGAGTGAGGAGCCCTACTTGCATTAAACGATATTATTTTCTATGAAATTCCTAAAACTTATATGTTCCCACTTCCACAGCCAAATTTCTTAACGATTGGTACACGGGAGGGGGCAGCCTATAGGTTACGAGAAGCACCGTCTTTAATTTGATTAGTGAATTACCTATTTCATATTAATAATGCAGAAAATACGACTGAATGTCGTCGACTTATGAGCTTGATGTTCTCTGTGCTCCCAGAAATTGTAGACCTGAATATTTGATACTAATTTATGCTTGACAATTTCTAGATAAATAATCTCAACAGAAGGACAAACGGACAGACAGAAAGTAAGCCTATAATTGTTCCGTTTGTTTCTTTTAAGGTTCTGTTTATTCCTTTTAAGGAACCTAAAAACTAAGAATCGTCAAAAGACATTCAAATGACGTTCAAAATGTAATCAATAACTGTAATGTTAAAGAAAAAAATAAAAACGTACAGTTGAATTTACAAAAATAGGATGTTCTTTTTGAAGTCGGTACAAAGGGTTTACCCAAAGCATCCTATTTGTTTAACATTTGTACTATCGATTAACCGCGAACCATTTCGAGAAGCCGTCTTATTTGGTCACTGCTAAGAGGCATTCGTCTTATAAATTGTTGACTGTATTCAATAGTCGAATTGATTTTCAGTAAATATTATGTTATAAATGTTCAGCAAATATTATTTGAGAAGGTACCATTGCAATTGTTTATTCAAGTTACATGTGTGCGTTAATTGCTATAGAAGCTTAGCTTTCTTTCTTATAATAATGAAATTGGAAGTGTTTATTTTTCATAAGTACGAGTACACTTATAAAATAGTGAAAATTTTCCAACTTATTTGTTATGTTATACATTAATTTCAAAAGCGTCATTTTCTAATATGTACCTTATGATAATCAATAAAATGTGTTAAAAAGGAATCTAAAATGATTTGTCAAAATATTTCAGACGGCTAGCTTTATGATAACATCTTTACTAAAGAAGGATTGGATCTGGATTCGGTGGACGTACAAAATTACTGAGTGAATCCTATTTGATGGGATCGAACTAGAAAATTTTATGCAATAGTAAGCCTTATCTTTAGGTACCAAAGTCCATTTAATAAGAAAATCAATATCGGTGACCACATCTACTGTCTTGAAGGTTTATAGCCGGAATTTCCTCGTCTCAACTTCCTCTCGTGAAACTTAAACGTATGTTCCTGTGAATTTAGGGAACTATAGGCAAGCGATATAAACTGTGCGATAGTCTGTTGATTCTTGATCACGACATTATTATGAGATTTAACCGAAACAGGCAAGGATTTAACTTATTATACATTATCAGCTTCACGCTGTATCCCGCACATGGAACGTTAGGCATAGGGAACCTAATGCTAAGACACTCCTTTCACCACTTTCCGACGTATTTGAGGCATTGCGTGTTGATTGGCAGAACTCAACGCCGCGCTTTGCCTTGTTACCACAGCGAAGAAATGAAAACATTAAATATTTAATTTGAAAATATTAAATATTTTACAAAATATTGATTATTAGAAGAAATTAAAAACATTAAATATTTTATTCAATAATATTAAATATTTGAATGGGGTTCGAACCCACAACCTGTCGTTTAAATGGGAAAGAAAAAAAATCGTTAAACAAAATTTTAAAATGATATGTAGCTATATTACATAGCCTAGTGTCTATACATTTAAAACGAGGTTAAGCTGGAAAGGCTTAAGTTCACTTTCATTCGGTTGAAACGACAAACTACTAGCAATATTCGATTCAAATGTCTGTGAAATTATGTTTTCACAAATCAATTATAAGCTTCCGGAAATAGTTATGATCGATGTTTGTTTATGTAACAAAACTTAAACATATCGTCGTCGTCGTAATATGTAACTCAAAAAACAAACAATTTAAAATATATAACACAGTTCATTTATATTTCTTTTTATTGATATCAAAGAGAAAATAGAAAATAATAAAAAGATTTTAAAAAATAATAAAAAAAATAACGTTGCAGGACTAGAACCTTATCGGGAACTATCCAATGGTGATTTTTTTTTAAAATTGTAAAGTTGCTCATAAACTGTGAAATATGTCTGTTTTGTTTTAATTATTTCTAGAAACTATTTTTAATATAGAATGATTATTTACAACTCTATATGTACATTTAATTTAAAAAAATGTTTTAATGTTCATTTGAAACTTTTTTAAATAAAACACAGCGTAACCATTCTTAATACTTATATTTCTTTTCCATCAATAAAACAGTAAAATCACTTTAGCACGAAAACAACAAATACTTTGAAATCTAACATAGGTAAATAAAATATTCTGCAACAATAATAAATAATATTTTAAAAAATAATTACTATCTTAATAAATATAATTCCATATTTTTTTTTAAATTGACACTATCTTAAGATATATGGTAGGTATGTATGTTTATATAGTTCCTTATTTTACTTCAGATTTAATAGAAATTGAGGTTAAATTTTAAATTTTATAGTATTTAGTAGAACACTTAATAGGTGATTTTATACGTTCATCAAGCATTTTTATATTTATAATAAATATTAGAGGTCCCATATTAATGACAGCAATCAGAATAAAAATGTAAATTGAAGTACAAGAAATTATTATTAAGTGTTATTAAAAATTGGTTAGCTTATTTGGTAGAAAGATCTACATTCAAATATATCCTCATGAATGTAACAAATAAAAATTGATTATTTAGATAAATTATATATAAAGAACGTTAGAAAAATACAAACACGACAGGTATAGAGTACAGATTATGGAATTATGAAAATCCTACAATTCCACTAAACGAACTCAAATGTTTACATCTAAACAAGAAATATTCTATTCATAAATTTTACTGATCTACAATTTACTAAATGATTTTAGAGAATTTTATATATATATATATATATATATATATATATATATATATATATATATATATATATATATATATATATATATATATATATATATATATATATATATATATATATATATATATATATATATATATATATATATATATATATATATATATATATATATATATATATATATATATATATATATATATATATATATATATATATATATATATATATATAATTTGCAATTTAAATTATTGCTTATTTGAATCAATCACATTTACTTAATTAAATCTACTGATAAAATATTTACATGAAATATAATTTACACGTCCATGGAGGCTAATTAGTTCACTCGTACTCAATCGTCAAATATATAATTCTTATGTTAAACAGTAATACTTAAACTAAATATCATACAGAAGTTGTAATTTGCTCTATTAAGTGGTGCTCTCGACGATGGCAGGGCACTTTGCAGGATCCAGAGCGGCTGAATGTGCTACTTCGGCGGGCGAGGCCTTCGGGAACACTGCGGGACGGCCGTAGTATAGCTGCACGTCGACAGCACTCGGGATAGTGTGGCGTACAGCAAGTACGATCTAATGGAGCTGCATAGGACAAAGACTTGGGTAAGCGAGCAGAGCAAGTCGGTCCCGGGAAGGCGCAGTACGCGGTGGCACCCCCCGCACTGCAGGCACACCACGCCGGCTCGCAGCGCGGCGGCGGCGTCACACATAAACAAGCCTCCGATATCGTCGGTGCCGGAACCGGAGGAGGCGGCTCCGGATCTCGCTTCGAGAAGCCAACGAAAAACAATAATATCGCACCGGCCAATGTCGCAGCGGTCGAGAAATAAAAGCCTGCTCTAGGCGCCTGCTGATTTATATAGCCAGTCATCGGTACCCCAACGATCACTGGTATTGCTTCTGCGCCTTGGACAAAACCTAAAATATTTATTCATAATATATAAGCTTAATGCTCCGTAATGGTACACACAAAACTTGTTGTAACAAGTAGTATTATTATTACTCACTCCAAACTTTTGTGAAGTGTCGTCCCCTAACCCGTTCCATGGTAAGCATCTTTATTGAATACAAAAATCCACCCAAGCATAAACCGTACATCCATGCAAAAAGCACGTAGCCGTGGTAGCCTTGGACACTGCTTAGTGCAAGCATTGAAATTCCTAAAAAGTAAAGATGTAATGAAATATATTACAATAATATTTATGATATCAATTATACCAATAATTGACGGCAATAATGATTATTGATTAGAAACTTACCTATACCCAACATAGCTGTTTGACACAAATATTGCTTTGACACTAGACATTGAGCAGATGGCCGTACTAGCACGAGCCCAAAGCCAGCACAGCCAAGCACAGCGGCAAATCCCAAAAACGTTTGCAATAAAACCAAAGCACTCTCTTCTAGGCCTTCTTGAAAACCTTGTAGAGCCTATTATAACAAAAAAAAAAAAAGAAAACAATACAAAAAATCAAGAAACATTAAGAATTTTACCGTATTTTCTATTTTATTCACTTACCAGAAAAAATACTGGCGTGTAAAGGCCGAATGCTGCGAGCCCAGCGGCTAATAACAATACCTTGGCGGATCGTGAGTGAAGAGGGCTTAAATCAATGAAAGGGGACGTTTTTAGGCCTTTCTTTGCTTTAACCTGCCGGAAGAATGAATATTGAGTGTCAAATTACTGAATGTTAGCAAAAATTGCTGAATAAGGTTCTTTAATGTTAGACGATTCAAGAGGAATATTAATATTCGGCCATATCATTTAAATGATAATGATTTGACAGTGACTTAAAACCTCTTTGTATATTAAGTTTATTAATTAATTTATTTTTTATATAACTCTCATTTTTATTCATTTTATATGAATGCTGTAACATAACCCGGCATGCAAGAAAGCTTAGAATTCCAATCGCGCTGGCCCACTTAGGCGAATGTACGCCCGATTTGCGCTTTTAACTATCTACGATTTTCTGAGTTAATATTTTATAATTTGCTATATTTATTTCTTTTCGACTTCCTTTGTTTAAACTTTGTATATGAAATTTCACTTTATGCTTGTTACTCTTAAATCTTCTGCTTGTCTTTTTGTATATTGTTCTTTTTAACGTGTTTTAAAAAACTTTAATAGTGCATAGACTTGTTATTTTCGTAGTTGTTGTTTAGTTGGATCTAAAATATACCCTTTATATAATAACTATATAGACAAGGCAAACGAGCGTACATCTGATGGTGAGCCACCTGATGGTGAGTGGTCACCTTATGGTGAGTGATTACCGTCGTCTCCGGCCCCGTATAACACCAGGGGAACTACAGGCGTTGCCGGCCTTTGAGGTGGAGGTAGACACGAGTTTTGAAGGTACCCATGTCGTATCAACGTGGAAATACTGCCGCGGGTAGGCCGTTCCAGAGTGGTATGTGGAAGAAAATTCCTACGAAACCGCACAGTAATGGAGTGTCATATGTCCAAATGACGTGGATGGAACTTTAATTTGTAGCGTACTGTACGGTTAGAAAATCCGGCAACAGGTACCAAGACAAACAGTGATAAATACGGTAGAGAATGCACACTGAAGATACGTCTCTATGCAAAGCCAAAGTGTCAAGCCCCTTACAGATCGTTGGGTCCCCAACGATTCGAACGGCTCTACGTTAGCAGATTCATCCGTCAAGCAAATAGATCGTCAACGGCCAATATAACGGACTATAACATCAAAATGGCTATATCTCATAGAGACGAGGAGGCGATAGACAAACAAAGAAGAAATAAAAATGGAACTACCGGACAAGACGACAAAACAGACCCAATATAGACAAACCATCAACAGGAAAACTTACAGCAGGGCCCCTTTTGGTAAAAAGTCCCTAAAATTCTACATCAATAATTTTAACCACGGCCCCTAACTATCACAAAAAACATTAAAAATATCTAGATTGGGAAAATATTAAGTAGGGCCCTTCCGGCCCAACCATCACTACAACTGTAAAAAACTACTTAAACAATTATTAACTTTGAACAGGGCCCTTCTGGCCCTCATACTTAAAAACGAAAACTCTGTGTAAATGAGTGTTTATTTATAAATAAAGTTTTTTAAAATTAAATCACATTAAACAAAAAAGGAAAAAGAGCAGAAAAGGGCACGGACCAACAAAGTCTGTGGTGTGTTTTATTACCAAATAAAAAAAAAGCCGCTCTACGTTGTACGAAATCAAATGGTTCAAGCTGATACTGGGGTATACCAGCCCAGAAGTGAGAACAGTATTCCATATGAGGCAGAACCTGGGCCCTGTACAGAGCTAAACGGTGTTTTGGCGTGAAGTACTGTCTCACTCTGCTGATGACCCCAGATGCTCAGTTTGTTCGAGGCCAACTTGGCCTTGCTTTCCAGATGATCGCGATACTGGCAGTTGCTAGAAAGGCTAAGGCCCAATAAACTGATTCAGGGCGCGTCTTTAAGGAGATTATTCTCGGAAACTGATTGTTGTTGGTGATAGGACAAATGGAAGATTTTTAGGGGTTAACGCGCAGACTTGTGTCTTCTGGGGGTTGAAGTGAACCAGGTTCTTTTCACTCCATACGGAGACATTTTTGAGTCGACGACTGGTCGACGTTTTCCCGACAAAGACTTGCACGGTCGGAGTATACAGTGTTCACAGTGCTTAAAACAATGTATGTCGGAGTCCTCTAACATATCATTGATACGCAGAAGAAGTAGCGTAGGGGGCAGCATGCAGCCTTGGAGGACGTCGATATTCACGAGCATTTATTTAGAGCAGAAACTGTCGATAGCGACCTTGATGCTGCGCCCAGTGAGAAAGCTAGCGATCCAATTGCATTAATTCTCGGGAAGCCCATAAGATGGAAGTTTTGCAAGACGCGCTCCGTGCCACACTCGAAGGCCTTCACCATGTCCAGACTAACTGCCAGGCCCTCTATCTTCCTTTCAACAGCTGCAGTTCAACGGTGGGTTAGGTAAATCAGAAGATTACCGGTTGAGCGACCCTGGCGAAAGCCATATTGGCGGTCGTTAATCAATCGGTGATTATCTAGATAAATCAAGAGCTGGCAAACACGACGTTTGACCACAAACAAATTTACATGTACACGTGGGAGCGAACGAAAGAGAGAAGTATGATTGATCTATTCCTAGTGGATCAGCGCATTCGTAGCCAAGTCTGTCTACCCCGCTAGGGATATAACTTGAAGCTAAGTAAGTAAGTAAGTAACTTTCAAGAGCAGGAAGGTGATAGCAATAGGCCTGTAGTTAGTTGGATCGAAACCATCGCCTTTTTTCGGATTGGGGGGATAAGAGCGCTCTTCCACGAATCTGGGACTATGTCGACTGAGTAAGAGTGCCGAAATAGACGCGTTAGCATCAGCAGTCAGCTCAGGAGCACATGAACGGAGCACAATAGGAGAAACCCTATCTAGCGGCCTTATTCCGTCATCCATAGTCGAGTTTGAGGCAAAGAGAATGCACGTCCGGGATTCGCGTAGGCGACTCGACCAATTGGGACAATCCATTCGCCATAGCAAGGTTTGGATCTGGTGATTGTTCATTAGCTTGTGTCATTAGCCGATTACATGTGCTTCATGAGCTGATCCGTTTCTGCATTACCACTATGGGACATGTACTGGCATGCGTAGATTCGGACACCATCGTCCATGTTCACACGAAACCAGATGGTTGACAGGACTGACCTTCAAAATTGACAAGACGACGGAAACTCGAGTCGTCCCTTACATATACAACAACCCCGGCATAAGGTATAAAATTATGTTCTATTTTGTAGCCAGGGTATTGAAGATAGGCTGTGTCGCTCGGTTGGGCTATCTGGGTTTCCGTCAGAAATAACATAGCGGGCTGTGCCGTCTCAAGATGATGGTGGACGGCATTTAGATTTGATTGTGAAAGATTTGTTGGTAAGGTCAACGTTGAGAATAGCAATGGCTGTCGTAGAACGTACGCCTCGTTTGCCCTCCCCAGAATTCGACGGGCGGCCTGAGTTTAAAGATTCGGGAAGAAAGGGAGGGATTTTCCAGCATTGGAGGTGATGGTACCCTCCTGGGGTAGTTTCTCTTTCAGTGCCGCTTTCATATTCCAGAGAGGGGTTGGAGATAGCCACCGGGGCCCGGCATTGGCCAATGCGAAACGCAGTGACCAAAGCCACTACTTGAGACCGGTTTTAAATGCCGGGGGTGGTAATCATCCGGTCGAGTCGGCCCATGTGTGTTGTCATTGCTGACAACGTGACTCTACCGTACGTGTATTAATTATTAAACAATTTATAAAGACTTGATTTCTATAGCATTAAGTATAAGATCTGACACGACCCAGAGGCACAAGCGTGCAACTGTATACTTGACAAGTATTGGGTTTGATTACAACTCGAGGAAATTATTTATTAAATATTTCATTTTCTCTATTTATATTTAACTGCTGTGGTAACGAGACAAAGCGCAGCGTTGATTTTTGGCATTTTTGATAAAGAGAAAGGGTCTTTATCTTTTAGAATTCTACACTTCCTCTTCTAAATAGATAAGGCTAGATACCATTTTCATAATACCTAACATCCGTACCTTTCGACGTTGATTCTTCAAATGTAGAATAGCACGTCGTTGTGGATGGTATAGGGAAGCGCTACGATACACAGCGCTGAGAAAAAATGCAAGCACTAACACTGCTGTCACCGCTTGTAAACCTAATCGCCAACCAAGCTTCCTGTGTAAAACATTAAATTTTTATTATAAATAACGTCTTTAGAATCACATAAATTTATCTATCTCTAATTAATATTACCATATTAATATTAATAGAAAATAAAATTATATTAACTAGTGGAGAAGTTCCATTTAAATGTAAATTAATTAAAACATTTTTTGTATGCTATTTTATTTTCAACTCAATATTTTTATTATGTTCATAATTATCAATATATTTTTTTAATTACCCTACAGCTTCTTTGTAAGCAACACTGAATAACGCGATTCCCACTCCTCCTCCGGCGTGCGCTACGAGTTCCACAAATTGCCGGCGCCGTCTAAAGTATGTGCCCAGCACGAGGCCGGCCGCCTCGCGAACTAGGCCACAACCGACACCTAATACTACGCCTGAGAATAATATTTTATTTGTATAAATAAGTTCCATTCAAGATTTGAACTAAAATAATGTCACTTTGTTTAAAATGCTCTACAAACATGACAACATGTTTTATATGACAGTCATATAAAATCAATCAATCAACAAAAATTTAGAACTATAAGTATATATAGAAAAGAAATAATGTATTTTTTTAAATTTTATTTAATAACACTAGTTGCTAACTTACATGCAGAAGACCATTATCGATACATTGATTCTTACCGTAGCTTAATAAAGTTTGATGTAGTTGCGTAGCGAAGGATGTAAATAGACAAGCTAGTGGTAGTAGCAGGCCTCCGACTAAAGCAGCAAGTCTGGGAGATTTGCGTCGTGCGGCAACTAATGCGCCCGCAGCTCGCGATACACCAACACAAATTGCACCCGCCCAGACTGAAGAAATTTTAAATATGTAAGAAAAGCATTATCTATACAGTTCTACTTACTGAAAATTATTTAATTATCTACTAAAATAATCCTGAATAATTATTTATATAAAGTTTCATTGAATAACAGTACATTTACATTATTTTCTAATTAATTTGCAAAAAATAATACATTATTATTTGTAAATATTTTTCTTGTGAATAAGCCGAAGCATTGCTCTAGGGTTTCATTTAACACAATGGCGGTGAACTCATTGTCTTATAAATAATACAGTAGCTTTGTTTTGTATAAGATAATTTATAATTCTACGGTTAGTTATGTGTTTGCTCTTAAGTGGTGGATTAGATCATTTGAATACAATTCGAGTTAAGCCAGTCCAACTCAAATAGTTTACTTAATTACTATACTACATGATATCTTGAATATTGCTTGGCACAAAGGTACATTAAATCTAACATCATAAAATAAACATGTACAGAATTAAAGGATATCTTATATGTCATCACACACATACGTGTTAATTATTTATCTACATACTCGTTAGTATGAATCTACGTATTCTATGATTAATGTAGTAAGTACGTATTAATGTAGTAAATATTAACGTATAGGGGTATAATAACTCACGCCTAATATAATTAAATACTTATCTAAATAATGACGGTAATAATTTAAGTAATATTACTTAACTTTCTATTTAAGAAATCACAACATTTTCCTTGTGTATGTATGGTGTTACCTTAGTACACTTAATGTATATTTTCCCCTGTTCCGCCAATTATGCACGCAACACCTTAAAAATTCAGCCGAAAGTAAGAATTGGAAGTGTCCCAGCCTAACTTCTCTAACTTCTCTACCCCTGTCATGTGCGGGATATAGCGTGAAGCTCAGAAAATGTTAATATAGTAATCTACACAGGGAGTCAGTAAGCTATCTTATAACTTGTTAGGGCCTTGTTAGGGACTCAATTCAATTCAAAGCAGTTGTGACAAATTTATGGCACTCTATACCACTTTACCCTCAAAGACAAATTAAACCAAAAATACTTGAACCTCTTAATATTCGGAGCGGATCGTGAATCTTTCGAAATTAATTCAATAACTCAACTCTGTTCACGAACAAAAGTACATCTTATAATTGATCTAATTCCTTAAAATAATTTATCTCGTGGGACGTTAAACTTTCTTTTGTTTACACACATTTATTATCAGGTAGGACCAATTTAATATTGTTGTCATGTAATCATGACGAATCTATTAATTACTAGGCTCTTTTTTCTGTTCTTTTGTTTCTCATATTTGAATATTTTATACTTAATAAATTTAAGATTAGTGTGTTGTCGCCGTTTTCTGGGTAACAAAATTGCGATTTATAGCTATGACTTTTGCGTGGGTTTGTATTTGGTATAAATTTTCCCTTTTATATAAATTATATTGTATATTTTTTTACATTTTCTTTAAAGGTAAACTAAATGCGACCTGTCGTGGTAGTACTAAATCGATAATCGGTTGACGTTCTTGGATTGTTAAGAAATGTGATGTTTTTTTTTATGTTTGTATTGTATATTTATAACGAGGTCCTTTTTGAGAAACAAGTTATTAGGCTACATAAAAAATGTTAGAACGACACATGTTCCCGCAACATTTATTGGCAATAAGTACTCGTAAACTTCTTTCACATGAAACGAATATCCTATAAAAGTTGTGTCATTAGTTTTTGCCAATATTTTAAACCATTCATAGGCTTTATGATTTTTTACGTAAGTACATATAATGAAAACTATAATAAATTACAGTAAACTTCTCAAATTAACAAAACTTTGTCATAAACGCTCAATGTATATTGTTTTAATAAAGCTTCTTAAGAACCAGATCATATTTTAAAGCTATTGTTTGAAGGTCCTAATAAATATTGTACCACAAAAATAAGCTTATTATATCAAATCAATTACGCTAACAAACAAAAAAGCTAATTATATCAAATCATTAATCAATATTATATCAAAATTGCACGTACATATATGTTATCTTTATATATATATGTACGTTCATTTTCTTTCTGTTTACTGAAGAATATTTCAATATAAGTAGGTAAATACATAAGATACGTATCTGTCAAACAAAGGCATAATTGGCTCTTGTCCTTATAAAGACAACGTATTAACGTACTTTCCATATCAATGAACCTTTCCCTTTGTTATTTATTTTTATTCCCTTTTTTAGATATCTTTCAAGGCCTCGAGTCTCGTTGTGGCGCAGTGGCACAAACATGTGACTGGAAACGATATTTTGTCGGTTCAATCTATACTCTAGGAAATGAAATATTTAATAATATAAAATGAACTATTCAATGTTTTCATTTCTTCCCTCTGGTAATAAGGCAAAGAGCAGCTTTGAGTCCCGCGACTCAACATGCAATGTCTCAAATTCGGCGAAAACTGAGGACCGGGGTGTCTTAACACTAGGTTTTCAAGTTTCCTCTGTCTACCCTACCATGTGTGGGAGTGTGGGATACAGCGTGAAGCTAGAGTAAATAACTTTCAGGTTACCTATTATCACTTCAAGCAACATGAAATATACAAAAATGCTTAAAAAAACATTATCGACTTTAAAATTAAATAGAGTGAATAAGAAATGAATAGAGCAGTAACTGAAGGACGATAATAATTGTGTGCTTTGTCTATCAACCATGTAAGGGTAAATATTTTTGGTAATATCTATTCAATGAACTTGAAAATAATATCAACATGAATAAACGTTCACGAGGACTTTCGACGTAATAGCAAGTTAGTTATTTACTTGAAATAAGTCATACTAGTATAAAGTGAAGAGTTAAATTATATATATATATACATATATATATATATATATATATATATATATATATATATATATATATATATATATATATATATATATATATATATTTCAGCTGACACAAAGTTATATTCTGTAATAAGGAAATTTGTGAGGCTTTTCTGTTATGTTGTCAGCTATTTACAAAGTATAGCAGTGGGTGAAATAATGATACGTTGTAGTAAAACGTAGACGAGACTTAGCTAATGAAGTAATTAGAGCTTCACCGCAAGCAGTGTTAATATGTGGTTCAACAATCGTCGCTACAAGCATGTACATTGAATATAATAGTAGGAATATAATGGACTTCGTGCCAAAATTACCAGCCTTTGTTATAATGATGAAGGTAAAATGGAAAATCAAGTAATTAACATATCCGGAAATTGATATGAAAAGACTTAATTAGTAGTTTACGGCATTTACAAATCACGTAACTTAAATAAATGTAATTGTTGTATACTACGAACATAACAAGAACCTACTTTTATAATATTCTCGAGGTCTGTCGTGACGCAGCGGCACAAGCGTGTGACTTTAAACGATAAGTTGTGGGTTTGATCCCCACTCGAGGAAATTAATTAATATTTTGAAATTAAATATTTAATGTTTTCATTTCTTTGCTCTTGTAATACGGCAAAGAGCGGCGTTGAGTTCCACCACTCAACACGCAATGCTTCGAATTCGGCGGAAAGTGGTGGAACAGAGTGTCTAAGTACTAGGTTCCCAAGTTCTCTCTGTCTACTCTGCCATCCGCGTGATACAGCGTGAAGTTGAGTGAGTTTTATAATATTTTCTTAAAAGATTTGCCAACCATGGCCAGTTTATTATAAAATAAATAAAAGAATTATAAAACCTGCCTATAAAAAATAAGGCACTATATTAACTACGACTTATGAGCTTTATATAGAGATTTCAAAATCAATCAACCTTCAACAAACCTGCGTTTAATAACAGAAAAGAGAAAAAAAAACATTCACGAACATAATCATTAAATTCACATTAAGTAATCTTGGAGCATAAATTATCGAGATAACTCACCAGCGTGGTCGGCAGCTGGTCCGAGGTGTCGAAGTGCGTACACGTGTAGCGCGCCGTAGGCTAACTGTAATCCCGTAGACAGTAAATGTGCCATGAAAGCTGCGCCACATACAATCCATCTGAAATAATGGAGTTCCTTTAATACTAATATATAACAATACGGGCAAAGACACTATGAAATGTTGCAAATTGTTTGTGAAATTTGTTGTTTCTGAAATTATTATTTCAGAAACAACAAATTTCAGAAAACAGTACTCTTTAATTTACGTCGTTAATCAAATTATCACATAAGTAACTCAATTTTTGAATAATAAAGGTTTTTATTATAACAGCTGCAATTTTTTTTGAGATTTATGATGAACATGAAGATGTAACACTATTTGGAAAGAAGTGTAAAATAATCATTTCGGATCAATTAAACGGTTCAAAAACGCGGGCGTATGTACTAAAATACTTTCGGAAGACCTACCAGGAGAAGTATTAAAACAAAGCGCTGTGTTGAACTTGTTGAACTTCGCCACTCAACACAGAATATCTCTAAAATGGGAAACGGAGTTATAAATTGAGATATTCACGATTATAATTCAGTGATTTGTTATCACTGAATAAGGCCTGTCAAGGTGCAGGAACACAAGCGTGCGACTTTTAACGTGAAAGGATGTGGGTTTGATCACCATTCGAGAAAATGAAATATTTAATATTTGCAAAAAAAATATTGAATATTATTGTCCTGGTAACAAGGTAAATTGCAATGTTGAGTTTCGTCACTAATCTCGCAATGCCTGATACTCAGCGGAAAATGGAAAGGCTGAACGGAACGGATCGACTTAACACTATCCTATGTTCCTTTTGTCCCCTCTGTCTACCCTGCCATGCTCGCTGACTAATACTGTTTTCCTGACATGGAATGCCCGATAGAAAATTATTTTCACCCGCCTATTGTGTGTTATATTTTAAAAATATGTGCAATAAGGGATTATTAAATATAGTATCTAAAGATTTACGAAATAAAATAGTTTTTATGTTTTATACACATTTATTTGTACTTGTTGATTGACATTTTGTCTTAAATGATACAGGTTAAGTATAAGTAATCTTTTAGTACTGGTACTCGCTTGGCCGATCTTGCCTCTCTATAACTCGTTCTGTGCTTTCCCTCTCACGCTTAAACGAGCGTGCAACCGGCGTTCATCGATTTATAAGGGATTATCACGTGAAAAATTTCTATCCGCGGATACTGCTAGTATAGAAAGAGTATTTTCTATAAGACAACATGATGGTGTTCTCCTTATGTGTAATCTTTATCATACTACAGAAGATCTAATTGTTTGTACCGTAAAGAATATACCGCTACAACAAAGACTGATTGGTGTAAATAGTATAATATTTTTTATCACAATATATTTTAAAAATACAAAAACGTAAAATATCGTATATTAAAATAAGTCACACAAACGTAAAGAGATGTGAAAAAGGTGAGATAAAGAGATAAAACCTTATATCCAGGAAAACCTTTTCCTACGCTAAGTGACATCTTTTATTGTCACGTACGTAACAAAGTAAATAAAACTCTAAACAATAAAAGCGGGTTCCAACGAGTGGTCGATACGCGTACAGATGTGGAGATGAAACATCACAGACGTTATGACCCTATATCTCGTTACTGAGGGCAATTTTATTATTTTATGTATCATATTTCTCAAGGTAAGTTAAATGTCTTGACCGAGGACCTTACCGTAGCTTACCTGTTTGAATTTACTGTATTTTGTTCAATATAGGACGTAAATCTAGATACATATTTCAGGTCAGACGCAATTATTAAAACACCACTAGGATTATTAACTCTAGAAAGGATTTAGGTATGTAAAATATATTATTGTGGAAATAAAATTACGAAATATTTGAGCCAAAATTTACTGCTAATGAAACATGAAATTTAATGACATATAGATGTTATACTTTCATGATAAAGTACTTAGATACGTCTGTTTATTCTTATTCACTGAACTGATCATGATTAAATTTGACACAGGTTTGGTATTACGAAAATGTATATACCCATATGCATACATTTCATCTTAATAATGAGATAAGAAAAATGTATGGGCCGTTAATACATTAGTCAAAAATAAACATTTAGATGAAAACATTATTTTGATAGTTCCTGAAAAAATGTACTAATAATTCAAACTCCAACAGTGTATTAAATTTTCAAAACATAAAGAATTTAATTCAACTTAAAACATAATAATTTAAGTGAAAATGTTATAAATGCCCGCTGAAAATATATTTCAAGGGGACATAAAATAGAAGCACTTTGTAATCTTACCCCCAACCGCCCTCGGGGTAGAAATGATGTTTGATAGCGCGAGTGTCGAGTTCACGGCGACGCAGTGCAGGCACTGTGCGGTGGAGAGATCGTAATTCTCTCTCCCGTAGCGCACCCCCTGTCGACTCGTCTTCCAGATCTGGCCATCCATCTGCATAGATTATGTGGATTGTTCAAGTTTTCTTTCAAGAATGCAATTTTCCTTATAAATTGTAAAATAGGTTCATTAATAATAATTGAATTGTAATTACAATACATTAATTATATGTTGATATTTGTAATACTGTAATATAAAAAAAATCAATGATATTATTTTTAAGATTCTTTATACGCTTGAAACTAGACGATATATCATCGTCAAAAAGTCATGATTGAAAATTAAATACAAATTACCATAATGCGGCAAGCAATTATAGCTGCTAGACAGTGGTCGACATCGGCACCGCGGCGGGGCGCGGGGCGGCGGCGGCGGCGAGGCCGACGGCGACGGCGACCACCACTCCGCCTCCATCAGCCCACCATGCCCGCTATGCGCGCCATGGCTGCACTCGCACCCGCACCCGCGCCCGCACACTCGCTACCTGATCACATGTCTAAATAATAACATATATGTGTTATATTTATTTTAGTTTAAACTTATATAGTTTTTATAAAAAAAAGTATAATAATAAATTTTATTTCTTATACCCATAAATAAATTGTTATGCAATAAATTTGAATTAAATATCATTAAGAATTGATGAAAGAAAAATATTTCCGTATTGCAATTTTTCTTTATAAAAACATTGATGTTTTTGTTTGGACGGTGTGGAGGAGACGATAGATGCGTAACGTATAATAGCACAAATAATATAGCACATATTATTTGGTTTTTTAAAAATCCTAAATAATTTTAATCTTGAGTTGTTGAAAATTTACTAACGATGACGTATTAAAACGATAACGTGATAACAACACTAAAATGATATTATGTCACTAATACCATTACATTTCTTTTTAAATGAGCACATTTATTGTTAAAGCATTGTCTTCATTATTTTCTTTTAAAGACGCCGTTTTGTAAACGTGAAAGCTATTAATTTCAATGTGCCACTAAAACGCAAAAGCAATTTTCTCGCAGGTAAAATTTTAGATGCTGTCAAATGAATTCTCCAGAGCAACAGGTTTAAAGCGTTTATTATAAATACATTTAACACTTCGTATGTCGCTTATAATTATTTTTTTTCGTCATAATTTTTAGGTTATCGAAATTTATATAATAGATAGGTTCCAAAATGGAACCTATCTATTATATACATTTTGATAACCTAACCACGTACACAAATTATTTGTCTTCTGGAAATATTATGAGTTGGATCTATCTCAATTTTGTTTGGCAGTTTTCGTAGGACCAGTTGTTTAATAAAATTAAATATTATTACGATCGAATACATACGATATTTTAATATCCATATTATGTTATTTTCTAGGCATTATAAAATAATATATAAATTCTAATAATCTTATTTTATTTCAACTTCACGCTGTATCCTGCACATGGCAAAGTAGGCAGAGGGAATTCGGGAATTTAGTGTTAAGACACTTTACTTCATTCCCCACTTTTCGCTGAATTTGAGCCGCTGTGTGGTCGAATTTAACGCCGCGCTTTGCCTTGTTACTAGAGAAGAGAAATGAAAATATTAAATATTTCATTTCTTCGAGTGGGGATCGAGCCACCACCTATCGCGTTTACAGTAACACGCCTGTGCCTCTACGCTATAACAGCCTCTATCTTAATATAATTTGATATTAAAGGATTCATCTAAAATTTACCTATTACAAGTGCACCGCTCGACACCCTCGCTCACACTGTACACGCTGCCTCGACGCATCCGAGTCGCTCTGTCACGCACGCCGTTTCCGCATCCTCGCGCCACGTTTCGACACTAATACTTCACTACACTTGAGTTGCTCTACACAGCTGTACTCGCATTTTGAATACCTGTTAATATGGAAAATTCTTGTTAGGTTTCGTCTGTGACATAAATTGTAACAGACGCTGTAACATTTATAGCGATTAAGTCTTTATGAATAAGAAAGTAACGTTTTAGAATGTTGTTGAACAGCGTTTAAAATAATAAGTTTCTTGAGGAATGCAGGAACTTTAGTTCAGGTATTTTAAAATAGATATAGTAATTAATACCTCATTTATAATTAAAAAATCTGAAAGAAAAATAACACTTGCAATATGGGTTAAACAAACACTTTATAATATATTTATAAACGTCGAACATACACAAAAGGGGCTTAATTTCATACAGAGATTAAGAAAAAATAATAATGATGATATTTTTCGTCGTGGAGTCTATATTATTTTATAGTGATATGAGCATATCTCTATATTCTGGCTACATATTGCAAGTAAAAAGTAATTCATTATGTAGTGACATGTGACATGTTATATAGTAAAATATATGTATAAGAAACCATCTCAACAAAGATTAAAATTAAAAAAAAATATCTCTTATTCGTACGTTCACTACAAAAGCGTAATATTATTACGTTGAATTTTAAGTATAATTTGCATTCAATGCGAAGTGCGCTAATGCCACTTGAGAGGACGGTCAAATAGTAAGAACATTATATGTATATGAGCCTTCCATGAATATTGTTTAAGCCTATAAATATATAATAATTTGCTATGAACTTGTAGTATATATTAGCATTATTGAAGTATAAAAGAGTTTTTTCTGCTTTTAACTTAATGAAACTGAACTTGAAATTAACTTTGAATATCGCCTATTAAGTATTTTTTTTAATATACGAGTATACTGATAAGTCGAATTTAATTATACAGAGAACGATAAAATTAATTAAAATATAAAATTGCAAATATAAGAAAAAAATTAATATAATTTCCGTTTTATGCCTTTAGGTGTATTTAAATATAGATATGTTATTAAATACATTACAGTGCAATGTGACATTTTATATGTAGAATTACGCTGGGAAATTGTTATAAATTGCCCAAGTTAATATAAACAGACTGTGACAGAAATAAAATCATTTCTACTATCATCATTCTTTCATTCATCAACAATGAGGACATTGTCAAAATATAAAACTTTTACAAAAAACAAACCAAAAAAACCCGACAGCATAGCATTAAAAAAAAGAAAAAAGTCAAATGATTGAATAGTTAATTGTAATAGTCGGGATCTATTTTACAAGGCAAGGAATCGTATTTTTACCATTTTTAAACACTGTGTTATAAGGAAAGAAAATACTAAGGAAAGAAAATACTAAATTTAAAAGCGTAAAAAATTTTGGACATAGCAGGATTTCAAGCTGCGAGTCTTGGAAACCGTCTAAGCGCTCTGACCAACTAAGCCGTTACGTTCTTATCAAGCTGCGTCGAAATTCTTATACGCTTGTTACAACTTATTTATGTTGTTAGCATTACGAAATTTGTTTATTTTATGTTATACGCTTATTATGCTAACAACGCGCGAAAAACATAATTGTTATAGTTAACACATATCTTAGTAGTCATTTTTAAATTATGTTACTGTTTTTATTTTTGTACCAAAACAACGACTTTTTTATTAATTAATTCTTCACAAACACATTTTATGCTAAATCCTCATATGCCGGCCACAACACACTCGTAATTCACATATTATTTCAGTTATAATCCTCGTTGTAAATATTCAGGGCAACCGGATAGACATTTTTATATGAGCTGCAAAAAAACGTCGACCCATAATAATTATCCATATATGACATCATAGCTATTGTACAAAACTGGAAAATTTTAATCATATTCTTAATTAGCTGTCCCGGCAAACGTTGTTTTGCCATAAAAAAGGGAAACCTTATAACTTAGGGGTTTGAGAAAGTTAAGAATTGTTTATAAAAACACCTTCGCAAATAATGTATTATTTTAAAACAAATTGGATTGCATAAAAAGCTAACCTAAAAAGATAGACATATATAAACATATATCCTGTCGCGGACTTTTTTTAAGAACTTTAAGAGGAGAACAATTCTATCATAAATATTTTTAGCGAAACCTTAACCGTTTACGCAACGCACTCTCAATTAAGAAAAAATCCCCAGATTTAGAAACATTCTTAATTGGTGCTCCTGTCCTATTGGTTTTATCGTGATGATATAAAGCCTATAGCCTTCGTCGATAAATGAGCTATCTAATACTGAAAGATTTTTTCAAATCGCACCAGTAGTTTCTGATATTAGCGTGTTCAAGCGAACAAACAACTCATCAGCTTTATAATATTAGTATAGATATCGTTGCGTAACGTAATATTTTACTTCGATTTTGATGAAACAAAAACTAAGTTATACCTCAAGTTGCGTATATTTTTTCTATATAAACATTGTCTGCATTGAATTCGTAGATTTTAGTGATGCGCGCACAAACAAACATACAAACAGACCAACAGACAAAAATTTCAAAAATGATAGAAATGGGTTCTGTTACTTATCTTTTCACACGCTGGCTATTTTTTTTTTTCAATTTCTTCAATGTACAAAAATTACTTTTCTACATATTTATTATATGTATAGATTACTAACGTAGAAATGTTTTTCAATGTATGTAATTATGTTTTGGTTGATAATAATTAACACTATGAAAAACCATGAAAAAATCTATACATAAAAAATACTTGAAGCGTGTAACATTTTCACACGGTAAGTGATAACTATGGACATGACGTGTGTATTTGGCACAAGAGTATCCGAAATTTTACATAGATTCGCAGGACAAAGTTCTCTAATTATGCCATACACATTATATCTACGAACTTACTTTGACGTCAAAAATGTTACATGCCAAGCGTAATTTAGTATAAAATATGCTACTATTTCGTTCGATTTCATTTTACCTCAGCTAATACTGGTATTTTTATCGTAATAATGTTATATCTTGCATTACTTTAAATATTAACAAAACAATGTAACTAAAAGTTAATTTATTTTGTATTTTTCATTAGTGTTTTTTAAACGAAAAGGTTTTTTTTAATAGCTTCGATTTTAATTTACCGAGATAGGAAATCTTTCACTCTTTAATTAAAGCGTCCGTTAAAAATGAGAATATCAATGCATTTGAGACAACTGAATATTTTATTAAGAAAGTAGTTTTTCTATTTTAATTACCGTATCTGATATTTATATTTTATTTAAAAAGTTATAAGAAATTAATTTTAATACCTTATTGAGAAATCGATATTGGTTAAAATTTTCCGATAGCCAAAATTCAAACTTTACTTATTTAACTTGGGCCACTTGCCAGAAATGTTATACCTTCACAGGTGTTTTATATGACCGTGATATGAAATTTTTACATGTCGATACAGCTGCTGTGCTTTAATGTTAGCGTATATTATTTTTGTATTGTAATATTTTTGTATAATTTGTAAAAAATCCAATATAACAATGTTGGACGCTATTTCCCACGAGACTTGGTAGGGAGTTTAGATTGTGATCGTTTGCTGATTCCTTTTTTTTTAGCTGATTTATACTTTGACATGCAAAAATATAGGATATTGAATTTTGTCGCGGAACAATGTAAATAAAAAAGATACTTAAGCTGCTTAATTATTTAAGCGGATAGTTAAAAGGTAATTAGTCTACTGTGGTATGTTTTTTTTTTTGTAATGCACGGTAGGCAGAAGAGAATCTAGTGTTAAGACATTCACGTTTTCCACTTTTCCTCCAATGTTTCGAGACACAGGGCGTAAAGTGGCGGTACTTAACGCCGCCTTTAGAAAAAGAAAAATTAAAATAATTTACTGCTCCACGTTGGGGAACTCTACCCCACAACTGTCGTTTTTACATTAGGTACGGGAAATGTAGGGTAAAATCATGATAGATGGACATCTATCATGATTTTACTCTACATTATTTACATGCGTAATAAGACCAGGATAGATGACACTTTCTAAGAATTTTAGTTACAGAAATAGAAACAGCAAAAACATTTTTTCAATGTATTCTACATGCACTTTATTGACACATATTCTGTAGCGCGAGGTAGAGATTTTGCTTTTATGAGCGAATTGCAGAAGAATACACAATAAATGCTTGAAAGTTTTAAACGTACATTTTCATTAAATAACATCATTGATTTTCGCGAATATTACATATTTTAAATAAAACTTATTTACCTGGATTAGTCGCGTATATTGAATATAGTACATTTTGAAACCCGAAGTTTCGAACATTTTGCAGTAGACCGTGGTCAAGGATAGTCTACTGATTCCCCTCCATTGATTCCCTTGATGTTGAGGCCCCCTTGATATTGGAAAAGTCTACGTTAAGAATGGGAGGAGATGCCGTGGATCATATGCCTCGTTTCGGGCTGATTTTCAGGGAGGTATTCTCCAACATCGGAGATGCTGCTAGTTCCTGGTATAGTATATCTCTCAGTGCTGGTCGGCACCATGACCCGGCATTACCAAATGCGTATCGGAGTGGCCTGAGCCACTACTTAACGCCGACGGGGGGTGGTAATATACAGGTTGAGTCTGTCTATGCGTGTTGCCATTACTGACAACGCGACTCTTCCACACGTAATTTATTTTAGTCATTTAATTTAGTCGCTTCTTACGACACCATCAGTACCTGGGTGATCCTATTCTAAGCTGGAATCACACAGCAAAAAAGTAGTAACGTAGATGTTGATGGGCATTCTCGATTTGTTTGGTCTTGCTCCATACTTGGAACGCGGTAAAGTCAGATGATGTCTCAGTACAACCGTTCATTACTAAGGAGTGTTCACCCACCACTCTAACAATTGACAATACACAACCAACCAAGGTGCTGCCATCCTCTCAATATACCCAAGGGAAATAAACTTAACGTTCCGTATTCATATCTGTGTGGTATTTCGTATTTTTTGCAACGTATATAATATTTGTAATCGCGAAACTAGGCGGTTTCAAAAGTAGGGCATTTACACTGGTTTTCCCTATTATGGTGAAGCAGATTTTTTTAAATGAGCATTGTTTCGATGTCAATACAAAATAAAATATGAAGTATTACTATTCATAATAACTTAATATAATTGTGTTTATGAATAAAGTCAAGGTAAGGTTGCCGCCAACGCACTCTGATGGAAATAATCATTAGAAGTTATCTAAGCGTAGCGAGGGCAAGCCAAGTTTACCACAGGATAAATTTATTGTACAGAAATATTGTATATATTTATTATTTCCAGAAGAAATAAGATGTATTGACAATAAGTCATTTCATAAGATTTTTAATTATTATCTCCTAAATGAAAAGAGTTTCGTTTAAAATATAGTAAGTGAATTTAATAAATTTTCGTCATTGGTTTTTTTATGTTCTCTTTATACATCTACATCGAACATATATGTACAATCGAAATATATTTAGCACTACATGTTATGGTACTAGCATGTAGTGTTTAATATATTTCGCTTAAGTAAGGCCAAAGGTACTTCATATCTGCGTTTATAAACAGATTCAAAAATTGATTATCGACTCGGAGGGAGTCATTTATGTACATATAATCCCGATCGATAGGATATATTTGTTTTATAAAAGCAATTTAAATATTTTTTTGAAACGTAACTATATTAATGATATAATATTATGTCGGGAACTTTTTCTGTTATGTTAGAGTATTTCTAAATTTGTATTTAGCATATATTTTACTTTTAATACTTACGGCGTACCCAAAGAAAATATACATATTTTTGTCTAAAAAAATTTCTCACTTTTTTGGCGGCGCAGCGGCACAAGCGTGTTTCTGTAAATGATAGGTTGTAGATTTGGTCCCCATTCGAGAAAATGAAATATTTAATATTTTCAAATTTAATTTGTTTTTAACATTTTCATTGCTTCGCTCTGGTATAAAGGCAAAGCGTTGACTTCTGCCACTAAAAAAAAGTTTTCACGTGGAAAGTGGGGAACGGTGTGTCTTAACACTGGGTTCCCAAGTTCTCTCTGTCTACCCTGCCATGTTCAGGATACAGCGTGAAGCTGAGAATTTATAATTTTACCTAAGTTGATATAAAATAATATACCTGCAAACATATGTTAATTCTTATCGGTCGTTCTTCAATAAATATGAAAGTTAAAAATGGATAGGTGTGTTTTGTACATACACATATACATATGTACACTTTAATCTAATAATGAAGATTACAGAAGTACTTTACTGTCTAATATAACATTATGACTTGGATTTATGATTATTAAACCAGATATAGGTTAAGTAGAGGGATCTGGTTTTATAGTCGCTATAGCTTTTGATATATACGAGTACTTCTATTACAGAAATTAAAAATACTGAATAATATTCACAATTAGAATGCAAATTATTTGAATAATTCGTTCATTTAATCCGTGAATATATAAATATACATAAAGAAATTGAAATTTGTTAAAATTACGTATTTATAATGAATATATAAGGCATCGTACCGCTACACATGATTCCGCTGTTGGCTCGATTTTCATTAAGAATGACTAAAGTTAAATCATAAAATGTTAATAATTCGCGGTGTTGAGTTCCATCACTATAACACCTAATAAATACAAAGAATAGAGAGTTAATGCTAGGTTCTCTATCTCTACCTCGAAATGCAGAAAAAAGCGTGAATATCAATTTAACATTACTTCAATAATTATTTAATTAGGACAAATATATATTTGTAATATTTTTTTATAGCACTGTTGATAATTCGTAGTTATTCAAGTTTCGGGAGCTTTAATTGGTGTCGGCATAAGTAATGAAGTTAACCTTAATATAATGTTTAACTTCTTTTCATTTTCACATACCTAATCAATATTCTAAGAATCTCTTAACTCTCGCGAAATAACTTATAAAGCAGGTTAGGTAGAGGGAACTTGGAAACTGAATGTTAAGGTACTCCGTTCGTATTAAAGCACTTTCGTACCACACTCTCCACTAATTTCTTAAGGCATTGTTTGTTGCGTGGCCAGAGCGAAGGAAATAAAAAAAATGTAATAATGACTATTGCTTTAAGCCTCAGTACAAGATTGTATATTATATTGTATAGGTATAAACATTGGAACTTTAAGCTCATCTTCAATATAATAGAGAAAATTTCTTTGCCTTGCCTATAACGTATTCTTGAATTTACTTTACTTTGTATTTATTACACATTTCCAACCCCTTTTCTTAGAGGAAAAAAAGAAATAACCAAGCACTTAAAATATCCAAGTCTTTCTACTTGGCATCAGAATTCAATTCAATTAAAAAAATCATAGTAGCTGTTCCTTAAAATAATTGTACCAATTTCTATGTAAATCTTTAGTCTTCAGACGACGTTTTAATATTCAAAGTACCTACGTTTATCTAATTGAAATAGAAAATTAAAAAGTATAAAATTTCGTGAACTTATTTTTTTGGATGTATTCTTAACTAATTTATTAAATAATATATGTTGACCTGAGATGATAATTTAACATTTGAATCACTTAGAATTTTACACCTATTGTACATGTGAAATACCGGCATTGTAAACGATAGAATGGCATTAATATGAAAGATCATAACTGCCACAAAAATATATGAGGCGATACATATTTGAATAAGAGGTGGAGACGACCACGCCTGGAACAGAACAATGGTAGCTCTACAAAGACTTACACCCACGAAACTCTCAATTCTCTGCTGTTAAAATCGAGACAGGTTTACTATTATTATGCACATATTATAATTGGCATTTCAGTTTAATCCAATGAACAATTTTTTGTAGCATACAATGACGTGTTCTTTTCAAATAAAAGCAATTAAAAAAAATATTCATATTTTAGGATGGCACCAATTTATATTCGTAGCTCTATTCGTTTCGTTTTATGATTCAAATTGATTACTACACCTGAATTATTTGAAATTCGTAAAACGACAGAAAAGAAATTTATTTTAATAATAAGTTATAAAAGGTTGTTGAAAATTATTTATTTAATCAATTGTGTAGTGAACGTGTCATATACGATATACAAAATTTTTGCTTAAATCTATGCGTACCTTATCAAATGTCTTAAAAAATTATACATTTAAATGTGTATTGACCACATTTACACATGTCAACATACGTATGTGATCACATATTCATAAATGTCGTCACATATTCATACATGAGATGGTATGTTCACTTACGTCAACAAACAATTATACATATGTATACTTACACATTCACGTAAAATGTAAACACACCCCTCAATCATTGAATGGAGAGATTGAACTCGTAATTATTGTAATGTTTGTCAAACTCCATCATATTACTCCACCGTTCTTTATTGTCGATGACAAACTACTCATAAATCATAAGAACAAGTTTTGCATAAGCGGGACAACCACACTTTTTCTGGAATATTACGGTCAGGTGTTTCAAATAAAATTCTTATAAATTAATAGAAAATGCTATAATGCTTAAATTTTGTTAAATAATTTTGTTAAATTGCTTTTTAAAGTTTAACTGTACTATTATAATTCTACATAAAGTATGCTCGTCTCCAGAATCAAGTTGATCCTCATCAGCAATACTACTAAAATATGAATTGAAATACGTTTAGATAATGTACGTGTGCCAACAAATCGACAAATACATATACTTTTTTATATCATCCTTAATTATCTAACATAATATCGATTACTGCAATTTTTCTTTTCTTCCAATATTGAAATGTCGAATATAGTTCTTATTTACTACTAAACTTAAATTTAAAAAGAGTATAAAAAATTTTGAACGAAGCAGGATTTGAACCCGCGCCTCTGGAAAACCGTTCCAGCGCTCTGACCAACAAAAAATCTCCCTACAGAGATACTTACAACATAAATAATTTGTAACAAGCGTATAAGAATTTCGACGGAGCTTGGTGAGAACGAATGGCTTAGTTGGTCAGATCACTGGAACGGTTTTCCAGAGGCGCGGGTTCAAATCCTGCTTCGTTCAAAAATTTTTATACGCTTTTTAAATTTAAGTTTAGTATTTTCTGTCCTAAGTGTGGAATAACACTTTTAAAATATAATAAAAATTCTTATTTACTTCATTTTTATTAATTACTTTAAAAAATATACGGTAAATAATGTTATTGGATAAAATTTACATGTTAATATTTGTATTGATTAAGAATATTTTTTTCTAATACTGATATGTATAAAAAATATAAATATTATTATTTAACGACCAAATCGTTAAACTGTTTTTTGATTAAATTTCGTGTAGTAGGGAAATTGGGTGTCAGACAAACAAAGCATATGTCCTCTATATATAGACTTTGACGCAACCCGGTAAATTATGCAGTTTCAGTGAAAACAGGATAGATATTTCTCGAAAATTCTGTTGCTGAGCGAAGGTGATTGCACAGTTTTATATCGAAATTGTTGGAATGTTTAAAAGTGAACTTCAAAAATTAATAAAGTAAGTAAGTAATAAGTATTTAAATTAGAGACTATGTATTTAATAGTTTTATATTGAACGTCCTATTGACACACAATGATGATAAGGTATTTTAAAATTCTTATTAAAAATAATTTATTATAAATAACAAGGTACAAGTTTCACTTTAATCTAAAACAATTTACCAACGGTTCACTGAAGTTACTGCCTCAGATCTGAAAAGAACTGGCACAACGAACTCAGCGGGACATTTTTTTTGTCCAATTATTTACAGTATAACTCTTATAAGTGACAATGATACCTTCTACCATTAATATTTCATTTGATTATAACGGCACAGCCTGTATATTATAAGAGATAAAAATATTTATCTCTTGTTTCAACCTATTCTATGTTACAGGTACTTCAGACTAAGATGAGGAAAATATCACATTGAAAAAATATATGGAATGGTGAGTATTTGGTTCTGTTTTGTATCATACATATGATATGTGTATCGATTGTGAAAGTATTTCAGTTGTTAATTATTACTCATGGAAAAGTTAAGGGACTTGTTTTCAGTTATTTTGTAGAGTGAAATTTGAACTTGGTCCCCATAATAAAAACCCACTTGGTCTTAACATAGCAATACAAAATTAATACTGAATTTTAACAGACTACCAAGAAAAACTTAAAATGCAAAGACTCTGTAGAATAATTGAATCCTTGTAATTATCAACAGTGAAGGAAGCTGACGATAATAATGCAATTTTAGAGTCTGCGTCATTACAACGTAGTCGTGACAGATGAAATGAGGGCATCATAACTACCTGTCACATCTAGACGCCATCGTTTTGCTGAATTTTTTTATGGA
Organism: Eueides isabella; assembly: GCA_019049475.1. NCBI lineage: Eukaryota > Metazoa > Arthropoda > Insecta > Lepidoptera > Nymphalidae > Eueides > Eueides isabella. The sequence continues at coordinate 7,356,026 of CM032399.1, read as the reverse complement.
TACCTACTAGAAACTGCATATCTGATCTTAAACTGCATATCTGATCTTCAAAAAGTTAGATCTTCCTAAGGACATCATTCGATTGTTTTCCCTTCTCTTGAACTACATAAGCGCACCCCTGGATACACAAAAGAGTTTGCTAAAATATAAACCTATTACATTAAGATCGACGAAATGCCAAATAAACTCATCGAAACTGAAGTTAGGAAAACAATACAAAACTTCAAATCTGAAACCACAAACTACCCGAATCTGGAATTACAACTTCGAGGTTCAATGCATTCTATTATATATACAAAGAAGAGAATATACGCTTTTCATAAGACTAGATAAACATAGAGTGTTTTTTCAGCTCAGCATTTCTTTAATAATGGCTTGTCAAGCGTTCGAGTTGGGTACAAACCACTTCGCTAATCTAAAGACTCAAAAAACATCTTCGATCAGAAGCAAAAACAGTTAAATTTATTTTATGTTAAGGCACTCCGTTCCCCATTTTTTGCCGAATTTGAGGCATGGCGTGTTGGGTGGCGGAACTTAACGCCGCGTTCCCCTTGTAGAAGCTGAGCGAAGAATTGAAAACATTAAATATTTAAATTGAAAATAATAAATATTTTTTCAGCTTCACGCTGTATCCCGCACTTCGCAGAGTAGGCAGAGGGAACGGAAGTGAAACCTAGTGTTATGACACTCCGTTCCACTTCCATTCCCCACTTTTGAAAATAATAAATATTTCATTTCCTCGAGTGGGGACCCAGAACCTGTCGGTTACAGGTACACACGCCGCTGCGCCACGACAGGCAACTTATTCAATACTGCTTCACAAATAATACAAACATTGTAACAAACTTTCCTTGATTTGTACCTAAAGAACTTTTATACTACGACATAAGAACACCTAGTAAATCATGAAATTGATCGACAAATCAAATCTTATAAGAAATGAATACCGCATCACTTAAATATTTGGACTTCCAAAGGTTGAATAAACAGAAACGAGACGGCTGAAATTCAGTATTCTTCAAGACTTAGGGTAGCATTGCAGACAAATAAAAACTGTTATAATGTAGAAGATGTGATTGTAAGCGACATGTTGTGGGTTAGTTACCCACACTAAGAAATGAAGAAATGAATATTTAAAATTTTCAAATTAAATATTTCATATTTTTATTTCTTCGCTCTGATAACAAGACAAAGCGCGCTGTAGATTCGCCTCTCAACACACAAAATCTCAGATTCGGCAAAAAGTAGGGAACGGAAGTGGAATGGAGTATCTTAACACTAGGTTCCCAAGTTCCCTCTACTTACCCTGCCATGTGCGAGATACAGCGTGAAGCTGAAAAAGAAAAATGTAGAAGATGTCACGCAGGTCACATGCCAAAAATGCAGTCTACTGAAAAATGCGCTACGTTTGTGACTTGAAGAACATTTAAGCACAGCCCAAATATTATGTTACTTAAATACTTAAGCTTTACTATTTCATAATAACAAACTTCCTGTGTAGATTTAACATGCCCCTTAGTAAGATCCTCTTTTATTAATGTAAGGTGCTCTAACTCTGCTACACTGCAGATTGAAGTGTGAAGGGCTTTTAGAATGTCGTCTTGCATTTATTTTTTTTATTAAATAAATTCTCTTCTAGGACTTTTTTTGTGTACACGCATTATGTAAATATCTAAACAAAAGAGAATAAATTCTTTTCGCAAAACAAATAGTATTTTTTTCAAGTCAGACTATTTCTTTAATAATGGCAATATCAAGCGTGCGAGTTGGGCATAAACCACTTCACAAATATAAAAACCTCGAAGATCTTTGACCCGAAGCAGAAATAGTTAAATTTACTCAATAACAGATTACATGATTAAAAAGATTAGTTAAGTTTGGGTAAGTATTCATTAACATTCACCCATAACCAGGGAATACTTATTTTTTATATTGTATAAAGTCGTCATCACTTAACGTTTACTTTGATAATTCCGTCAATTTAATTAATTGCCTTCACAATCTCGGCTAATCGAAAGTGCTGGGTCGCAAAAAAGACTAAGTATCTCCACTAATGACTCTTGAGTCTAAAGCATTAATCTTCACAAAGGAAGTGCTTACAATGTTTTGTAACTGTTTTTTAAAACCATGAATAGATTTGTACTTCAATGGAATCTTTTCATGGCATTTCGAAAACATCGATTAAGAAAAAATATGTCGGTATTCATTATTAATATAAAGAATGGACAATTACACAAAGGTAAAAGTAAGTATTGTTAATCTACAAATAAAATAAATAAAAATAAAGGTCTAACAATACCATACTGAATATCAAATCAATTCAATAATAAAAATAAAGAATAATTTTATACAATATATTTTTTTACGAATATTCCATGCTTATACCATAAATAAAGTGAAATTAACTATTTATTGAAGTAAAACTTGGAACGCTTGTGAATGTACATATATTATTGAAAAAAAAAACCTATAAAAGGCCTGTCGTGGCACAGCGGCACAAGCGTATGACTGTAGCCGACAGGTTCGATTCCCCACTCGAGGAATTGAAATATTTAATAACAATTTTCTCAATTTTAAATATTTAATGTTTATGTATTTCTTCGCTCTGGTACATGGCAAAACGCGGCGTTGAGTTCCGCAATTCAACACGCCATGCCTCAAATTTGGCGGAAAGTGGAGAACGGAGTGTCTTAGCACTAGGTTCCCAAGTTCCCTCTGCCTAACCTGCTATGTGCGGGATACAGCGTGAAGCTGAGTACTGAGTAAAAACCTATAAAAGAAAATTGGAAAATAGGGAGCGGAGGTGTCTTTATGGGAACGGAGTGTCTTAACACTAGATTTTTAAGATCCATTGTGGACCTAAAAAATATTGAGTTTGACGACGGAAGTTAAAATTATATTGGAAAATAACAAATTGTGGAAACGTGACGATGCAAAAGAATTCTTATTGCTTTCAACTACATTTAAAATTTTATTATGTAAAATTAGATTTTATGTTTTCCAACACTTGCCATTTAAGCAACATTTAACTTTCAATAACACTACCTACGTTGTTGAATATAAGACATTTGAACAATGGATAGACATTTAATGTCACTGAAACTATTTGACCAAATCAATATATACAGATTCCAAAAATACAACTCACTTTATTATTAGAACCAATACAAGGCAACAAAAACTATAAAACAGCTCCTCGAACGTCTACTAAAATACCTATTTCCTATTTATTTTGTAAGCAATACATCTCATTCACGTTTCCGCATCCCTTTATTATCGGAGCCAGTAATCCTCTTTTCATAAAATAAAAGGCTTGAGCCAACGACTGAATTATGTTATCTCGAAGTTTGAAGCAAATAATTCATCCGTAGCCTTGGACGAAAATAATAAACATTTATGAACTGCGTGTAACTGATTCAAGTTGTTGAGTGTCTGCGGTGATAAAACTGGTTATAACGCGAAGAGGGAAATTGTATGAACGTTTTATTTTCGTGTAAGGTGCTGGATGAATTAATTGATCGGAAATGTGACAAAGTTTATAAAACTCGGAAATGTTTTAGTAGGCATAGAATAGCCACAACTGGACTACTTTCCACGCAATAAAATCCAAATGATGCAATAGAAATGCTTTTCGAACGTCCATATCACTTTGCTGTATGAGTCTTACGCACAAAAGGGATCGAAGTAGTTATATTATTACTTTGATCAAAGTTGTTTAGTACGAGAAAAACATATTCCTTATTTCTAACTACGAATTGTATATAACGAAATAATTATTCCATTCAGTGATGCGGTAATTGAGAAATACTGCCTACTACTATCTACATTATATATAATTTCTGTTAAAAATTATTTGGGCTAGATTATAAGAAATACAAATAATACTTCAAAAGACATATTGATCTTTTATTTGTAAAGTTTCACAGAGACGTTCAATCCAACTCAGCAAATATTGGATCCTGAAAATATATACCTAAGGATTTTTTTGCTTATTTAATTTAAGTAACCAAAAAAGTATACCTTTACTTTAGTATTCAATCTTTTCGGAGATAACAACTAATAATGATATCGAAATCTTTATATATATATATATATATATATATATATATATATATATATATATATATATATATATATATATATATATATATATATATATATATATATATATATATATATATATATATATATATATATATATATATATATATATATATATATATATATATATATATATATATATATATATATATATATATATATATATATATATATATATATATATATATATATATGTATATATATATATATATATATATATATATATATATATATATATATATATATATATATATATATATATATATATATATATATATATATATATATATTAGTGTAAAGGAATTAAAGGATATATAGATATACGTCGCTGCTTATATATTGTGACCCATTTGAGTTGGATCCTTTGTCTGTAATATGGTTAAACTTTTTTAATAAAAATATTAACAATTTTTTGCAGACAATCCAATTCATTTAGAGAATTTAAGCGAGATCACAACAGCAGGCATCGGCGTAATCAAGATAAAAAAGTAGAATAGTCTTGGCAAAGTAAGTCTTAGTTTCGTTAGAAAGATTTTTTTATCCATCTTTTAATCAACAGTTGACTGCAAAATACTTTCTGCTTAGCTCTGAAATATGGTATAGGTGACCAGGATTTTTCCAGTATGACTGTTTTATGGAATTCTAATTTTGCCCAGTCTTACATTACAATAGATAGGGATGATAGGATGGAAATTATCTATAATTGTTTATGACTACTATGCTCACAGAATCAAGATTGAAACTAGGTGGAGCTATATCGTTAAGGACATCATCTCATGATTATTACAACACCTACGGGCACATAAATTTGTATGTAATCCGCATAAAGATGGAATCGCAAATTTTAATTACTGCTGTAATTTTGCTGATATTAATTATGATTTAATATGCGGCGTTTTCCGTGGGTAGGTTCACGGGAAACGCCCTGTAGGTTTTTATATATAAAATTTGGTACAAAGTAAAAACTTCTTACATACATAAGAGGATAAATCCGAAAACTAAAAACTATATAGGTATTTTATAGAAAAAAATTACAAGCTTATATTTGTAGATGAGTGATTTATTTATATGTACGAGTGGATATTGATTGTAAATTTCGATATTACTCTTTAAGTAGTTTGGTGACCCAAAATGTAAATAGTAAGTTGACTGTTCCGGAATGCTTGTGCATTGATGCAAAAACAAATTTATTCGAGGGTATTGCGTGATGAGTGGCGGACCTCAACTTGCCACAACTCCCGCACTTTGACTGGTTACCAGAGTGAAGAAACGAAAATATCAAATATTTCATTTTCTCGATTGGTACTCTTGCGTCAGCTTTTATTAGCTTTTATTTGATATACATACATAATAATGTGCGCCAAAAATCTTTTAATTTTTATGGCCGTTTCATTTCCTATAAAATTATATATTTCTACGTATTTACGACATCACATTCTTTATAATACATCAAAAAATAAAACAAAAATCCGTGTAGCATAAATGGGGAATCAAAAATAAAGATGTGAAACCTCTAAATATTGATATTAAGAGCTAAAACTTAACCAGACCTTTTTTTTGATCTAATACATATAGTGTACATATTATGTATTTATGTTTATTTTAAACGATAATTTTTATTGTTGTCTGTCACAATAACAATTTATAAACTTTTTAGTTTTAAAAGCTACTTGAACATAATGCTGTATTCATACACAAATAGGAAAACTGAGTAAGTTGAAAAGTTTCCTTTCAATCTCCATTCACGCGTAAGCTAGACAGCTCTCAAATTCTCAAGTTTCGGATGGAGGTTAGCCAAAGTTCTTTATTGTTTGCCCAAAATTTGGTTTCAGCTGTATCTTTGTTTCAAATGTTCTTTTAGAAATTTACTTTATAGTACTTTAAAAGTTTTTACAGTCTTCAACAGATTGTGAATCAGAACGTAATAAGCTGCTCATTAATTAAATTACTTTACAATGTTTAAAATGATAATTACACTTTTAGGGTTAAAATAAATTAATTATTACATAAAATAATATTATAGTAAATTCACTGAAATTATTTAAAACATATTTTACTGTTCTGTGTTGCAGCGAGGCCTGTCGTGGCGCAGCGGCACAAGAGTGTGACTGTAACCGACATGTTCTGGGTTCGATACTAAGTCGAGGAAATGAAATATTTAATATTTTCAATTTAAATATTTAATGTTTCATTTCTTCGCTCTGGTAATAAGGCAAAAGCAAGGCCTTGAATTCCGCCACTCAACACGCAATGCCTCAAATTCGGCGGAAAGTGGGGAACGGAAGTGGAACGGAGTGTCTTAACACTAGGTTACCGGGTTTCCCTCTGCCTACCCTGCCTCGTGCGGGATACAGCGTGTAGCTATAAAAAAAATTAATTAAAAAAAATAAATAAATAAAAAGTGTTGCAGCAGTAACAAAAACAGTATGCAGCTAGCACAAAATTACGAAAAAATATTGAAACACTACTTATCTTTTACTTCAAACTAACGTTCTTTAGCACTAAGGGCATAAATGGATTTGATGAGAAAAGGTAAAAGAAGGTGGAATAGATAGATAGAACTTTTTATATAATAAAGTAAAATTAGAAAACTAAACTAAAACAATAAATTAACTATAAATATTATAATCATATGCTATTCTTTAGCAGAGGGAACTTGGGGACCTAGCCCTAAGACACTATTTAACATTATCCACATTACGCCAAATTTTTGGCATTGAGACATTGCATGTTGACTGGCGGAACTTAACAACGTAACATAGAATTCAAACGTAACAAATAATAGAAAGTAACATAGAAATTAACATATTTAAAATTTATCTCACAATCGAACCCGCTACTCACTGCTTTTACAGTAGCACTCTTATGCCCGGATATTACAATAAATCTGTAACTGATCACTGTGTGTACATGGAAGATATATTTCAAAAAATCTTATTAATGTAGTACGGGCCAAAATAATGTCTGTTTTATGTTTTACTTAAATCAGTTCATAAAAAAGGTAATGCCAATTGAAAATATTCAGTTACGCAAGAAAATTTTTATTCATTTTAGTTTTCAATATATAGATATTGTTTTAAAAGTACAGAAAGGAATAAAGATTATTAAAAAAATTATATAATTCAAGCGGACGAAGCAGCGGGCGGGTCGCTAGTATGTCATATCTGTATTAATATACAAATTGTTCCCCTCTAAATAAGCTAAAGCTTATTAAAACACATAAAATTAGTAGATACGAGTACAATATATATGTATACATGACGCTCACGAGATTTTTGAGAGATATTATTATTAGCATACTCGTTTGCGGCTCAATTAATTTTCCCGCTTGTGATTTTGAAACATGTGTTACTTACCTACTAAAACACAATGTATTGTTATAAAGTAAATTGGATAAACCTTTTACAATTATATGTTTAAAATAAGGGCCGCTATCAAAGTTCCTTTTATTTATGCTACTATTTATATTGTAAAAAAATGTGTGTGTGTGTGTGTGTGGTGAAATTAAGTATTAACTGCTTTTAAACATACACAGGGCAGATTAAAAACATAACTATTATTATTATGATGATAATAAGGCAAAGCGCGGCGTTCCGCCACTCAACACGCAATGCCTCAAATTCGGCGGAAAGTGTGGAAGGGAAGTGGAACGGAGTGTCTTAACACTAGGTTCCCGGGTTCCCTTTGCCTACCTTGTTTCATGCGGCATACAACGTGAAGCTAACCAAAAAGCTATTATTATTATATTCTAAGTTGTTTAGACATTTAATTTAGTTTAATTCCACGAAGAGCTTCATCTTATTAAATGTTAATCTTATGTAGGTAAATGCTAAATAAAAAAAAGACATTTCACAGTGCGTAGCAAAAACGACATATTCTTTAATAAAACAAATAGGTTGAGCGTTTAACAAATTCATACTGTCAGTGAATACGGCTTACGTATCCAAGTGGAAATGCGAGATAAGACAATACCTTTTACGGATTTGTTATTTATTTGCCTATTTTTACCTTTTGAATTTTTAATACATGTCATCAGGTATCTATGTTGATGTTATATGTAAGTATGTACATATATACTCATATTATACATGATTTGTTTACGAATGTAAAGATGCTTTGCAATAACTTCTAACAAATAAATTACAGTAACTAAAGCACATGAACTTGAAGTATGATGATACCAAAAATCCAGTCCGATCGACGAGTTGAGTTTCTCGTCCCGCAGGTGACAGACGCCCTTGCCACCATTAACACCTTCACAAGCAAGCTATATAGTGCTTGCAATTTCTAATGGACAGAGCTTCCAATTCCGTACTTACCCGGTGTTGCCAATAGGGCTAACAGCATTAACTTCAAGTTTGGAAAAAATATTTAACAGAAATATTTTTAAAAGTACGTGTTCTTATGATCATTTGAAAAAAATGTTATCTTTTGTTCTGTATCTGTTAAAGACACGTAAATAATTTTGTTTACCTAACATTTTTGGTATATTTTGCATTAGCAAATATAACAAAAGATTATTATTTTACTGTAAAATACATATAACAATATTATAAATGTATCATCGTAGCACACTTGGAATTTTGTTTGATTACATGATATGACTATTTGTATAAACTTCTCTCTCGGGAATATTTATTATTCCATTTATATTTTTGGTGTGGTTAGACAAAATACAATTTTGGATTCTACCACGATTGTCTGGTTGGACAAAGCATGACGTTGAAGTCTGACACCAGAAAAATATATTCGTAGAATCAATAGAAGAAATTAAAAAACGTTATTTTATATTCAAAGTAATAAACATAACTTAAAAAATCAGACTATAGCTATACAATACAATACTAAATTCATAAAGAATTTGACAAACTTTGTACTTATAAAAGTTAAACATTAGTAGGGCTAGATTAAAGGACGCTAGGACTTATTTCAAACAATGTGTATAAAATAAAATATTTCTCCAATGTCTGCTTTGTAGAGTTAATAATGTTATTGCGTTAAAATGAAGCTATTTTCTAATATAAAGATAGATAGTAGAACATTCTTAGCTGGTGCTCTGACCTCTTTTTTACAGAAATTCTTAAGTAGTTGAGTGTTTATGCAAGCAGTCTTTATGCATATCTTGTCGTCCCCATATCAGGGGCCCAAGAAATTGACCTAAATCCAATTAATCCCTCTCCGTTATTTAAATTCAAACAATCAATCATTTTTCTCTGAAAATACCACAGATTTTATTTTATTAAAACAATTTACTTTTTATCAATTAGCAAATGATTGATTTTGTGTACTTTGTCTTTCTTTTATTTTAATAGAATTACCCTTTTTTTTAATTTTAATTACTTTCGAGTTCTAACGTTATCAATTTTAAGACAATATCTATACATAGATATAATTTAAAATTTAAAACTGAATGTTCAACTAAATGAATAAAAAAATATATAAATTTTGCCATGGTAAATATTTTAATTTGACAAAACTTTTATGTACTTATGGATTTAAATAAAATAAAACTAACTATAAATGTTGAGGGAAGGTTGCAAAATTGTAATAGTAAAGACTACAATAAAGTCTGGTTAGACACAATACGTAAAGAATGGATAGACAAAAATGTAAAAATACTATTTTTGACACAATTTGATTAATAAACCTAATATTATATTTTTTTAAATATATGTTCCAGACAGTGATAAGATAGATATATTATAAGTTTATTATATATATTTTCACTCAAGAAACCGTAACTACAACTGTGTTCATATGAAAGTTTTATAACATTACAATATAGATCTTTTAAAAGTTGTATGCACAAGTTTCAGCAAGGGGGCAGGATTTTTTCATTATACTTTCTTTTTGACATAGTTGTTTGAAGAGACTCGTAACATTTACTTTCACAGAGTTTTAGAGGTGTCTATTTGAACTTTTATTTTTTTGCTCATATAAATACCTATATTTATACTTAAAAGTAACTCTAGTCTCAGTAACTCTAATATTTATTATAATTCTGTATGTTAGCCCGTAAAAATAAAAAGAAATTTCAACGGTTTATTAGAAATGCGCCACTGTGACCTTATTCATAAGAACTCCTTAAGTTGCTGCTTATGCAAGCGGTACGACGTAATATCCGATCTTCAGGCCGGTATCAAGGGCTTTCAAGTTCTGAACTATTCCCACGTCAACGTCACGTTACACTCCGAAATTGCCAATATCTGATACAAAGGAAAACATTTATTGACGTATGTAACTCTTGGAAAATCTAAAAGAAATTATTTAACATTATTAAAAAAAGTTATGCTTGCTTAAAATATTGTTTCTTGAGTATTTTGTTAAATAATGCATCACACGGTTGCATGCCATAGTTTGTATTGAATTTAATAGAGCACGTTTGACACATCATATTTAAAGAACTACACTAAACAAAACTACACTAAAACAAATGTAGTACCTCAGTAAGATGAAATAAAATACCGCGTTAAGTTTTATCGACTCTCACTTTCTTAATTATTGTGGCATACACGATATAATAATATACATATACACGATATAACATAAAGTTTTAAAGCAAATGATAGAAAAGACGAGCAATAGAAGAAAATATAAGAGCAATATAGCCCTTAAATGTACCGTTAGTTACATTTAAGGGCTATATTGCTCTTCTATTCTTAATATGTCGTGTCTTTCTTGGTAAATTAATTGTGTGATATACATAAGAAAACATTTATCACTAGAAATTTATAGAGTCAACTGTCACTAGAATTTTATCTTCGTAGTTAGCTGTGTTTGGAAAGCCTTTTCATATTAGAAAGGTTTTTTTTAAACCTAAATGTAAATTATCTATATAAATATGTCTTCAACTAAGTCTAAGCAGTTGTCTTTTCTATTATAAGGGTCGTTAATATTTTATTTCTTTTTATAAATATATTTAAACTATACAATTATGCAACTATCATCAATCCACTTTCTAAAGTCAGCAAAAACATCGAAATCGAATACAAAATCACATTGAGTGCCAACACAGCGCAGTAAGAAAGAAAAAAATAGAAAATGCAGCATTTAAAAGAAATTTATTAGAAAATGCATTTGGAAAAATATAAATCTTGAATGGGGGTTATTTTTCGTTATTTTCTTAATCTTAAGTCCCTTTCTACTCTTGTGGAGACACATGTCAATGGATTTTGCTGATCACTTAACAAGGATAACTGAAATTAGGACTATTAACATAGTCCTAATTCCATTTATCCTTCCATTTGGCTTAACGATTTTATAAACAAATTTGCTTCTCATTCTGTACCGTCTTGAGGGCTATTTATATTCACGCCGGTTGAATCTATGGAGAAAATGGATCTTCTTTTTGTTTTTGAAAATCTTAGGGTATTAGTAAAGGAGACTAGTTGTGGCGAAGACAATGATTTTTATTCCTTTATAATAAAATTAAATTAAAAATCTAAGTGTATTTTTTATCTTAATAAATAATGATAAAAATCAATCATGCAATATCCCCAGTTTATGGTAATCGCAAATTATTATCTTTATCGATAGTTATAAAATGTCTTTCAACGTTTACATTCCTTGTAGATCCATGCCCTAGTATCAAAGATTGTTGGACGGCTTCTAAAAAATCGATAGGAACGGATAGTGAAAAGTAGGAATAAATTCGGTTTTGGTTTAAAAAGAGGTTAAGTAACATTGATAGTCTCAGCATTTTTAGTACAAATATTTGACGAGATTTTTCCAAAACAGAGAACTTAGTTCGTGTTTCATTTTATATGATATGAACTACAATTTTTTTTTTTTATATTTTTATCTGTAATATACATATAAATATCCTTTTTTAGACCTTTTCCTTTACTGCAAGTTTCCAGTGCTCGCCAAATTTTATAATTGTAGCTACAGGACATACCCTTTAGGTTTTGATTACGCGGCGAATAAATTAAGCTTAATTACCCTATCGAACTTACCTAAGTTCGATAGGGTAATTAAGCTTAATTAAATTAAGTTAATTAATGAAATAATTTTGTCATTTATTTTTCTTAGGTTACATATAAATTTTCCCAGTTTAAAAAAGCAATAGCTATTTTTTACACACACATTTAACACATTTTATAAAGTAACACTTAAAACTGTAAAGAGGTTAATCCGAATAATTATGGGGGCAGTGACGAGAAGTGTAGACTACAATTTAAAGAAAACATTGCACGTGGAGTGCCATTTAGAGGAAAGTGGTGAATGGTGAACGGAAGTGTCTAAATGGGAACAGAGTGTCTGAGTAATAAATTTGCACATAACAGAAAATATATTCACGCTTTCACATTTCACGCTGCTTTCACACTTCCGGGGTAACAACGTGAAGCTAAAAATAAAAAAAGAAAATATTATAAAATATATGTAACGTTCATAAAATGTATGCGAATAAGTAACGACGCTCTTTAAGCTGGAGATAAAAGCAGAATGCTGCATACAAGTTTTTGTTCGTTTGTAACTCAATTTAGCTCTAACACCTGAACGAACTTGAATGAAACATTACATGTGGATGGTTCTGTAGTAGCTTTATTTATTCAAATGCACGAATATATATATATATTTTTTTCTACATCTACCAAAATAGAAACATAATTTTTAAATTCGAACAATTTTTAGTTAGTGGTAGTAAGAGCATATTTTTTTTAGTTTAATGTTTTTTAATGTATATAATAAATTTAATATATGTGCGTAGTAATGTGTGCGTAATTTAGTGAAATGTGAACAGGATCAGAATCAACAACATTTGTTGATTTTTATTACTTTTAAAGTCTACTTCTAAGTTAACATTTTAAGGATGAAGTAAGTATTTGGTTAAAGTCACTAATTCGATGGTCGATTTATCGAGTTACAGGATATGTTACATCACTATTATACTTTCGTTGTTACTCACTTTTCCTACCTAGAGTAGCTTCCTACACTAAGAATAGGTATGTCACGATGTGTAACAGCTATTTATTTCTATTCGGGCAGGTTGTGAAGCTGCAGCTTAAAGCTAGGTTAGGTAACTATATTTATATCGTTGCATGGAGTATCGAGGTAATTTAATCCCCTATTACTTTAGCGTAGCCTAAGTTTAACTTTGGCTCTTAATTGCGACTAGCTCCCTACAGGAAGTTACAAGTCTCATCTATTCTTCACTTTAAACTATTAAACTTTTACAGGTAACACGCAGGAGTATAAAATATCCATATGACGATGTAACGTCATTAAAATATACCATCGAAACAAAAATAAAGTATAATATAAGAAATTTTACCTAATACCTATGAAACGTATGTAGAAAAATTCAAACGAACATCACTAATAGCATTCATGTGGAAGCGTATGCATTTTACATCGGTCTGCCCGCAAATGGCAATCCACTTTGCAGGCTTGTATCCTTATTATAAAACGAATAGTCTGATTTTTAAAAGCTTTGTAAATTTATTTATTGAACTTCAACTGCATTACTATGTATATCACAACTTAAAACATTTGAAAGTAATCATGTGTTTATTTATCAATTTAATTTAAAACAATTTTAAGACATCTTGACAATTTGTGTGACAAAAAAATATAATAACTTATTTATATTATTATACCAATAGTTGAAAAATTACATATAGATACATACTGTAATGGAAGCGCCTTGATCCACGACAAATTTAATCATCCCTACTGGCAAATTCCTGCTGTAAATTTCTTTAAGTTTAGTAAAAATAAGAAATAAAAATATAATAAAGCGTATGTGTTTTTTATGGAGCTTAACGCTGTTTCCCGCACATGGTAGGATCCTAGTGTTAAGGCACTTCGTTTCCATTAAAGTACTTCCGTTCCCCACCTTATATCGACTTTGAAGCATTGCGTATTGACTGGCGGAATTTAACGCTGCGCTTTACTTTGCTACCGGAGAAAAGACACGAAAATATTAAATATTTAATTTCCTCAAATTAGATCGAACCCAAAACTTGTCACGTTTACAGTCCCACGCTTGTACCCCTGCGCCACGATAGATCACAAATATCTGTTTATATAGTAAGATAATTTTATATGCTAAAATTTCTTATTCTTATAGTTTAAATTGGGTCATACAAAGCTTATTATATTATTATTATTTTTAGTTATTAAAAATATAAAAAATAGTTTAGCTTTTATGTTATTTTGTGTCGCCTAGTATTTTTCAAGAAACAAATTTAAAAATGTTGTTATATTTTCGCAGAAACTGGCTAACGCTACATATCAAGCGAATTGAATTTCAATTGCTAAATGTGTACAACCGGTTCACGCTTGCTTCGTAAAGTTATGTAAAACGTAGCTCCAGCCGTTTTATCGTGTAGCTGTTTCCTAAAGCTTCGTTTTAACAAACGTATTTCACCCTTTTTATGTTTGCGAGTCTACTAAGTCTCTTTAATTAATTATTAAATGAGGAAAATCAGCGAATAAGGTTTATTATTTTTTAGTGTTCCGTACCTCAAAAGTAAAAAATCGGAACCCTTGTAGGATTTTTTTGTTATTCGTCTATCCATCTATCAAAACTATTTATCTCGAAATTGCATAGAAGTATCAATATTAGATTAATCTTAAACATTCAGGGCTTTGGTCCCTTGGCGCATGTATAAACTAAGCTTATATGTCAACGCAATAAAAAGAAACCAACATTTATGTATTAACTTTGCTGCATTTTGCATGACATTCGCCAAATTAGAAGTTATAGGTAAAAATGTACTATACACATACTGTAAAAATGTATAATGCAAACTTTAGTTTGTCAACTTTTAAAAAATTGTAATTTTTGTTGACTTACAATACTGAAATCTGTACGGAACTCTCGGTAAGCGAATCCGACTGGTAACTGATCGTTTTTTTATAGTGCGCTGCTTACTCAACTGGCCGAAATTACGTTTATCATAAAATACAGGCTATGTATGTGGAGATGAAAGGAAACAAAAGATTCATGGAATACAAACTGCCATATATTATTGAAAAATAACGACAGCGTTATGATTTGTACCTAATACAAAATTTACAGTAAATGGTATTGATTGATGATTTGACTATAAACCTTTTAAGCACTTTGCCATCAAACCACATTTTGCTTTACAATAATATTTCTCATATCACTTATTTTTTGCAACTAAAGATGGCTTCTTTACACCTCGAGCCAAACCCTTCCGCGTGTAAAAAAGTTTTTATATCAAAAGGGTATCTGTTACGTGCAAATATTTGATCTATTTAGGTCTGATTCGTCTTGTTAAGGACGGAAACTTGGATCGAGAGAATAAAAGGAATAGTAATGATGCTTCAGAGTATTTATTGTTAAGCAACATTAAAATTTTATTCCATCACTTTTATTCTTAGCACGGAGATTTTTTGTATTGAGCACGTGATTACTATTCAAAAGTTTGATATTGTACGCTACTCAGCTTTACACTTTATCCCGCACATGGCAGGGTAGGCAGAGGGAACCTGGGAACCTAGTGTTAAGACACCCCGCTCCACTTCTATTCCTCACTTTCCGCCGAATTTGAGGCATTGTGTGGTGATTGGGTCGGAATTCAACGTTTTGCTTTACACCAGAGCAAAGAAATGAAAACATTAAATATTGGAATAGAAAATATTAATAATTCATGTCCTCGAGTGGGGATCGAATCCACACCTGCTGCGCCACGACAGGCCTCAAGCTTGAACAGAATAATAAATAATAACAGTATCCTTAAATATGTTGATACTACCTATAATGACAAATAATGATAGTATCCTTAGATATGTAGGTACTCATCTATTAATAATAGCAAAATTAATTCTACTTTCACTGACTCGGTGAAACACTGATATGTTATAGAATGATTTTTTTTTTAAGGAATTAATCTTTACCTTAAATATATTTATTAGCCTTTAAATATAAGGAAATATTACAAAATATATTTCATAATTGGGTCATTTAGTACTTTGAAGTAGACTTGTTGTTGATATATTATCAGATGTTTTATACTATAATGTAGTAAACATTGGTAAAATTATAAATTATGTAATGGTGTTCTCGGTTAAACAATATACGTGTGTATTTATAAGAGGATGTTGGACGATGCGTAAATGTGAAAATTATACGGGTGGAGCGATAATTAATTATTTTTAGAGAGGAAAAAGTCAGAAGCGTGCTACAAGAGTTCTTTTCATTCCACAGTCCTGAGAGTTTTTTTCTGAGTGATCAAAGGGACAAACTTTATGAAAATATAAAATGCAAGTTAGTCATAATTATGGTAAGTACTTCTTTGAAAGAAAGAAAAAGTCTAATTTTTATTTTCATTTCGAATTCAAGCATTAAATTACTCACGCAAATATATAATATATTTAGAAATGTATCTATACATCTTAACTGAACGGTTAAATCATGGAAGATACATTAAAAAAAAACTTATAGGGGTTAATATATAAATGTATCAACCAGGCTCAAAATAAAGGCAATCACTCAAAATTTTAAAAAATAAAATTTTTTGTCTTTGCGTTTGTATGCGCTAATTTAAAAAAACAGCTAACCAGATTTAAATTAAGTTTTCACTATTATATATTTTTTAAATATATATTTTTTAATCGTTTAGTAAATAAAAAAAACTAATAGCAGTCGTGGGACTGCCGATAGAAGTAAAAACGGAACTATTAAGTTGAGAGTAATTAAAACTATATGCAAAAACTATATGATTTTTTTATGTTTTATTTATTAGTTACATATGGTGGGTTAAACAAATCATGAACAAAATATAAAGTGGTTGAAAAAATAATTAATATACAATTATTTTAATTATACATAGTATTTATATTTACACGAATTTCAATGAATTCAAGTTTGAACATTATTTTCATTATTTACATCATTGTCATCATTAATTTCGACAACACTTAGATTATCTGTTCGTCCAATCATTTCATTGTATTCTAAAAAAGATGCAATAGGTACTGCTACTATAACGTATTGGTGACGTGACTCACAAAATTATACTTATCCAAAAAGCGTCCAACGCGCACATAATACAGTCAGAAATAGTCGATGTATTAGTGTATACGTGTACACAGGCTATATTAGTGTATACGTGTACTACTGCGCATGCGCTAGTCGCACGCCTGCTATTATCATTAGCATGTCGGTGACGCGAACCGAGGATTTTACCCTCTACCAAAACGCTCAACGCGCCTAAAGAAGTTTTCACTTCAAAAATTATGTCCATTTAAAATCTTTAATTCAACATAATCGGCTTGTATAGTTTATCAAGCGTTTTATTAATTTAGCTGAAATTTCAGTTTTCAATGTATTTCAATATTGCCTTAAAAGTGATAATGTTATTAAAATACGAAAGTGATTTACGATTACGGAAGAATAAAGTAAGCGGGCAAAAGTGCGAGCAAGTCGCTATTTTTAATTATTTTGTTTTCTTTAGAGGCGATAAAATTTGATGTAGCTATTAATAATATTATGACAAAGTTAATTCAGTTAGTACATGACAGTGTTAAGCTAAGTATATTAAAATTAAATTGATTTTATTCGTATCTTCAGTAGGTTTACAGCCTATATAAAAATATCATTACATAAACTGTATGAGGGGGTGTGGCGCAAGGGTAGATACCTAGGTAGGTGCGACTGAAAACGTGACGGTTGTGGGTTCGATTCTTATTCGAGGGAATGAAATCTTCTTGTCTGTGTCTAGATTTCCTCTTTGTGAAGTTAAGAAAATAGTATGTGGAATAAAAATATAAAACTGCAAACCAACTCTGAAACATTAGTACTATCTCCTTAATTCTGTTAACGCAAGCCGCCATCCTTATAAGTCTATAGCTACATAATTTAAAAATTATGGAGAGCATATATACGGCAGAGTCTGTAAAACGTCTATAAAAAATTTATAATATAACCGGTAAACATTTCAGGTTCGCGTTACTAAGTTATTAACCAAATATGGTAAAGTAAACTAGAAAAAAACATACTTACTTACAAAACATTATTTTCTGTAATCATTGTAATGACAATAACGTGAAGAAATAACAAACAACAAGACTGTTTGCACGTAGCCAAGATGACGAAAAACAAAAGTTTGTCTTCATCTGAGTTAGAAGTAGGTTTAGGTCTTTAGGTCAGCTTAGCTATAGATTTGTAGCTCCGGGCACATTTCCAATCTGAGCGGTGATATAATCGCAATTTTATGGTATATCAGAGACAGCCGTCCCTATGTGGACTAGGTTACCTAATTCTATTTATTCTGTCCCCCGCCCACACTATTTAGCCTCGTAATACAATTTCCACAAACTGGACGATTTATTCAAACATTTGGATGTTATCATCAGAGCTACATCTTGAATAATGTGTACCAATTTTTACCGCAACCTCGTTTACTATGAATAAGTAGACAAATAAATATATTTAAATAACATTTAAATTTGTCAATTTATTATTTAAGTTAAATTATTGGAATATTAATAAATTACTGTCATTAATACATCTTTTAACATTATATGTTTTAATAATGCCACTTTTATTAGCTTCACGTTATATCCCGCACATGGCAGGGCAGGCAAAGGGAAATTGGGAACCCAGTGATAAAGCACTCCGATCTATTCCCCAATTTCCACTAAATATGAGTCATTTCTTGTTGAGTGGCGAAATTCAACATTACATCTTGTTACCAGAGCGAAGAAATGAAAATATCAAATATTTCATTTTGATAATATTAAGTAATTAATTTCCTCGAGTGGTGTTTTATCGTCACACGCTTGTGCCCCTTCGCTACAACAGGTTTATAATACTATACTATATATAATTTAAAAAGCGGTCATGTGTGAGTCGGACTAACCTCCAGGGTTCCTTACAAACCTGAAAATAGTACGGCGAAAGAGAATTGCAAATTATAAAAGTTGACTAAGTGCGGGTGTATCCTCTCATTTTGTACAAAATGAACAACAATAGTTTATATATTTTTAATGAAATTATAATAAATGTTTACTTTTCTATTTTTTTTTTATTAGTTGTTTAACTAAAACTTACATTCGTTCACGTCTGAATAAAAAAATAAGTAGACAAAACAAAATTAGTAATTAAAGTATGATTACCTTACATATACAAATATGAATAGAAGAGTACAAACACTTGAACCGTTTTTATTTTCTATTAAATACCTATACATTATCGCCCTTCCTTTTTTTTTTCTTTATTACTACTTATATTGTAAGTTTCCACTTCGCGGCAAATTTCATAACTGTAAGTGCTTGGCAATTCCCTATAGGTTTTGAATACGCAGCAAATTTTATACGCAGCAAAAACAATACATAAATACTCGTATCGTACCTTTTGAATGCGTTGGTTTATAAGGTTGTAAGCTTATTTTTTTTCTGTGCTTGAAGGGATCAAACACCTTAATATCCAATATTAATTTACTCTTGATATTTTCACGCGACTTCGCGATAAGTTTACGAACGGACTAACGAACAACAAATCATCCTGTAAGGATTCTGTTTTACCTTTAAAGTTAAAGAGCCTGAAAAATCTGTTTCATTTCCTCCCTTTTGTAACGAGGCAAAGTACACTTGAGTTTCGCCACTCAACACGTAAAGCCTCAAATTTGGCGGAATATGCCGGACGGAATGGGATAAGAGTGCCTTAAAGCCAGGTTCCGTCTGCATCTATTATCCTGTCATATGAAGAATAAAGCGTGAAGCTAAAATAATATTAAGTGTTGATTAAACATTTTTAATATTACAAACGATTATTGAGGGTATGTTTGCTTATAGGTACGGTACCTTTAATGAATATTTTAGAATATCTTAAATATTTTCCACAAAACAAAAATAAAATGAAAAAGGAATGTTAGAAAAGTAAAAATATAAGGATACATGAAATTCCAAGCACGCATTTACATTATTTATCTGTGGGTTGGTTTTTCTTTCTGTCTTTTGATCCGGCCTAATCTGCAAAACGGTTAAACCCATTAAAGATTTTTATGGACTGATTTATACTTTAGCCCTCCAAAGTTAACCTTCATCAAAAATACGTTTTAAGTTACACATTTTATACAGTTGAAAACCTAATTAAATAAAATTCAGCTTTGGGTAGTGATTGGATATTTCCAATAACTACATTAATATCAACATTTAATACATATTTTTTATACCTCTTTGTATTACCTTTTTTTTACCTCCTATTATCTTTACATGTGCGAGCACGATATTATGTTCTATTCTTAATAAAGAGTAGTACAGTATTGTAATATGTTTATTGAAATATCTTAAGGACTGTTCCAATTAAAATTGTCGCTATTACTATAAACCGACAGGCCGGCTATCAATTTCAAGGCTAGAATTCCAGCTGACAGGTAGCAATAATTAAAGAGAAATATAGAGGAAAACTTTACATATCTAAACTATTCATCCAGGATTCAGTCAAGAGTCATATACGTAATATACGTATACGTTATTCAGATCGATGTGGTAATTGCCAATATCAGGCGAGTAGATCACGCTTTAATCTATTGTTGATGTCTAGTACTGACAGATTAATAAAGTCAGTATATCAGGAAATGGGCAATATTTTTGTTTGAATTGCCTCAATCCAGTTTATATCAGGTGCATAAAATATTTTTTTCGCTATTGCAAAAGACATATATTTAGCAAATAATTAAAGGGTAGGCTTTTGTAGAGTGGTCTTAAGAAGTCGCTTAGGTAAAAAAAAGACAACCTCAAACTTGTGGTGTTAAAATAAACTCATAACTGCTATTTATTTAAAGTGTCAAAATGAAAGTTGTTCAACATTTTATTAGAGCCAAAATTACACATCGGAAGTGTTTTCTAGCACTTAACAAACTTCAACTGATATAAACACATAACCTAATGGTTATGTCTACGTTTGGTGTTATTTCCTGCAATAACTGATCTCATATCGTTATACTTCGTATATAAAACACCCTAGCATTGCCTTCCAAGAGTGTGTTATAATAAAAAATGATACTAGCATTACGAAGCTAAACTTTATCGTATTGGCATCATCTTCTAGGCTTAAGTGTATAGTTACGGAATAGAAATGTGTTGTAATGTTCATAAATTGCAAAGCTTTTCATATAACCACTGCCTTCCTTACATAAGAAATAAGTCTTTTTTTTTTCAATAGTAATATCAATCATGT
The DNA here is from genome assembly GCA_019049475.1 of Eueides isabella. Lineage (NCBI taxonomy): Eukaryota > Metazoa > Arthropoda > Insecta > Lepidoptera > Nymphalidae > Eueides > Eueides isabella. Next base: position 7,334,767 of record CM032399.1, on the reverse strand, counting down.
ACAATTTATTCAATTGTCTTTGATTATGTTGAATAAAATGGTGAAACATTTATTTTATTATTTTATAAAGTTATTACAATGCCTGTTATAGAAAATAGTAATATTTTCACATATAATAAAGAATAAGTGACAGTTTAGGTCCCTCCTAAGGACAGCCCACAGTAACCACTTTTATGTTTTGTAAATTACAAAAAAATAAAGAGTTATTTCAAATTATTTTAAGCCATCAGAATCTATAGTTTTTTGTCCAATTAAATGAATTACGTACGTGCCTATTATATATCAAAATTGCTCTTTACGGCAAACAAAAAAAAGAATATTTTTAAAAATGTCTCAGTCATAAAACACACGTGGCAGTGATAGTCGCATCGAGCGTGATACGCCACAGTACGACTCGCTTGCCTAATCACTAACTTGTACTCACACGAGATACTATGATATCTAAATGTTATTTAAGTTCAAAAGGTTTGGATTGACAAAAATATTTTTGACTGAGATAGTCTTTTAATACTATAAGCTATGTGATAATAGTTCCGCCTTAACCCATTATATTTGTGACTAGAGTTAAGATTCTTAAAATGCATGACGCATTCTATACAACTCTTATTTATTATTCATTGGACTACGTTGGTGGAGCCGCAGATTAAAAGCCTGGCATATATAAGGTTTCAAGACGTCTGATCAATGTCGTATCTAGATTTATTTTTCAGGGGGCCTTAAGTTATTTTTTACAGTTAAATTTTTGATCATGCCTGTTGGCTCTTTTATTTCTACCTATCTATTGTCAATTAGGCTAGAGGCAAAACAAAATCACACAATATTTGTAAACAAATATAATAAGTTTAGTGGTTTGTAAGTAGATTCCTTCTTGTTTATTAACTATAGGGGCAGGTAACGTGAATATAACAATTACTTTTGCCTCCCCGCATGATCTATAATGTTGTAGATTCAGATATAATTTACATATCATAATTTACTGCAGTCAAAAACAACAAGCCCTCGTGTCCATTTGCCGAGCTTTATGCAAAATGTGCTATGATTCATGAGACATATATGAGCTTTATGGTAATGCAGTAAGCTTTTCTATTCATAATGATCTTTTTTATACAATTGACACTGCTCTGTCGAACCTTTCAATAAATAATTTCGTATAGACTTTTTTATAAAAACTTATAATGATCTAAAACAGCTATTATAATTATAAATTTTACATTAATTTTCTTTGTTAGTGCTAGTTAACTACGTGGCTACGATCACGTTGTACAATCTACATTATCATTGGAATAAGCGAAGACTGAAGAGGAAATATTTTATATGAAGTTGTTATATAAAAGAAATTTGTAATACTAAAATTATTTTCCTCAAAATCTTTTTAGTATTTTTACACGAAACATTTTCCGATAAACATTCTCATATATTAAGTATGTATCTTGGGCTAGCAAATCTCTTAACTGATTAGCAATATAACATGATTGATACGAATACAATTCTATCAAGCGAAGTTTATGATAGCTTGACACCCCAAGGCTATAAAGTCGTAACTGCCACAAGTTGCCACTTAAGTGCTTTTTCAAAATGAGGCCACAACACTTATCCGTAATATGATTATTCTCAGCAAGGGTTATAAACTAAATAAGTACTTTAAAAAATCCTTAATTTGTGCATTTCTATTTTGTATTTAATATAAAAAATACCCTGTTATATGCTATGAATGCTGCGTTAACATTTACATAATTACGAGTCGTCGTTTAATAATAAGTTTCACAAAATATAAACGTAAAACAAAAATTAAATAGTCAGGATTGATCAAGATTAGAGCACTCTGGATATTATGATGCTATCATACATTACTGTGATTTCATTTTAATATTATGATGACTGGGTGTATTAGACTACTTCAAATATTAAACAAGCTAGTAATATATATAAAAGAAGATTTATAAGCGATACTCGCAATAAATTAAGTAGTTCGTTACAAGTATGAATTGATATTTAGCTATTATTTGGACAGAAAGTTCTATATTTACTTTAGACGAGATTATCGGCCTAAATAAGCAGGCGGGGCGCCACAAAATGAGATGTATTGCGTGCAAAATAAATATGAACGTGCCCTACAGAGCAGCCGCTTCTTTATAGTCACACGACGAACGGATTTATACGACAGGAAATCCAATTATACTCTTATACGTATGCTAAAAGTAAACTTTACTTTAGTAATATGAAACTATATTTACAGAAAGCAATATTCATATATTGAAACTAATCTATAGCAAAATAATTTGATTTTTAAGCATGTTTTTACAATTAACTATGTGTTTATAACAACTTATTATAGCAATAATATAATAAAACAGCAAAATAAAACAGTATAAAGAAAAAAAACAAAGTGAAGTTTAAAAACTACTAAACTTAAATAAAAAAAGCGTATAAAAATTTAAGTTTAGTATAAATACATCATTTTTAGAATTTTTGTATATGTGAATGTCTGTAAGGGTCAGTCTTTTAAACTAATGGACTTATTTGAATATTTTTATTGTTGTATTGTTAGATCTGGACAGGATCTAGGCTATATTTCATTTTAAAGACTTCTAAAGTTAATGCAGTACATTGCGGTTTGCAAGCGGTTCAGATAAATTAAAAATAATAATTAAATGCCTCCATAACAAAATTGTTGATTTTGATGAGCCTTTTTTAATGATATAAAGGTTAAAGATCTAGGACATCCGATGAACAATCATAACAGTCTATCTAAATTATAACGAATAATGAAATGCTGCTTTATTAAAAGTTGTTGAGCGTGATAAGCATTTTCCATTGACATATTGAAATTGAAAATATGGAACATCTGATTAGCTATCATAAAGGCCTAAGTAAACTACTCATAGGAAATAATGAAATGCTACCTTAATAAAAGATATTCAAGGTGACATAATTCTATTATGTAAAAATTAAATCTATAATATGTGATAAACTATAGTAGCTCAGCTAAATTATAAAAAACTAATAAAATATATATCTTAAATTGGTGCTTGACTTTTTTATAGTTTAGTATATTTTGACAATCTTTATTTACAGTTGAAATAATTTACAATATAAACAGGTCTCGCAGGTCTTGGTGATGGCGGTCGTGTACTGTATTAAGTAGAGATGCCACAAATATTCGGCTACTATTCGGTATTCGGCCTATTCGGCTACTTTTTTAATATTCGGTATTCGGCCGAATAGCATGCAGTATTCGGCCGAATACCGAATACCTAATTATGGTAAAAATATATATGGTATTATTCAAAAACATATATTATTTAAATTACAAATGGTTCATTTTTATACATAAATTCATACTTAAGTGCTTAAAATCTGTCAAAGGTAAGTTAAGATGAATGAAAACATTTTTTTCAGCATTTGTTGATAGCAAGCGATTACACTTTTCTTCATAAACAAAAATTCCTTCTGGTAATACTCTCGCTGTAGACACCCACGAGACGATAGATAAATCTTAGCAAATTTTGTCAGTATTAGATACAATTTTGCTTTTGCTGACCATTATTTATAATGGTCTGCTGACCTGTTTAGGCGGACAGTTTTCAAATAAGTATCAATCTCTTAAATTTAAAAAACGTATAAAAATTTTGAACGAAGCAGGATTTAAACCCGCGCCTCTTGAAAATCCCTCCAGCGCTCTGACCAACTAAGCCATTCGTTCTCACCAAGCTTCGTCGAAATTCTTATACGTTTATTACAACTAATGTTGTTAGCATCTCTGTACGGAGATTTTTACAAATTTTCGAACCCACAGAAAGCTAAACTACCCAAAGAAAACTCGTAAGAATTATCGTTTGGCAAGAGAGAATACTATTTTATTTAATATTTTTACAATTTTTTTAAAGTGTTATCTCTGTAGGGAGATTTTCAAGAGGCGCGGGTTCAAATCCTGCTTTGATCAAAATTTTTATACGTTTTTTTAAATTTGAGTTTATTATCTCTCGTACAAAGTGTGGAATAACACTTTAAAAAATAGTGAAAATATTAAATATCAATCTCGTTTGTCACATTTTTTCTCTGTATTTTCTCTACTTACTTTGCCCGCTCCGCCGCTCTCGTACAAAGTGACTGAGACAAGAAGTACGTAATCATTTACCAATATTCGGCCGCCGAATATTCGGTACTTCGGCCAATTACGTAGCCGAATATTCGGTATTCGGTATTCGGCCAAATCACTATTCGTGGCATCTCTAGTATATACATTAAACAATAATTTATCTTCGAACTCTGAAATCTAACATTGAAATAATATACTATTCATAGTTTTTATTTTCACTACACATTTTGATATACTTTACATATCGTATAATATGCATTTACTTGAGTAAGGAATACTATTAATTTTTTTACTATGTTTTAAAGTGTTATTCCATACTTAGGACAGAAAATACTAAACTTAAATTTAAAAAGCGTATAAAAATATTTTTTTTTGAACGAAGCAGGATTTGAACCCGCGCCTCTGGAAGTCCGGGTTAGTATTATCTGTCCTAAGTGTGGAATAACACTTTAAAACATAGTAAAAATATTAAAATAAATAGTATTCTCTGTTGCCAAACGATAATTCTTACGAGTTGTCTTTGGGTAGCGGAAATTTGTAAAAATCTTCCTACAGAGATGCTAACAACATAAATAAGTTGTAACAAGCGAAATTCTTATAAATTTCGACGGAGCTTGGTTCAAATCCTGCTTCGTTCAAAATTTTTATACGCTTTTTAAATTTAAGTTTAATACTATTAATTGTTAAAAATGTTAATTTCTTTTTAAATTTGTAACACATTAAAGTTATTACTATGTTATTAACGTTATTACTGGAAGATATAACAATTTTGTCGGTCACACATTTTTTTCCACATTTACGCAGCGCATGTACTTGAAGATTCCAAATTTTCATGTTTTAACATTTTTTTCAATTAATACTTCACTCATAGAGTTCATAGGGTATTCATTTATGTACATTAATTTTATTTATGTACATAGGGTTCATTTATGTACCTATAGCTTTCCTCGATACATGGACTATTCACAATATACAAAGAGGTTTCTGCAATTCAAACCAGTAGCTTCTGAGATAATCGCGTGAGATAAACGCGTTTTATATTACGAAATATATTAAGTACGTATGATGGATACATGGTACGAATCACACGTAATGATCACTATATTCCCGTATTTTAAAATTTATATCTTCTTTTATATCAATTTTAGTCATCTAGGAAATACTGAATTGTTCAAAATGACATATAATTATACAATATTGTAATAAAAAGTTCAAACATTGAACTATTTTTCATTTTTTGTTCTTCCCATTAAATGCATTATTCAACACAAAAATAACTTTTCAAATCGATCAACCCAGTAGCTGCTGATATCAGTTCTTTCAGTAAAACATAATGTTCCTTTTTTAATATTAGCTTATTATACATATATATTATGTACATGTTAGTAAATTTAAGATAACCACGTTTCAAGTGAGTTTTATAGTTATTTATATGATACTAAAACAATTAAATCATTAAATGATATTAGGCAAATAAGAAGTGCGAAACATGTGCGGGTGGGAAAGACATGTGCGGGGCTTATGCTGTATTCCGCACATTGCAGGGTAGGCAAAGGGAACTTGGGAACCTAGTGGTAAGACACTCCGTTCTACTTCTGTTCCCAACTTTCTGCTGAATACGAATTAACTGGTATTTTATCTTTATTTCGTAATTAAATAAACTTTTTTTACTAATATTTATTTTTTTTATTTTAGTAAAGTCACTCTGTTCATATATTCTCTGCTTTTTGCCCGAATTAAAAAAAAAAATCCTTCTAGGCCGAGGAATGAAAATAATTTATATCTCAGGTACATAATAAAAGATAAATTTTAAAGAAAAATCACGTCCTCTTTGCCGTCTAATGAAGTTACATAATCACATAACTTAAATAGCAAAAGACTTTTAAAAGATTTCTTTTTAGGATAATTCTAATACCGTGTCAAGAAGTTACTTACTAATGGTGAATAAAAAAAATTAAACTTTTTCGATTTCTAATACTATTCACCAGTCATGTTCCCGCCATGAGTCACGTGTCAGTTTGAATTTCCTGGCATGGCATTCTTATTAAATGATTGCGCAGTTATTGCCAAGAAATTATTAGAATTCAAATAAGGCGTCAGATTTTTTGATTTATTATAGAAATAGACTATAGAAATATAATCGCACGAGTAAATTTTTTCTTTATATCGCTTTATTAAGCTACGCGCAATAAAAATATTTGTAAAAAGTTATAAAATATAAAATTGGGCTGTAAATATTTTTAGCTATTTTGAATTTGGTGATGATATTTTTCCATGGATGAGCAATTTATGCTAACTCTAGGAGGTTTTGCTTGAGTTCAAATACACCTTCAGAGTGATCTTTACAATATAACACTAAGTGTCCAGTATTATTTCAAGCTAAATACGTGTTCTTGTTTAATTACTGTATAAAGTAAGTTGGAGACCAGTAACGCAGGAGTAAAAACTGTGGACGCGACAGGTTGTGGGTTTGATCTCCAGTCAAGAAAATCAAATATTAATTATTTTCATGTCCTCCTCTGGTAAATAAGGAAAAACTCGGCTACTGGGGTTCGCTACTCAACACGCAATGCTTTCAGAATTCGGCGGAATGTATTTTATGGAGTGTCTTAACTCTCCCTGTGTGGGATACAACGTAAAGTTGAACAAACGTTAATATTAGTCTATATATTGTAAAAAAAAATATTCTAAGGTTTAAGTATATTTTAAGTAAGCAATATCATTACTAGGCTGGCTGTGCATTACTAGCTTTATATAATTAAGTATAGGGTCAACTTAACTTATAGCACGCACAACTATTTCACCTCACATTCTTCTTCCCTTGCCGCACCATTAAAACAACAAACTACGGTAATTGCCCACATTCCATATACATTTGTATAGTAAAAAATAATGAGGTTTTTTTAAAATTATAGTTTGTATCATAAAATATTTCTAATAAACTAATAATCACTAATAACAAATAAACTAATTATAAAAAAAGTTATCTATAAAACCATAGTTATAGTCACTTAGGGACAGATAGTATAATTTACTGTAGCGTGTTGTGATAATATGTTATTGGATACTTGCTCTATATATTGGAGGATGTTAAACAATTGAAGAGGCATCTGAAGTTTACTTCATTATCTAATTAACTTTCCAAATATAATTAGTATAAGTAATACTAATTTTCTATTAAAATAATATTTCGTAATAATTAAATATATTATTAGTGGTGTGGTGTACTAGAGGCACGGCATTTACTTGTAAGGGTGTGGATTTGATTCCCACTTTAAGAAATAGTTTCTAATAAGACGAAGTATGAAATAATACATTAATAAGTGCTACTAAACACTGCAGATTATGCTATAGTTTAATAAAATACTAATTCCATAAAAACTCATTGTCCTTTCTCAATATAAATAGAATAAATTATCATTTTCTTTTTTTGAACGGGAATGTGTATTGATGTTTTGTATTAAAAGAAAATGGTATCTTTTCTGTGTCGGCAAATAGCACTCATTTACCCAAACACTCCAATTAAACTTGTAAGTACGACGTTATCACCGACAATGCTCTTAACAAGGATCTTGTTTCAAGCCCGCAACTAAGTTCACCAACGATTATAGAGCTATCTTCTCAAATAACATCTAAGAACAAAATAGTAAGAAAACACACACACACTATAATCAGGTAAACTTGTCCAGTCTTTTTGATTTTTTTTCTATTTATAATATAAAGTAATTTATTATAATTAATTATTTATGTTTACTATTTTATTAATTATTATGGAAGTAGTTTCACTATTAATTCCTTGCAGAACATATATGTCTAGTTGATACAATATGTCTAGTTTATACAACAGAAATTGGAAAACAGAGTGTTTCAAACATTGAGAACCCAACCCGTTGGTAAGAAATCTTGCAATGCTACGACGATGATAATATACGAATTTGCCCAGAAGCTTCATGCTGTAAGCTAAAAAAAAAACTATATAAAGAGCAAGCGACGATGTCTTGCGGTTCAAATTTATAAAACGTACTACACCGCAGTTGCAATATTTGTATGTTTTCAGTATCAGTCACTCATCTCTACCACATCTAGTACATCCGTTGACTACTACACTTAAAACTATTATTTATTACCTTTGACTTTAGTTACTATAAAGGAAATAATGAATAAAAATATACTAAAATATAATTTTAAAGGTTCAAACCTACGATTATTGCATTGAATAATTATTTCGTGTTAAATAAACACGCTTCACTTTGTCCGAACAGAGCGAATGTTTTAATAGTAATTAAAATTTAAACAAGAAACATTTACATGTTCATAACATTATTTTTCAGTTTCTATTTTTATTATATATTTTGTTCTGAACAAAATGGCAGTAAATTATATTCGATCTATAACATGGGTGAATTCAATCTATGTATCCAAGTGGAAACGTAAGATAAGGGACAGCATCTGTGCACTCTTTATGACCTAAATTTAAATAAATTTTGTAATGTTTATAAATTTATCACGATTTTCATGTTTCTATATATTTTTAAAGTAAAAAATATAAAGCACCCCGAAGATATTTATTTCTATAAGGAATTCGTCAGTGACTGTTGATGTACAAGATGAAAACACAAGTTTTGAATGAACTCTTATTAAAGGCAAACTAACACGAAAATACAATTACTTTATCATTATGTACTTAACTGTAAGTAGTCTGTGCTTCAGAAGGCTTTAATTAATAAGATCAAAGGTTTTGAACCCAGTTACAAATAAATCCAGATATTGTATATAAACTAATTTAGACAAAATAGTATGATATTGATTAACGATAAACTGTAGAAATTAAACCTAGCCAAAATTAGTGACGTGCTTATCTTTAGAGATATTTTGTACGTAAATTTTCAATTTATCTAGTTGAAGTGAAAATTAAGCCGTTACAATTGGAAAAATAAATATTTTATCACAACGGAAACACGTAAGTAATACTGTAGGGAAAACCTTTATTTCTTTCATTTTCGTTTAAATATGTAAAATAATTGCAACAAAAAGAAGTATTTTATCTTTCTTTCTATACTACCTACTTACCCGAGTGAAAATATTAAATACAATACTTAAATTAAACATTCATATTTAAATTAATAAATATTTTTTTCCTTCTCATATTACCCACCACATTAAGAAGTTATTCCTGCTCAAATATAGCTTTAAATATTATCTTTAATTGTATCTAACAAAGCATATAAAATTAAAGTAAACTCAAATTATAACGAACATTTCATAACATTTTAGCCACGTTATAGTTTTTTGGCCAAATTCACCAAACTCTAACCAATAACTATGTTGAATCTAGTTAATACCTTTTTAGGGAACACGAATCAATGTCTGTGTATTATATTTGCTAATGATGTTAGTTTGAGGAGAATAAAACATCATATCATCACATTCACCATTTTCTATTATATAACTAACAATTATATTGTTTTATTTTATTACAAATCTTAAGTGTTTATTGACGACATAAGCGATTATTTAAGAATGTGGTAAAACTTATATAAGCGTGGCGTAAAGTACGTAGTAACATTTTTTTCATATATTTAAATAGCATAAGTATTTTATCTATTAAGTATATTTTTTTGTATACATACGGAATAATAGTTTTGAGTAAATCCAGTTTTATTTGAGTTCTTGAATAAAATTTTTCAGCTTAACGTTAAAAAACTTTCGAAGGATATTTACCTGATACGGAAAAGAATATGTATTATAATATTGTTTCCATATAAAAACAAACATTTATCAATTTTATAAGCAGTTTCTTATGATTTACTGGAAGCTTTTATTAAATATGAATGCACCTTGGGAACCTACAGGTAAGACACTTCGTTCCCTTTAAGATATATCTGTTTCTAACTTTCCGCCGAATTTCAGACATTGCCTATTGATTTTTTGTGTTATGCCTTGTTACCAGACGGAAGAAATTAAAATATTAAATCATGATTCATTTTCCCAAGTAGGTATCGGACCTACAACATAGGAAATATAATAAAATGAAATGCGTAATTATTTGGGCAATTAAATGACAATGAGTATATCCTTAAAATAATTGACACTGAAAATAAAACTTACATGTAGCCACAAATAATTATATCACATACAAATGTCACTCAAAAATATGAAACACATGCGACTTTTTCCCGAGAGAAATAAATTACGCGTCAACCCATATATTTTCTTATTTACCCGTCAAATTTGCTTTATTTCATTTTATATTTTATATTTAACAAAACGATTGTAAAGTAAAAAGGCTTAGAGTTAGGAAAATTTAACATTACATGAATTTAATTTTGTTTGACTAAAGTCCTATCATGCATGGGTTTTGTTTTCAGCTTCACGCTGTCATTACTGTATACAATTTATTAATATATGTTTACCTAGAAAATTACCATAGAGTTACCAGAGTGCCATTCAATTAATTTAATTTCCTCCAACATTTCATTAAATCTATAACAAAGTGTTCAGTGAAGCGTTGCTAAAGGCTTTTGAGCATGACCAAAGTGATTTTCGACTAGGTTATCATTAGAATAATTTGTACCAATATTAGGAAACATAATTATATACGATCCACGAACCGTTTAAGCTAAGTTGTACGCCATTTGCTTTGTTTATATCGGGTAATACGTAGACCAGTGCCGAAATCAACTTGTGTCTTCCGTTGAGGAATCTCTGTCAATATAACTATTAAAAAAAACCGTCGGTCGTGTCACCAGTTTTCAAGAACACTCCTTTTAAAGCCCCGCCTAGCATCAGTGTATCGGGCCTCAGCTTTTTGAGCGACTGCCAGTATCGCGATCATCTGGAAAGCAAGGCCCAATTGGCCACGAAGAAACTGGGGGTCACCAGCAGAGAGAGACTGTATTTCACGCCAAAACACCTTTTGGCCCTGTACAGGTCCCAGGTTCGGCCTCATTGGAATACTGTTCTCACCTCTGGGCAGGTGTAGTATTAGCTTGAAGCATTTGATCACGTACAACGTAGAGCCGTTCGAATCGTTGGGGACCCAGTAATCTGTAAAGGGCTTGACACTTTGACTTTGCGAAGAGACAGACGTATCTTCACTATGAGTTCTCTACCGCATTTATCAGGGGAATTGTTCTGGGGAACTTTTTGACTTGGTTATCTGCCGCCAAATTTTCTAACCGCACAGTACGCCACAAGTTAATGTACCATCCAAACCATCTGGACACGTGGCACTCTACTACTGTGCGGTTTCGTAGAAACATCCTTCCACGCGCCACACATCTTTGGAACGACCTACCCGCGACAGTATTTCAAGGTCGATACGATATGGATACCTTCAAAAAAAGCGTCTACCTCCACCTCAAAGGCCGGCAGCGCACCTGTAGCTCCCCTGGTGTTACACGGGGCCATGGGCGACGGTGATCACTCACCATCAGATGACCCGTACGCTCATTTGCACAAAAATAAATAAATTATACCGATTTTTGACAATCGGTCTGCCCTTATTTTACTTTTATTTGTTAATGTTCGCTTTAGTAAAAGTGACATATATTTGGCGGAAAAAACAGAATGATTTATTACTAACTTAAACGACACATCGGACAAGATTAAAAATGATGATGATGTAATGTCTGGCATAGAAAAATTGATGTATAACAGACTTTATTTTTGTATGTGTCTTTTATGACTCTACTTTTATAATTACTCACACAAACGAAAACCTTAGCTTGACTCCTTGAAACCTCCTTGCGTACTATATGACTTATTAAGTTTCAGTCTCGTGGTAAGCAAGACGGTGGGACCCATGTGATCTGATTGTCATCATCTAATAAACAATCAATTAATTGTTCGTAACATAACATTTTTTCCAGATTGTCTGCGTACATATCGTCTAGTAATTAATTTTCGACCCCTCAATCCAGATAAACAAAATAGTGTTAGGTTTATCAACACGTAATGACACTAAGAAAAATGGAGATCATTGTCACAGTAAGGATAAAAGGAAAATCACAGGTTTTTTTATACTCGAACGTCCATTTTCGTATTAAGAACAATACGAAAATGGACGTTCGATTATAAAAAATCCTGTGATTTTCCTTTTACCATGTAGATTCAAATATATTATTCAAAATGAGAAGTTATAAGCTTCATTTTTTGAACGTCAAACAATTTACCACCGGTTTATAAAAATTACTGCCTCAGACCTGAGAAGAACCGGCGCAAGAAACTCTGTAGGCTATGTCTTTTTTAATCAAATATTATACGTTCATATATATTTTTTTATAATTACACATTTGAAATAGACAAAAAATGTATCTATTTGCTATACTGATGTTTAAGTACTTATATAAAGAGTAAGTTGTTTTTCTCGTGGATTGAGTAAACTAGTATGACAAATAAGTTTACATGTTGACTTACCTAAAAGTCCTGCTTCGGAATCCGACACGCTTCAAATATTTATAGTGGTCATATACATATTTGTCTACTCCTCTACATTGAAGCGAGGATGTAAAGTATAAGAACGCTCCCAATCACGTTTTATCTTACTACTCAAAAGCTTAACCCTCATTTGCCTAATGAATACTTCGTCTTAACGTGTATGTGTATAATAAATATGGATCTACGAAAATATATTCTAGACCAGCGACCCGCCCGCGGCTTCTCCCGCTTGAATTACACTATTTTATTTACTAATTTCAATTACTTCTTGTAATAAAACAATCACTTCTAAGACAATATGTATACATTGTAAACTAAAATATCAGCTAAATTAATAAAAATTTGTAGAATTTTATCGAATTTAATATTTTAAATTGATGTATGTTTTTTCCTTTTTAAAAATAACTATCGTATATCTTGCAATTAAAAAGAAATAGGAATTATCTTTACAAACATCATATATTTCAATCATAAACATTTCAGATCTTCGATGTTTATACGTCAACAGAATCGCCCATCATCCTTGTTAACTTTTAAGGTATAATTTCTTTATATGTCAAAGACTAGCTGATCCCTTACGGATCTATATTAGATGTCACCAAAAGGTTCAGATGTTCGATTTTTTACATCTCAACAGAAACTGCTCATTATCTTGTACAACTTTTGTTAAGTCATCTATTCCATATTTCTTATGGTTTAGCTGGTCTCTTAAGGTTCTACATCAGGTTTTCTACTTTCCAGAACAAATCTAACCCAATATATTGCTAGGATTAATAATCCTAGCTAATAAGCTATACAGTAAAAAAAAACATTTATATTTGTCCATTATTCTCGGAGATTAGCGAATAATGCGAACAGACAAACTTACAAACATACATAATAAATAAAATAAATAAAGCGAACGGCAAAACTTACAAACATACAGAGATTTTTTTTTTACAATTGTCACTTACTGTCACCCCTTTTTTATTGAAAAATATTTAATGTACAGACACACTTTTCTTACTGTTTTATTATAGGTAATAGTTTGTACAAAAGTAAATTGACGGTATAAGTTATATAAATGTTCATATTTATTCAGATAAACCTTGGGAAGTAGCGTAAAATACAATTCTAATGTAGGACAATCGTAGTTAAATGACCGTAATGACATAAACCGTTCGTACACAATAAAATACTTTGATTATCACTATCAACGGAGGCCGCCGCCTATTTATAAAATATTTTAATATAGGACACGCTTTATTTATGCTATAGTAATGCTCTATAATTAGATTACTTTACATTCCGACTATTTATAATATACATAACTAACAGTCAACCTTGACTTCATCTGTAATTTTATATGAAACATATCAGTTTAATATGATTGTAACTGAAGGTGAATCTATTTATATGAATGTCTTTGAAATCTTTCATCCACTAAAAATATAAAATGAGCTGTATAGTGACAGTTATGGCAAATTTTAATAAAAAATAATATTTATGTTTTTCCGTTAGTTAAAATGTGACTTCTCTTAATAAGCGGAACGTGAAGAATACGTATACGTGTCACCTATGGAAGTAGTCTCCTTAATCACAGAAGGTATTGCGACTAATGTCAAAGAAAGCATAGGTCCACCTTATTACCAATCATTCACTTATACCTCTTTTTACCATTCATTATCCCGCACAGCTTCACAATGTATCCCGCACAGCGAAGTGTTAATACAACCTAGTGTTGTTCTCCACTTTCCCACGAATTTGAGACATTGCATGTTGAGAAGCGGAGCTCAACGCCGCGCTTTGTCTTTTTACCAGAGCGAAGAAATGAAAACATTTAATATTTAATTTGAAAATATTGAGTATATTAGTATCTAGAGTGTGGATTAAACCCACAACTTGTCGTTTACAGTCCTACGCTTGTGCCGCTGCGCCACAATCATTTTACCATACTTATATAATTTCTGTTCTTGCAAATATATATAAAAAAGAAACTTTGTTTTTGATATTCTTTTTATAAAGAGCTCTTATGAGCTACGTTAGAATATAAGATTAATGATTCTATTAGAAATAGACTAAATGAGACAACCATTCAGTAAACCAACTACAATGCTTGTTGCTACGGGTTAATGAATAATAACGTAAGAGGACTATAACTCAAACCAAGAATGGACTACAAGTAAACAATATAGCACCATAACACATAGCTATACTAATATTTATCCGTAAACTACTCGTAACACAAATTTCGCTTTCCAAACCACTCTAATTTATTAAAATTTGATTTCACATTTCTTTTTTCATTCACGTTGTATCCCACACATGGCAGGGAACTCAGGAATCTAGTGTTAAGACACTCCGATCCGTTCCCTACGTTCCGCCGAATTTTATGCATTGCGTGTTTAATTTTTCGGGTACTTAACGGCGGAGCGCGCAGACATTGCCATGTTACCAAAGTTAAGAAATTAAAATATTCAATATTTTATTTGAAAAAAAAAAAAAATATTACCTCGAATGGACGTCTAACCCATCTCTACGGTCACACGCACTTGTGTGCACACGCCACTGCGCCATGACAGGCCTCATTACACAAACTAATATTGATAATGTTTTTTTTTTCAGCTTAATCTTATAACATACATATGTTTAAAAATTTATTGCTATGTATAAAAATTTAATTAAAATTCAATTTGTTCAGTTAACTGCCTTTAATACATTCGAATCGTTTAACACGAAGGTGATTAAGGTAGGAAACTGGAAAACGCATTTCGCCTTTACAAATTACTTTTTAAAAAGAATTTCGTTCAAATATCAGCTTTTTAAGTCAACAGATTCTTTAACACATTAGCCAAATGATTTTTTAAGTATGAATGTGCTTTTTTACTATATAAAAAGTAATTATTAACTTTATTGAAATACACGCACATAATTAAGTATGTGAATATAATTTTACTCGATTAGAACTTTTCTTACATCTTTGATGCTACAAAGTAAAATTATAAAATATCACTATACGCTCGAATATGTAGCCTGTAATCTTTTTACTAAAGATATTCGAAAGCTTCTAGGATTAGAAGCTTTTCCTTTTGGCCTCTGGTCGGTGGGATATGGGCGATTGAGTTATAAGTTCATATTGCGAAGCTCTTTGATACAACTATGCGCCCAAAGTCCCTACTTTTAAGAAAATAAATAGGTATGCGAACAGTACACAAAATGTTCTAAAATGTCTAAAATATTTTTGCTTTTTATCTAAGTAATATTTTTACTTCCGTCTTTTTTACATAAATCTTAGCGTTCACCAATAACAATACCATAATAGTTTAATTTTACAGAATTAATAAGCGATAAATAAAATAATTTGAAGAATTTTATAAAAAACTACGCAATTCGCCTTTTAAAGAAGAGTGATCATTACATTCCTCGCATTTAATTAAAGAGTACGCTTCCATTTCTTTTTATAACGTTAACATAGAGCTTCATAATCGTTGGTTCTGGTCTAATTAAATTTTCTATTGCCTTAAATAAATATGCCCTCTATTTTTCTGGATATTTTCTCTATAAATATTTATTATCAAATTATTAACAACATTTCTTAACATTACATTTCTGTATAAGTACTACAAAATAAATTTATATTGTCGATATAATTTTTGGATTACTCATATTTATTACGTGGTTTAATTTCAGAATAGAAACCTACTGAATTTTTATTATAAAATATGTGTTTTCATTATTATATAATTTGCCATAATAATACTTAAAATATAAATCATATTATTATTTATATTAATAATATTTATTACAAATATGTATATAAAGTAATGAGTATAAAATAACTTACTTATATCTTCATAAAGTTCAAAAGTGCACAACAGAACCAATTATAAACTTTAAAATCGTTCTTAGTGTTTAAATATAGCGGGAAAAATGGCATGGGTGCGCGAAACGAGAACGATATGCGAATGGCCGCAGTGACGACTACTGTGGTACTGGCCCAGCCGCCCCGGGCGAGCGCCCCGCTTTCCGCGTCCTTGTCAGACCTAAGTTAACCCTGTAGATCTATTAATTTGTACATCTCCTGAACTAACACTTGATAAATATTAATAATGTTTATTATTAATTTTGTTGTATTCGTTAAAACATCCTGAAGCTATAAATAAGCCAAAAGGGTAATTGCTTTTGACCTTTTAATATATTCTTTTTGTAAGTATTCTTAATGAACAACTTGTGATTTTATTCTTTTTAACGTTTACATTTCTATGTAAGAAATACATTTGAAAGGCAATATTGTACAAAAGAAGTAAGTATATGTAAAAAGCTACGACGTAAACTGTTAGTTAACACAAACAATATATTATCTCTGTCTCTTTTACTTTTTTAATTGTAACAAACAAAAGTTTTTTTTTTCTCTAAGCTCAAACGTTTGGTTTAATTCCTTCATTCAACGAGTGGTTGTGATCCCATTTTCGGTAAAGTTGACACAATACAAAACGCAAAACCAGAATACTAATGAACTCTGGATTATTTTGTTTTATTTTCGTGGACTCACCGAAAAATTTATAACAAAAGTCAAATAAAAAGTTTCTTTTTTGCATACATTTTAGCAACATTCTAAACAGTTTCTGTAAAATTCACCCAGGCCATTCCAAATTTAGATTCACTATATGTAGTATTTCATTCATTTTTAAAACATTATTTATTTTTATAAACATATTCTCTCTTCCAATATAACTGAAAGAGTAGAATGCATTAGTCAAATAAGATTTCATCTCAGTTCTAAAATCTAATTAATTATTCAGGCACGAGCTAGCACTAGTTACAAGTGATGCAAGTTTTTAAGCTTGGTTTATCCTGATTTTACCAAGCAATTTATTTCCGATCGAACACTACTTTTAATTTTAAATTTAAAATTTATTCATGACTAAAAGATAAAACAAGAAGCTACATTTTTCATAGTTATATAAAATGACTTTTATAGTTCATTAAAATCTAATTTTACAATATATTTACTATTAAACTGTCTCCCATTATTAATTGTTAGCAAAGTTAGTTATTTTTAACGTATTTCTCTTATTCTTAGTCGAAATGCTGAAAGACAACAATTAACTATAAACATGATGTTTGTGAGTCCAATTCACATTCGCTTAGATAGTTATTTATATACACAACAAACATTTATCATACACAGAAACTGGTTTCTTTTTAATTTAAATGAAATGTATACTTTGAAAAAACAAAGACGTTTTAAACATTTTTTTGAATTAAAAAAAGTGAAACGAGAACAAAACTATTAAACAGCATAAAATAATAATGACTTTTAAAAATTATACTAAATAAACAAGTTCTTAAAGTAATATAATATTATGTAAGTACATCAATTAAAATATAAATCGACACGGCGTGGTATGGGGATGTGTGCATTTAGGATCATATTTTAATTTCTCGCTGGAAGTTTCACATTTCATTTTTCTTATTTCCATTTTCTCTTTATATATATGAAAAGATAATTGAATACATACGCTATGAGTGGAAAACTTTCTTTAGTTTTTTTGTTACAAATTATTGTTTTTTACAATTATGCAATGCTTCAAAATTGGACGGATATTAGAGAACGAGCTACTCTATTGTTAGTGTCTTTCAGAATATCCTGCACAAAAAATAATTAATCGAAGAGAAAATCTAAACCCGAGGGAATCAAACATAATTCAAACGTGAACGTTATCTTAAATCACAACGTCATATTATATTATATTGTTTTTCTTTAATAACATATCAATCTTAAACATTCATTATTGTATGCTATATTTTATTAAGATATAGATAGATGTAGATATAAGTAACAAATATAAAGTAATATTGTTATGAAACAATATTAATTTAATGAAAGTGAAGGTGTTCGTTGAAAATACCTTTTCATAATTGATGGTTATTAAATTTTATACCTTATAACCTTTAATAAATTATGGCTACACTGGTATAGCGGAAGTTTACAAATATTATACAAATGCATTTTTTGTCAGTTTACCAGAGCATACATACTTATTATAAGACATTTGAGAAATACGTTTACAATATCGTAGGTCGAGTGACGGGCTAACATCAGTGTTAATAAAAAGAAATTTCCGATTTTCAATTGACGTCATTGCTTATTTATATACTAAAAATAATAGTAATACAAGGATGCTGCATCATGGCATCTCTTTTTATAGGTATTTCTAAAAACAATTGAATCATAAATTAATTATGAACACAATAAATTTATCAAATTTGGCAATTCTATGAAATGGGCTTGCAAAATTAACGATATAAATCAACCTTCTCTTTCACATTCATACTAATAATTTGTAAATAATGAAAGGTGTACTGCCTGCTGTAGTGCCTGCTGTTTGTCGGCTCTGTTCAGGATTCCATTGTCACCCAAGTCTCTACAAATTCTTCTATCTGTTATATGTCGGACTATTTATTCGCTTATCCGACCGTCACAGTTTAAGTTATGCATGAACATTTCCGTTACCGCTTCCGTCAAAGATACTTTTTGAAATAAATTGTCCAGTAAATTGTGCTCTCCAATGTTAGCTTATCCTTTAAAACATTTTCAGAATACTAGGACGTAACTGTACATTTGCCATTTTATTTTAATTTGATGTATTCATTGAAAGTAGTTATAAATTTAGATCAACAACGTATGTTTACTTAGTTATATAATTTTATGCTAAAATATCAATATTCTATAAAAATTTAACTAATGTATGTATATATAAGTATTTTTCAAATTCCTTAGCCACAATAACAAATAATGGTATGCGGTTAACTAGGTACATATATGGTAAAATATGTACCTTAAATAATGTAAAAAAATAAAACAACAAACAGCGAATTAAATATTACGCATGTAAATGATCATATATATATATATATATATATATATATATATATATATATATATATATATATATATATATATATATATATATATATACTCATTTACATATTATAGGTATATATGTATCGTAATATTATGTAGGCATAATTTAACTTTTGGAAGCAGAGAATAGGAGAAAATTAAGATTACCTCATTACTCAAGTCGAATCTACATATTTTATTTTATCCTATATGTAGGGATGAGTTCATTCATACATTAATTTTCTATTACAAAAGTTCTGTAAACTTTTTGTTAAAAATAAAGGCATGGTGAGCAGGATTAGTTGAATGGCGAAAAGTACTTATCTTCTTTCTTTCCTCTTTGAGAGTTAATAACTTTAGGAAAGGTATTGTAATGTTCTACTTATATCGGTTAAGCAAAAAATATATTAAGCAATATCTCGAATAAACAATTTATCAGTAAAATAGACCAGCAACTTCGTTTGTGTGGGCTACAGATTGTTGGAACCCCGTATTATGTACATAAAAAAATTGTGCTTTCACCGTCTAGTACTCTTTGATTGTGCGAGCTAGAGTTTTGAAATATAAACTAAATAGTTTACAATTGTCCCCCAAGCCCCACTTGATTTACTATAATAAAATAAAAAATAATATTTAAAGAAATTTTATAATGTAATATGATAATATTGTTATATTTATAATAATAACCTTTATGTCTTTTGTAATTCTGTTCCAATCACTCTATTATTTTCTTTCACTCTTAATCGTATAGTTTGTTAGGTGATTTAATTTAATATCATTTTTTTAAAGTATAAAATGTACATAAATATTCAAAATGTTTTGTACTAGTTATTTTGCGTTAATGTCATTGTATTTTCAATAAACATTGCGTACCGTATCCGCTATATAACTGCTTATCTCCGTTTAAATATGTCACTCTTTATTGTATAAAATAATAAATTTTGATAAAAGAGATTCTTTATGTTACCATTTTATTCATGAATATATTCAAAATATACTAATTTTATTTATAGGGATTTTTAATGAAGTGGGATTTTAAATATTTAAAATATTCAGAGCAATATTTAAATTTGGTATAGTAGTTGCATTCCAATCAGTTCAATAATTTTACGTCAAAGTAAAACTCAGGCGGAAACCAACGCCGCGCTTTGCTTTGTTACCAGAGCGAAGATGTGAAAAAATTAAACATTTACATTGAAAATATTATAAATTTCATTTCAATGAATGAAATCGTATTTCATTTCAATGAATGAAGAAAGCACAATCTATCGTTTACAGGCACACGCTTGTGCCGCTTCACCACGACGATATGCTTTATCTCTGACTATTAGTAAGCGTGATAGGTTGTGAGTTTGATCTTGGGAAGTGTAATATTTAATGATTTCAAATGAATCATTTAATATTTTCATTTCTTCGCTCTGGTAACAAAGCAAAGCGCGGCGTTGAGTTCAGACATTAGACATGTAATAACTTAAATTCGGCGAAAAGTAGGGAACAGAACGGAGTGTCTTAATACTAGGTCCTTATAATCGGGTCCTGATACAGTGAGAAGCTGAGAGAGAAATAAGTGCAAATGTAGTGTAATTACAGTTTATTTGTCACCAGAACTTTGTCACTAAAATTATATAACAACATAATAAGTAAATCTATTAATATGCTACAATGCGCAGTACAAAGCTACTAAAAGCATACGTATAAACCAGAACGTAACACATTTTTGTGGATTAACAAAATAATTACAAGTAATAGGTTGTTCGTTTCTATATTACATATTAAAGGAGATTTAACCCACGGCTTCTCGTTTTAAATGCGGGGGTTAGCTTTAGCCGCAGGGACAGTTGGTTTCATTGAAATGCGAAAAAAGAACGAAGACTACCTCTTGGATAATGGACATACAACAAACATTTTGCAATTTTAACCACAAGCTCCCAACATTATCGGCGTTCTACCAAATAAATAATTTAAATACTAAACTTAAATTTAAAAAGCGTATAAAAATTTGAACGAAGCAGGATTTGAACCCACGCCTCTGGAATACCGTTCCAGCGCTCTGACCAACTAAGCCATTCGTTCTCACCGAGCTCCGTCGAAATTCTTATAGGCTTGTTACAACTTATTTATGTTGTTATCATCTCTGTAGGGAGATTAATAGTATTCTATCTTGCCAAACGATAATTCTTACGAGTTGTCTTTGGGTAGCGGAAATTTGTAAAAATCTCCTCGCTCGCTCGGTGAGAACGAATGGCTTAGTTGGTCAGAGCGCTGGAACGGTATTCCAGAGGCGCGGGTTCAAATCCTGCTTCGTTCAAAATTTTTATACGCTTTTTAAATTTAAGTTTAGTATTTACTGTCCTAAGTGTGGAATAACACTTTAAAACATAGTAAAAATATTAAAATAAATAGTATTCTCTCTTGCCAAACGATAATTGTTACGAGTTGTCTTTGGGTAGCGGAAATTTGTAAAAATCTCCCTACAGAGATGCTAACAACATAAATAAGTTATAACAAGCGTATAAGAATTTCGATGGAGCTCGGTGAGAACGAATGGCTTAGTTGGTCAGAGCGCTGGAATGGTATTCCAGAGGCACGGGTTCAAATCCTGCTTCGTGCAAAATTTTTATACGCTTTTAAAATTTAAGTTTAGTATTTTCTGTCCTAAGTGTGGAATAACACTTTAAAACATAGTAAAAATATTAAAATAAATAGTATTCTCTCTTGCCAAACGATAATTCTTACGAGTTGTCTTTGGGTAGCGGAAATTTGTAAAAATCTCCCTACAGAGATGCTAACAACATAAATAAGTTGTAACAAGCGTATAAGAATTTCGACGGAGCTCGGTGAGAACGAATGGCTTATTTGGTCAGAGCGCTGGAATGGTATTCCAGAGGCACGGGTTCAAATCCTGCTTCGTTCAAAATTTTTATACGCTTTTAAAATTTAAGTTTAGTATTTTCTGTCCTAAGTGTGGAATAACACTTTAAAACATAGTAAAAATAAATTATTTAACTTTATAATACTAATATATATTTTTTAAGAATCATTGTAAAAAGAAATAATATAAAATAAGATTTAGTTGCAAGTTTTAGTTGTTGCTCCATCTACATAATAGTCCGCGTTTACTGTTTCTCTAATCCACCTGCTATTAGATTTTCAATTAAATTATCATATTAATTGTCTTCTAATCCTATGTAATTGATATAGTTAATTATAAAGCGAATATAAAACATTCTTTTATTGTTACATCACAAAATAGAGAAACGCCATGTGGTTGTAAAGTTTTTGTTTGTACGAA